>QRDG01002045.1:383724-832138 GCA_012064385.1 Puccinellia tenuiflora
TCGTAGTGCTGCTCTTCTATTTTGCTCCTGGTTCCTTACAAGTGCATTTTCACCGCTCTGAACCACTCAAGGTGGTGCATAATTTTATTATGATTCTTTCTCAGATTAAGCTGACTAACCATTGATTGAAAACCACAGGAGAACCTCCAGCAGTTCCCTGTTGATCAGGCCTACATGCCCGCGGTAATGAATAGGCTCTCCCTTGCTCGGCAGATCGACAAGATATCGTGCAAGGATTCACAGGCAAGTTTTTGTTAGATTCTCTTCATATTCTTTAATCATTTCTAACATGTGTGGGTTAATCACTGACCTCTGATTAGTGGGGTGGTCTACGATCTGACTTACCTCTGGTTTTCAGGAAAATGCTAGCAAATCCTGGCTTCAGAGGAATGCTGAATCCATGGGACTTATTGGATGCTAGTGACAGTGAGGAAGAACGTGTACAGGGCCACAAGCAACGAAAGGCAACATCTGCAAAGCTCCAGAAACTTCAACAGGTTTGAATGATTAAGAATAATTATATTTGGGGTTTATAGCAGGGGTATTTTTTTAAGCTATCATTAGGTGTTCATGACTTTGACAATCTTCCTCTATCTATCGGCCCATATTTCAGCACATTTTCCTTTGAATTGTAGGATTTGAACGAACTTTTGCAACACCCCTTGCAGCCTAAGAGTTTCTCACGACGCTATTTGGCTGGGGTTAGTTTTCTGTCATGCAGTAAAAATTGTGGATCACTTTTGGTACCTTAACCTGATAAGATTTTGTGTTCACTAACTTCAACCATCATTTCATCCAGGCTGGTATTTGCCATTCCTTCAGAAGCAACTAGAAGATCTGGCCAAAAGGAATGTAAATGGTAATAGCAGTAATAACAATAATAAAGGGTCTCGATTTTATTATGGCCAGGATCGTGTGGAACCCTTGCAAGCTCTTCAAGACTCTGGGCAAGAGGTGAGCTTTGCTGCCGATATTTATGTTACTCATAACCAGAATGAAGTTTGTAATTTGTGTGTACATTAGTTGCTTTTCTTTGTATCTTCTTCTGCCCCTTCTCTTTATTATTGCTTTTATGCTGTCAGATTTGTGTGAATATGGACAAGCAGAAAGAGAAGAGAAGACTTGCTGAAAGTTGGAAGCGGAAGAAACATGAAGAGAAGAAAAGTAATTTCGTTTATCCTTATTTTGCCCCACTGGTCACTGCATTGCCATTGGTTGCGACGTTGCAACTATTCAATTTCTGAATATTTTAAAGAAATGCAAGAAGCATGCCTTCTCCTTTCTTTGAATAATCACCTCACCTACACATGCCTGTCTCATACAAATGCTATTCCTATAATAATGCTAATGAACATTGCATGTTATCTGGCTCGTCCGAGCATTCATATTTTGAAAATGCGCGTAGCTATAATTGAAAACTGTACACAACTTTGTTTAGACAACCCACCGACCTCTTAATTTCTGCCTTTCATTTTCAGGTACGCGAGAACAAAAAAGAAAGGACAGGAGACAAGCTAAAGAGAGGGACTGAATAATGAATGTATAACTGAAGGAGGAGCCATTTATCCGGGCTATTTTTGTTTTGAGGTTGTTTATCTGGGGGTTTAGGAGGGGTAAATGTGCCAGGCAGCTTACATCATGATGCCACTTGAGTTCTATGATTACTTTCAAGAACACCTTCACTGGTACTTTTTTTAGCGTGATATATCATTGACGGCACTAAATTTATCAGTTGGTGGAAACAAGTTTGAGACACTCAGGCGATGAATATCACCATTTGCAGATATGTAGAACCGGAGCCCCAACGAAGAGTGATGAAAACCAAGCATATTGGTTGGCTGTGTTGTAACAATTGACCCATCCCTGTAACATGCAATATAGAGAAGAAATGTATGCATGGCAATATAGAGTTACAATTCAGATGGATCAATGTAATGCGATGTGCACAATTCTGTGCATGTACGTATATATATAGACACCATGACTTGAAGATTAGAGTGGCACTCTGCATATGCACTATGTGGCATCAGGACATCAGATCTATATGGTACTCTTTACCTGGACTATATATAATGGCATCGTGACATGCTGGTACACTTTGAAAATACACAGCACAGCACTCCACATACACTTTTAAGTGTAGTTATGAATCACCATATCACTAAAATGACAAATTTAGTAGCCCAGCAGTTTGGTAACAGAATAGATTGCACATTCAGTTGTCCAGCAGTTTGGCAACTCAAAAGATTACAAGTTCGCTTGTCCAGAATTTTGGCAGGAAAACACTGATCTTTGAATTAGGGCCCAAACCACTCAGTTTTTCACCAAGGTCATCAGAACGAGTTTCAAACATCCTCGGCGTGCTCACACCACCAAGTTCCCTCAATCTCAGCTTGCTGATGATCCATTTGCTTGTACATCGACCGCGCCCCGGCATATATGAGCACGCGAACCGCCCAGGCCTGCATCCTCTTCACGACGGAGACCTCCTTGTCCCGCTGCGCCGCTGCTAGCCCGGCGTCTGCCCCCGGCGCCACGCGCAGAGCACCACCAGGCGCGTGATCCTCTTAGCGAGCCATGGCATGCTCTTCACCTCCGCGTAATCGGGAAGCGCGCCTCCGAGCACAACAACTACTGTCAGCTCGTCCTTCTGGGGGAGCAGCTCGGCGAGGTCCACGGACCCACGGGCAAAGTGCTTGAGCTCGTCCCGACCCGGCCGGCCGGCCACCCCGCATAGGAGGAAGGCGAGTTCACGCGGGCGGGCGTCCGTCAGGTCTTCCCGTGTGGAGGCCCTTACTTGTAATACTAGTAAAAGTGCACGTGCAATGCACGTGTAATATCGAGAATTTATTTCAGTTATATCAAATATTCAACATAATTTTTGTGACTAAATAAGTGCTCTTGTGAACCGTGTTTACATAAAAACGAGGAAGCATAATCTTCTCGCTATAAATTTGGTTGCTCGAGGCACTTCTGTAAGAATCGGCTACTTTGCATCATGAATAGAATCAATAAGTACATACCAAACAGAATTTTCAGCCACACTGACAAAAGGAAATACAACATTTTCAGCCTACATCTCAAAACATGAGTTAACAATTTCTCTCAAATAATAAAGTAGAAGTACGTACTCGTACACACCATCGTGGTCTTCAGACCGCAATATTTACGGCGACACTACTATTCCAACTACATATTTCAGATTGTACATAAATATACAAATAACCTGAAGCTAAGAGAGTTTCACAATGAAGACCAAACAGAAAGGCCCAAGAGGATGTTCACAATTTGAGCGTACGAAGATCTTATTGTTGCTGAGTATGCTCTGTGGTCCATTATGTATTGACAGCCAGAATGATCTTCCCAGGGTTAAATGGCCCAGATTCATGATCCATGCTATGGCTCTTCCATCTCATGGCGTTGGTGACGGTTTGTATCTTCATTCCACCCTTGTCCACTTTGTTGTTTTTGACATCTACGATTTCTAGGATTTGCGGTATTTGTTAGGTCCGTAAACGGGGCACGACCACCAGGTTGCGAAGAAGATGTGCCCGGTTGCTTTTTCCATATGCAATAGCCTGTTTCTGAACGAATTTGACAAAATGGAAATTACAGTCAGTGTCAACAATTGATGTGTAATATGTGGACATTAAAACTGTATTGAAGAAGTATGGTCTCTTGGACCCCTTACATGACTCACGCATCTGAATTAAATTGACGGTCGGTTATGTTGATAGTCTTTTCATATCTTAAACTCTTTTCAATCCACTTCATGATTAAATTACCTGGTTCTAGCATGAACTTCCTTTTGGTTGAATTCGCAATCATGATAATTTTAAATCTTCATATTGCTCGAATCCTGTGCTAAGAATCTAAGGGAATATGTAACAGATCATCTCAACGCTATGCCCTTGTAATATTTGAATACATATTTTTGATGATTTCCTGTTACTGAGTCTGATATTCTAGCATGGTAGCTTTGAAGGTGCTGTAAATTGGTTAAAGTATTTAATATTTGTAAAAGAACTCCTAATCTTCATGTTCCCAAGTAATTAGGAAATAATTTCTTTTTCAAGCCCAAGTGAACTGTTTGTCAATATCCTATAGTCCTATATAGTACTAATAAGAACCTGCAGGTAATTACTTTTGCTAACTACTTTTACTGACATGGAGGGTGAAGAGAGATTTGATCCATTATTCGCTGGACTTTGTCACAAGTGCGGTTAGTACTTTTTTCATGACAATCTTGAGCTAGCTTTAATACGATTTAATACGAATACGAATGACAATATTTTGTTTTGTAGCTAGAGGCATCTCACTTGCTGAATGATAAGGAAGATCGGATGTGTTGCTATCCTCCACCTAGAGGCAGTGCACAGTTGCAATTCTGAACTGAATTGCGGATTCGTCTTCACCCTGTACCGGCAAAAAGAGCTCCATGTTCAGGGAACAGATAATACACATCGTACCATGGATGACAGTCAGAAATTTCAGAATTACCTCGACTGCTGATCCGGCCGGCACTCCAGTCCGTCGGGTTCGATAGGGGAGTAGGACAGCGGGCTTGGTCGTCGTGACCGATCGAGGTGGGCGGCGGGCCGGCGCGCAAGGGAAGGCACCAAACACGGCGGGTCAACGACCAAGCGCGCGGCCGGACGACGCGGCGACGCGGCGCACAAGGGAAGGCCCCAAACGCGGCGGGGCAACGACCAAGCAGCCGGACGACGCGGCGCGCAAGGGCAGGGACCAAGCGCGGCGGGGCAGAGACCAAGGGCCGGACGGCGCTGCGGCGCGCGCGGTGCGGCGCGCAAGGGCAGGGAACAAGCGCGGCGGGGCAGCAGGGAAGCGGCCTAGGAGCCAGACGGCGCGGCGACGGGTAGGCGGGGCTTGGGCGGCCGGACGGCGCGGCGACTCGGCGTGGGCGACGGGGAGGCGACGCGGTTGTTTTTGTCTTTTTTTTTTCTGCGAACACACTACGATCTGCTCGGTTCCATGGAGGGTGCGTGCGTTCGTTGGAAACTGTTTCATCATTAGGCTAATCCTGGCTGTTAGATTAAGCAGATGAAGGGGTGTGAGTAGGGGGGTACCACTCATCATTGGTTAAATCTGGATCATTGGTTGATACTAATCATAGGGCTGACGTTATTTGGATCAGCCACTCTCTCTGTCCTTTTATATTAGTGGAGATGTAAAATAGTACTGGATAGGATCGATCCTCCGGATGGGGAACCGTCCGATGCACTGACGAGGACCGTATGATCCGCTTGGTTAACGCACCCTACGCAAACCGTTACGGAAACTAATATGGGCTGCAATGAAGCAAACGCGAAGAAGACAACCCACAGCGTGGCGGCGCTCCTACAACAATCGCGGCGTCGGAGAAGACAACCCTCGCCCACGGCGATAGCACCCTGCAGCAGTCGCCAGTGCTGTACACCCCCACCGGTCCCCAATCTCCTTGGCTTCACAAGAGCTGCACCCGAGAGTAGTGCTGGCCATGGGCAGCCCGGCCCGACGGCCCGGCCCGGCTGTGCCATCGGGCCGGGCTCGGGCCTGTATTTCGGGCCTGACAGTCGGGCCGGGCCGGGCTCGGTCTTAAGGAAAACAGGATTTCAGCTTCTGTCGGGCCGGGCCAGCCGGGCTTTGATCGGGCCGGGCCGGGCTCGGGCCCGTTTTCTGCGGCCCGACAGTCGGGCCGGGCCGGGCTCGGGCCTAGATTTTTTGCACCGTGCTTTTTCTAAGCCCGGCCCGAGCCCGGCCCGGCCCGAGAAATGGCCAGGTCTACCCGAGAGCGTCTCTCCTCCTTCTACGGCGGACCGTCGGAGAACAAAACCGCCGCATCGTATGTAGCTTCGATGTTGAAGCTTGCAGCATAGATGTCAACCTTTCGTAGCTCCTGCTACAGCCGCTTGTAGCATTGGCGGCATCCTCGCTGTGGACGTCACTCCTTCTTCGGTCATGGTCGTCGGCGGAGAAGACGATAGTAGCGACCTATGTAGCATTGTAGCTCTAGTTGTAGAGTATGGCAGCATAAACGGTGGATGTTCGCAGCTTCTGCGCACCTTCACCGGTCCCAGCTTCCGTAGTCGGTAGTCGCCATTCGCATCTTCCGCCATGGCTACTCAGCTTGCCCTTGTAGCAACTGTGTAGCACGGGCGCCCAACTTATGTAGCAGAGGCGGCCGGCGTTTGCAGCTGACGCAGCTGGCTTTTGTAGCAAACAGCCAACGGCGGCGGACCAAGCAGCACCGGTGACCAGCTTTTGTAGCAGCGGTGCTCGGCGTTTGCCGGCGCGGCGGCGTGCTGCCGCCATGCTGCTGCTCGAGCTTCGCGCCTCCGCCTCTATGACATCCGCGTCGCGCGGCACCCGCACGAGTCGCTAGCGCTTCTCCCGCGGAGACAGCCTCGGCGCTCCTTGTCGATGCTGCGTCCTGGGTGTTGCTGTGGTAGCACGCTGTGTCGCCACGGTTAGCATGTAGTGTCCCCAATGGTAGCACGCGGTGCCGCCGATGGTAGCACGCGGTGTCGCCGATGGTCGCAGTACTTGGGCGTCCTAGTCTCCACCCCGTCGTCGTCCCCTAGCACCTGGCCTAGGTGTACGGAGCATCCCGTGTTGCCGTTGGTAGCACCAGGCCTTGCTGCTCGCAACATCGGGTGACGCTGGAAGGAGCGGGACGTCGAGCAATGGCGGTCACAAAAGGATAGGAAACATAGAGAGATGGACAGCGACACCGCGCGAGCTCCATGTGAGCATAGGGGTCGTGAGTAGGACGAGGGTTGTGGGTGGGACGACGGCTGCGGCGGCGTGCGAGAGAGAAAATAATGGCGGCATGTGTGGGACTGGGATGCGGGCATGCGGCGCCTTTGCTGTGACAGAAAAGGAAAGGGGAGAAGAATCAGCGGAGGAGGAGAACGATGGTGAGGGATAAAGTCGTCGTGGGCCCCACAAAACTGATGCTTCGGTTATTTTCTAGCCACGTAGTGGGACTGGGACACGTGTCACCCAGGGAATCAGGAGGACACTACGCGCGTGATCCTCCGGAGGCACGGTAGCGTTTCCCATGGAGAAACTGAACGAAGCATCCATCCAATTGACACCCTAGTTTCGTCTCTGTCGACATGGTATCAGAGCCGGAGGCAGCGGTGATTCGGTTCCCACACTGAGATTCGTTCAAGGAAAAGTGAGGAAAGGATGAGTGCAGCGTTTTGGAGCATGGCTCCATGGAGCACTTTTTTTAAAAATTCAAAAATCATATTTCTAAGTTTCCAAAAATTCTAATAAAAATCCTACATGTAGACAATGATTATTTCTACCAGTGTACAAAAAACCAATTCTAAATATTATTTATATTAGGCTGTGTAAAATTAACAAATCTCTGGATCTGAGATTGTGAACAGTACAAAATTCGAAAATGTTCAGATTTGTCAGAATTTGTCATTTTTGTATAGGACGGAATACAAACTATTTTGGGTTGAAAATTTGCAGAACCATCGAATACATCATTATCAACATTTACTATTTTTTTCAGATTTTTTCGAAGCTTTAGAATATCAATTTCAGAAAAGTTCAAAAGAGCAGCTCCATGTAGCTCGAGCTCTAAAGCGATTTTTCGGGAAAGGATGCGCTAGGCCGCTGGATTAGAGTGGAGAAAAATCGGGAGTAGGTGGAGTTGGGCGGCAGGTGCCCTAAGGTAAATTGGTGGCGGGCTGTGCTGGTACCTGGGAGGAGGCCAGTGTGGAGGTTGCAAATATCCTGGACGCCGGTGGATTTGTTGGTGGTTGCTGGGCATTTGGGCATAGGAGGAACCGGCGGATTGCTTGAGGAGCAGAGTGCTGATGACGTGGATCACACATTCGCTGGGAAGCCCAAGAGGAAGGTATAATGCAGCTAAGCAGCAGTTTCCCTTGATTACAAAACCAAGGTTATCGAATCCAGTAGGATTTAGAGAAGGCTTAGCAAGGTGTCAATGACGTCGTTTACGATAATTGACGTGGACCTGCACACAATCACAAACAAACTATTTTACCCCAACGAAACAGAGAGGTTGTCAATCTCTCCATTTTGCTGAACACAAAGAATTAAATGTGTAGATGTGAAATATGATGAGAGTGAAATATGACCAGCGAGAAAATGATAATTGAAAGCTATTAAAACAGGTTGTAAACAGTGTAGGAAATAGAACTGGGGTCCACAGATCACTAGTGGTGTCTCTCCAAAAGATACACATGATGGGTAAACAAATTACAGTATGGCAATTGACATAATTGTGGGCGCATGACAATGCTATCATAAAATACATAGACCGTTATCCAACTACGTCTATGACTAATAATCCAACCCGGGATCGCTATCCAGCATGTCAACCAGAAGTATTAAGTTGCAAGCAACAGATCTTGCGATAAGCAAAGTACATTAATGTAAGAAATTTAAATAACACAAAGAAATAATACCGCTATTTTCTCCCTAGTGGCAACAACACATTTATGAGTATAAGCGTTTCTGTCAATCGCACTCACCACACATAGGTATGAACCCACTATCTAGCATAAATACCCTCTCTGAAGACACTAACAATTACTTGGCCAAAGTATCCACTAGCATCGGAGAGCATGCAAGATCATAGATAAAACATAACACATAGATGAACAAGAGTAATGATCTCCACAATTCATCGGAGCCATGCAAACACATCATGTAGCAATTACAGATAATACGATCTTGATCATGATAGGCAGCTCTCAAGATCTAAACAATGGAGTACAAGGAGGAGAGACAACCATCTAGCTACTGCCATGGATCCGTAGTCCCGTGGTGGACTACTCACGCATCACTCCGGAGGAAGGCATGTTGGTGTAGATGCCTCCGGTGACGATTCCCCTATCCGACAGGGTGCCGGGAAGAGCTTCAGAACCCTCCCGATCTAGGGTTGGCGACGGCGGCCTCGTTTGTTTTCTGGAAAATATGATCGGGTATCGAGGGTTTCCGCGTCGAAGACAATTTATAGGCGAAAGGGCAACTCGAGACGACGTCGGTGGGCGCCAGGTGGGACCCAGGCGCGGCCAAGGTGTGGCCCACGCCTGGGGGGCGTCTGGGGGCTGGGTGCCCCCTGCAGGCGTCCTCCTGGCTCCGTCTTTGTTTCCTTGTGAAAATAATTCACGTAAATTTGCAGCTGATTCCGAGAAACTTCCTCGAACAACTTTTGTGAAACAAAAAGACAGCAGAAAATAGGAACTGCCACTGGGCATCTTGTTAATAGGTTAGTTCCATGAAACATGCCAAAATGATATAAGAACATTATAAAATCATGTGGCACTGATATGTATAATCTAGCATGGAACATAAAAAATTATAGATATGTCTGGGACGTATCAAGTGCGTACAACAGGAATTTGAGAAGGAGAAGAGGGGTTGCGGCTGCTACTGTCCTGGAGGCTGAAGTGAAGAGAAGGATTGTTGTGAGGTTGTAGTGCTAGAGATGGCAGGTGAGGAGGATGCTTCCTCAGTGGTTACAGTGAAGGAACTGACAGCGGTTCTGCATGCAATGGATGAGAAGTACAAAGTCCTATTTGATGCAATTCAGAAGCAAGGGAAAAGTTCAAAGTCACATAATGAGATGAAGGATGAAGTTCATCCTTTACAGATGCCTAGTGTGAAGCTAGAAGGTGCAGATAGCTATGCCAGCTGGCAGAGCATGCTGAGACAATACTGGTCTCAAGGAAGCTTGAAGATTATATATTGGGCACAATTGAGAAACCGACTGAAGAAAATTCCAAGGAGGGTGAGAGGTGGAATATGACAAATGCCTTGGTAAGAGCATGGTTATTGAGCTTAGTATCACCACAAATTTCTAAGCAGGTCGAAAGGTTAAAGAGGCTGCAGAGATTTGGCGATTGTTGAAAGGCACATACTCAGGAGTTGGAAATGAGATGTTGGCATGTAGAATTCAGAAAGAGCTACATGAGTTGAGTCAAGGAGAAGCCAGTGGTAGAATATGTGTCTGAACTGAAACGTTTATGGAGTGATCTAGATTATTATGATCCCATCGGATTGAAGTGTGGAAAGTGTGTTGAAGAATTCAGCAAATGGACTGAAAGGAACCGTGCCAGGGATTTTCTGAATGAAATCAATCCCAAATATGAAAACAGAAGGGCAGCACTTTATGGTAGTGAGAAGCTTCCCAGTTTAGAGCAGGCTATTTTTGCGATAATTATTGAAGAAACTCGATTGAAGCTAGAGGATATTGTACCTGCCACTCAAGGGATGGCGCAGAGGCGTTCTGCTCTATTTGCCACTGAAACTTCAAAATACCAAAAGCCAGGAATACCTATACATGACAGGAATTGTTTTGAGTGTGGCCTTCCAGGACATCTTAGTGCTTCGTGTCCTGAACTAATTGGAGGCGGGCGCGGACGAGGTCAGGTCTGGAGAGGCCGTGGTCGTGGACGTCTCCCTCAAGGCTATGGTGGTGGTGGTCGTGGCCAAGGAACACGACAAGCTGGAAGGGCAAATTAATGTTTCAGCTGTTGATGATGTATCACAAATTATAAAAGTTGAGATGACTGCCACTGAGCTAGAAGAATGGCATGAGTTCAAAGGGATGAAAAAGGGTGATAAAGAACCTAACCAAGCTGCTACTGCCTCCGCTAAAATTTACGTTAATACCTCTAGTTCTACTAAATATAATTGCAACGATGCACCATGGTTAATTGATTCAGGTGCATCACGGCACATGGCTGGTTCTTACAAGGACTTCACGAAATATTTTTCTCGTTTAAAGCGGGAAACTGTTAAACTGGCTGATGGATCGATACAACATGTCATGGGTTTTGGGACAGTTGTGTGCAGCCCTAATATATCTTTATCTTCTGTGTTGCATGTTGAAAGTGCATGGTTGCTCCCATGTGTTGTTTTGGTAATTAATGACAATCTCTATGGACTAATGTGTGCTTTGAGTTATATTTGTAGTGTTGGTCCATAAGGAATGCTTGTACTCCATATGTTGGAGTCAAGGCTAAAAGAAGAAGATTATATGTTGATCAAGGCTATGTGCAAATTGATCAACATAGAAGATAAGGGCATGTGAAGATATGCGAAAGAGTGTCTCTCCCATATTGGTGTATGGGGGAGCAATATGCGAGGCTTCACCGAGCGGAGCGTAATCAAGAAAGGTGATCCACTTGAGAGGAGATCAAGATTGTCATCATCTACCTCAAGTGGAATGCGCAAGGCAAAGAAAGGTGATCCACTTGAGAGGAGATCAAGATCGTCATCATCTAGCTCAAGTGGAATGCGCAAGGCAAAGAAAGGTGATCCACTTGAGAGGAGACCAAGATCGTCATCATCTAGCTCAAGTAGAATGCTCAAGACAAAGGTATGATCTTGATAGGGTTTCTATTTTACCGGTCTCGCGGTGTAGTTGGGAGACCGGGTTTTTAGGATAGGTAACCGTACTATCAAGAGGGGCTCTCAAGTGAGCTTTAGCGTATCGGTCGTAGAGAGCTCAAACCTTTGCATCCTTGAATTCTTGCAATCATCTTTATTGGTTCTTATTTGGCTCTTATTGTGGTGTGGTCTTGGTGCTTGTCGTGCTTGTCATGACAAGACCAAGTTCACCGAAAACGGATTTCGTTGCATCGTCTATTGCGTTTTCGGTGGTGGAGATTTTGCCGATTCACTAGTGAGGAAAGGTTCACACCTTCCTACCCATACCAAAATCTCCATTGCCTATTCTTATGTGGCTTTTATATAGATGTGGTTTTAGAGCTTGTCTTGATCTTCAATACAAGCTCAAGTTCATCAAAAACGGATTTCGTATGAAAGACTTATTGCGTTTTTGATTTTGGGGGTTTACCAGTTATTCATCTAGAGAGTGATCTAACATTTCCCCATTTGGTTTTTCCCTCCCATGTTGGACAATGATGTTTCTATGCATAATCTTGTAGTGCTCATTGTAGTGATTCCAACGAGCCCAAGATCATCGAAAACGGAGTCCGGATACAAAAGTTATTGCGTTTTTGGTATCGAACGTTTTTGAAGTTTGGCCAGCCTTGCCGGGCTCAAGGCTGGCCGTCTCTGGCTCCTGGCCGGCCTCGGAAGCTGGCAAGCTGGCCTAGGCTGGGCTCAAGGCTGGCTTCCCTGCGCATGAAGATTCCAGGCCAGCCTCGGACCCAGCCTTGGACCCAGCAAGGCCGGCCTCCCTGCACACGGAAAATTGCCTTCAACGGCTCAATTATTGGGGAGGGGTATTTATACCCCTCCTCCTTCCTCCAACCATTAGAGCTCCTTTTCTCTCTCTCTCTCTCCATTGTTGCAAGAGCTCAAAACACATAGATCTCCCAATCCCTCCACCCAAACTCGTTGATCTTTGGAGGATTGAAGGAGAAGGCCTAGATCTATTATTCCACCAAACCATATCTCCTCTAAGTGAGGGGAACATCTTTGATTTAAGTCTTGGAGTTGCTTTGTGTTTTCTCCTTGTTCTTCCTCTTAAATCCCTCCATAACATTAGTTGCTTTGGTTGGATTTCGGAGAGAAGGATTTGACCACTTAGTGTGTTCTTGCCATTGCATTAGTTGCATCGGTTTGAGTTCTCCACGGTGATACGTGGAAGTGAAGTTGAGAAGCTTTTTACTCTTGGGTGCTTTGGTGCCCTAGAGCTTGTTCCTCTAGGGCACGTTGGTACCCTCGACGGTTGTTGATTTCTCGGAGTCTTGGTGGCTCACGGGATTTGTTGGGAGCCTCCAATTAGGTTGTGGAGGGTGGCCCAACCTTGTTGGTCTCGGAGCTTTGGTAGCTACGAAGATTGTCGGGAGCCACCAATTGAGTTGTGGTGTGTGCCTCGGCCTTGGTCATCGAGTCTTGGTGGCTCGGTGCATTTGGTGAAGACCCTCCAACTTGTGGAATGAGCTTCATCCTTGTAAAGGTTCTAGTTGTCAACCTCAACGGCAACATAGTGACAAGTGCCTCGCCACATTGGTGGTAAGACACAACGGAGATACGGTGTGCCATATCAAGGCTACTCGGTGTTTCACATTGGTGAACACCGCGCCGCTCCAACGGAGACTAGCTTCCATTGGGAAGTGAACTTCGGAATAAATTTCATCTCCAAGTGCCTCGGTATTTCTATACCCGAGCTTCTTACTTATGCTATTTACTTTGTGATAGACGTTGAGCTTAAAGTCATACATCTTGCTATCACCTAGTTGATTATATTGCTTAGCATAAGTTGTTGGTGCACATAGGTGAACCTAGCTAGTTTAGGTTTTGGCTTGATAAATTAAACGTTAGTTTTATTCCGCATTTATTCAAGCCTTAACCGTAATAATTTTAAATCGCCTATTCACCCCCCCTCTAGGCGACATCCGTGTCCTTTCAATTGGTATCAGAGCGGGTTCTCTCTTTATAGGGCTTCACGGCCTAGAGAGTAAAGATGTCATCTAGTGGTTTAGTGCACAATGCCTCTTTAATATTCGATGGCACTAATTATAATGATTGGAGAAATCGCATGCTAAATTATTTTAGGGACATGGATCCATCTATAGAGCAAATCTTAGATATGGGTTTTCCTCCTCCAAAGGATCCGAAAATATTATCTTTGGAGGATGAGGAAAATTCTTATCTAGATGCTCAAGCTTCTAAAGTTGTTTTCATGTCTTTAAGAAATGCAGTTGCCTTGTCGATCTCTCCTTATCGGAGTGCTCATGAGCTATGGACCAAGCTTCAAGATAATTATGGTGTGTCCATTGATAGTGAGAATGATTGTTCTCCCTCCATCTCCGGGCGTAATGAGTTCTCAACTTCTTCTACCTCACCTACATGTGGCAAGCCACAAAACAATGCAATGGTGAGTAGGGATAAATTTCGCAATGATGATAGTAAGCTTCCTATAGATGATATTTCATCTCTATCTTATTGCAATGATTTATCTTTGGACTTAAACACATCTAGAACTATAAATGTTTCACATGCTTGTGTTGATAGTCCTTGCATATCTTCTAAATCGTCAAGTAATGATGATGATGACAATAATAATGATGATGAAGAAGATGATGCTTACTTTAGTAAGAAAGGCCTAATGGTTCTAAATGCTCTTTCAAATAATAAAAATGCTTGTGAGAACCTCCATGAAATCATGAGCACTCTTGTTGAGCGAGGGCTTACCATTGAAAATTTGGAAGCTCGTGAAGATGAAAGTCTTAGCCGCGAACGTGATTATGGAAACACGATTGTGGATCTTGAGGAAGCTCTTGAAGAAGAACAAACCACCAATAAATCTCTTGAGGAGACATTTACTCTAGAGTTATCTAAAGTAAATAAAACCCATGATAGAGATCTCAAGGTGGCTAATGATTTTAAAATAAAAAATGATGAGCTTGTTGTTGAAATTGTTAGACTCCTTGAGGCTAATAAGAAATTTGAAGATGATGTCAAGTCCTTGGAAGATTCTCTTGCACATCTCACTAAGTCCCATGATCAACTTCAAGCTCAATTGCTAAAAGAGCTTCCTACTTGTTCTCCCATTGCTATGAATGTTGATGCTTGTGCTACTAACTCTATTTCTTGTGAAGCATCCATTTTAAAGGAGAATGTTGAGCTAAGGGCTCAACTTAAATTGCTAACTAGCAATTATGAGATATTGGAAGAAAGCCATGAGAAGCTCTCGAGCTCTCATGAAGATCTTCTAGTATCCCATGATAAGCTAAAGTTAGCTCATGAGGCTATCGCTACCAAGGTAATATCTAGTGAGCCTTATGTGGACAATGGCACAACTTCTACTAAAATTGCTACAATGCCATGTGCTAGTCCTTGTAATTCTTCATCTCACACTAGTGGTAAATCATATGTTGAATTACATTTTGTGCCTAGTTGCTCTAACAATGAAGCTTCAACTTCCACTAGTACTTGTGTAGCTACTAACCTTGTATGGAAGACTAAAGAGCACAAGGCACAAGCCACTTCTTTGAAGAAAGATGTGGAGAAGCGTCATAAAGGGAATGCCACATTTGACAACATGTTGAGTGTGCAAAAATCCCCCAATGACAAGAGTGGACTTGGATTCAACTCCAATATCAAGAACAAGTCCAAGAGTAGCAATAAGAAGGGCCAAGAACAAGTCAATCACTCGGCCAAGATTGTTTGCTTCAAGTGCAAAATTGAAGGGCATCATGTTAGGGATTGCCCAATGAAGAAGAAGCCTCTTAGTGAGAAGCAACTAGGGAAGCGGCCTATTGTTCAATCTCTTGCTCAACCTCGGGTTGAACAAAGGCCACCTCATAAGAAGACTCAAGTCATTGCTCCTCAAGTTGAGGAGCCTATTAAGAAGAAAGAAAAGAGTCGATATTGCTACTTATGCCGTGAGAAGGGCCACTTGGCTTCTTCATGCACAAACGGTACTCTATCCAACCCCATAATTATTGATGATGTTTATTCTCTTAGGAAGGATAGGGTTGGCAATGTGTTTGCCAAATATGTGGGGACTCAAAGTGGTGTCAAGAAAAGAACCATTTGGGTTGCCAAGCCTATTGTGACTAACCTCTTAGGACCCAACTTGGTTGGGGACCAACAAGCTCAAAATTGATCAATAGGTTGTGATGGAGGACATTGGAGACTTGGCTATCCTTGAAGAATTAAGGGATCTTCTTGATTATTATTTCCACAAGCCAAGTCATTTGGATTATATTGTCATATCTCATATCCAATGCTCCTTCTTGCGGTAACTTGTATTTAAATTATATATACATTGAAAGTTGCTTGCTCCCTTGCATGTGTTAGCTTTGTTCCTAGCATGTGCTTGTATATGTTGTGCTTATTACTTACCTTGAGCAATCAAGTTTGTGTATGTTAATGTGCGCTCCATATATGTGTAAACTTTGTGTTGAGTCTTTATTGAATCTTATGTTGATTTCAATTGGCTCTTTTGAGAGATTAATAGACTATCCCATTTTGGGGGAGTGATATGCTTTGTGTACTTCACTACCCTAAAAATGTGTGTACATGAGGCACATCACCTAGTATTGATATTTCAATATTATCTAGTTACTATGTGGTATGTCATATTCATGAGAAATTCAAATTCTACAATGTCCATTAATTTCTCTAGTTGGTTTTGTTTGCCTCTTGCTTAGATAAAATGAATTATCACATTATGGGGGAGTAATAAGCTATGTGCATATTACAATCCCACAAAATGTGAACATTCGAGGTTTGCCACTTATGGCATCTTGCTCACAGTCTATGTGCATCTTGCAAAATTATTATAATTCTTATCCCTATGTGGCATCTTTGCTCAACCAAGTTCCAATTTTCCTTTGTGGTTACCCTTTGGCTCTTGTTTGTGTGAGTTTGCTTGGTATGGTTTCTCTCTAATATGCATTCCCATATATTATTTGAGAAACCATTTGTTCCATATTATTCTAACCATGGCATTGCCGGTTGGTTTGAATAGTTGGAACTACCAACAAACTTTATTAAAATATGGTGTTTTATTTCTTATCTATTTCCATATGTTTTTATCTTGTGAGGATATTCTTGGATACATCTTATCATCGGGAAAATAATTCCAAATGGTCACTGTCCTTGGACAATCCATATTTATGTTTGTGATAGAATATTTTTGATTATCCTTACATTGGCATTGTCTTTTATTTGCCCCATCTCTTGCCAAAATAATTATTTTGACTCCCTTTGCCTTCCTTGCCTCTTGCATGGATCCTAATTTTCAAATTGTTAGTGTTTAGTGTTGTAAATAAAATATGAAGAGTAATGATCCCTTGTGCATGCATTTTGTATTCAAATGCAAATATCAAAGTAGTGCATGAATCTTGGGGGAGCATTCCTTTTATTTAGAACACTATCCTATCTATCAATATTTGATCCTTTCAATTGGCATTTGATTTCTATCGTATGTATTTATGGAAGACAAATCTTTTTCTCTTGATGCTTTGTGCCATCATGAAAAGTGTAAAGGGTGCTTGGTTTATTTAGTGTAACCCGGCTCTCGCTTGGGAATCTTGCTTTCTCATTTCTTGTTTTATGTTTATCCTATAGAATGAGAAAACCCTTTGAGCATGTCTCTTTCTTTCATCTTATATGCTCATTGGCCTTGCCTAGGTACCTTCAATTGGTATTAATTGGAATTTAATATCTCCTCCATAGATATTTGTTTCAATTGATATTTATTGTGAGAATTTTGATACCTTATTACTTTATTTTACTTTACTTGATTCCGGTCAAGTATTATCCTCTTCTTGGTATCGTGTCTCCTAGTTGGTATCTTATTTGTCAATTGGTGTCTTATCTCTCATGTGTTGTTTGATTTGACTCCTATTGATATCACACTTCATGTGTTGATGTGTTTTGGAATCAATCATATGTTGATTTGATTCTTTCCTCAATCATGTGTTGATTTGGATTTTGATATAATTTGGACAACCTTTTTGTGTCACACTTTGGTGTGCTCTTCTTGGTTTACTTGGTGTTTTGTCCAAATTGTATCTCATTTGGTTCTTGTAAGTCCATGCATGCATATTTACTAGTATATTTATTTTATGGCATGCTAGTCTTTCTTGATCCAATATATAGGGGATACTCCACCAAATCCTAAATCGGCTAAGATGTGCATGAAATTCAATTTCATATCTATATGCACATATTTATGTGGAGTGTTACCTATGTATTGTAGTGTATCTAACTATTATGGAACCCAATGAGTTTGGGAACCATGTTGTACTTGAATTTTGTTTTAGGTACAATGGAGATGCATTGGATGCTTGCCTCATTCATAAGGAAGGTGTTCTCACCATGTGATTATTGGAGTCAAGCTTTTATGATAAACAAAAATTCTCATCTTCATCATCACCAATGCTATTTCGGTAACAAGTATCTACCTCATGCATACTTTTCTAGTTTCAACCTTGTGTAGGTTGTTTCTTAGCATGAAAGCTCCTATTTTGCAATTGTTGTGGTTTTGGCTTGTTTCCTTCACTTGATATATCTTTGTGATATTTGTGATGAAATTGCAAAAAAAAAAAACCTTTTTCTTCAATTGGTATTGTTTCGTTGTGATACTTGTTGCCTATCTCAAAGCATTTCCACTATCTCTTGTTCCCTTAGTTATATGTGTGATGCATTTGATGTGTTTGAAGTTCATTTATATACAATAAGATAAATTTGAGCTATGTGCTATGCTTTTAAGCAATAATCTCTTTTTGTATATTCATGACTTCCTTTTGGTTACCATGGTCTCCTTTTCTTCGACCATTTTATATGTGTAAGTTTCTTTGTCGATGTATATCATTAACGATTTGTCTACTTAGAAACCTATACATATGAGAGAGGTCACCTTTGATTTGGTATCCTATTTTCTTTCAAGCCACCTTGTCTTTTATCTATAATTATTTGGTGGCTCCAATTTTGTCTCATGAGTGCTTGTCTCATTTTTATTGGTATCTTTGCACACCCATGTATTTGTTGAGGATCTTTGACTTCATGCTTATCATGGTGAGCATGTTGATTTTTATTGGCTAAATGCTCTCACTAGCTTTTGGCATTTTCAATTGGTTTTAGTTTCCAATTGGTATCCCTAAGCATGTGAACATACTCCTTTAAAGATCTTCCTTTTATCTCGGTTGGGCCTATCCTATGTTGAATCTTTAAAAATTGGTATCCTTGAGTTTGTGAACATATTCTTTTTGAAAAATCTTCTTTGTAAGTTGTGTGTGTCAATACTTGATATATAACTTATCTCCATTTGGTTAAGACTATGTGTCTTACCAAATTAATGGTCTTTTCACATACACATACTCTTGGTTGGACCCTTTTTGATAGTTTCTTTTAATTGGTATCTCCTTATGGCTCAACCACATCTTTGGTGCAAGTGCTTTGTTTTGCTTTAATTTTTTTTATCCTTGCACTTGGTGAGTGTTCTAGATGATTTTGGGGGAGCAAGGATTCCATATTTGTGTACTCCTCAATAGTGGATGAACATTGGGGAGCTCCCCCATTTTTATTTAGAACTCTCGGCTTGGATCTTTTTGATTGCTTTTCTCCTTCGTGGAGATGTTTAGAATGATTTCATCCTTTTGCAATCTTTGGATCCTCAATATAGTTTGATTTCCTCTAATTATTCGTCAATGGATATGTGCATTTGATTCCACTCACATTTTGAGAAATGCACACTTTATGGAGGAATTCATATTATATTGGCTTTCTAATTTTTTCTTCCCATTTCAGCAATCGATGCCAATGGGGGAGAAGTTTTAGAGGGTTTAAGGGAATTTGGGTTTTATGCTTTTGTTGCATTTGCCTTTAATGCGCTTTGCATCCTTGCTTGTTTGTCTTGCAAGGTTGCTATATTCATTATATAAACCCTCTTAAAAGGGATTGTCATCAATTACCAAAATGGGGGAGATTGAAAGTGCATGGTTGCCCCCATGTGTTGTTTTGGTAATTAATGACAATCTCTATGGACTAATGTGTGCTTTGAGTTATATTTGTAGTGTTGGTCCATAAGGAATGCTTGTACTCCATATGTTGGAGTCAAGGCTAAAAGAAGAAGATTATATGTTGATCAAGGCTATGTGCAAATTGATCAACATAGAAGATAAGGGCATGTGAAGATATGCGAAAGAGTGTCTCTCCCATATTGGTGTATGGGGGAGCAATATGCGAGGCTTCACCGAGCGGAGCGTAATCAAGAAAGGTGATCCACTTGAGAGGAGATCAAGATTGTCATCATCTACCTCAAGTGGAATGCGCAAGGCAAAGAAAGGTGATCCACTTGAGAGGAGATCAAGATCGTCATCATCTAGCTCAAGTGGAATGCGCAAGGCAAAGAAAGGTGATCCACTTGAGAGGAGACCAAGATCGTCATCATCTAGCTCAAGTGGAATGCTCAAGGCAAAGGCATGATCTTGATAGGGTTTCTATTTTACCGGTCTCGCGGTGTAGTTGGGAGACCTGGTTTTTAGGATAGGTAACCGTACTATCAAGAGGGGATCTCACGTGAGCTTTAGCGTATCGGTCGTAGAGAGCTCAAACCTTTGCATCCTTGAATTCTTGCAATCATCTTTATTGGTTCTTATTTGGCTCTTATCGTGGTGTGGTCTTCGTGCTTGTCGTGCTTGTCATGACAAGACCAAGTTCACCGAAAACGGATTTCGTTGCATCGTCTATTGCGTTTTCGGTGGTGGAGATTTTGCCGATTCACTAGTGAGGAAAGGTTCACACCTTCCTACCCATACCAAAATCTCCATTGCCTATTCTTATGTGGATTTTATATATATGTGGTTTTAGAGCTTGTCTTGATCTTCAATACAAGCTCAAGTTCATCAAAAACGGATTTCGTATGAAAGACTTATTGCGTTTTTGATTTTGGGGCTTTACCGGTTATTCATCTAGAGAGTGATCTAACATTTCCCCATTTAGTTTTTCCCTCCCATGTTGGACAATGATGTTTCTATGCATAATCTTGTAGTGCTCATTGTGGTGATTCCAACGAGCCCAAGATCATAAAAAACGGAGTCCGGATAAAAAAGTTATTGCGTTTTTGGTATTGAACGTTTTTGCAGTTTGGCCAGCCTTGCCGGGCTCAAGGCCGGGCTCAAGGCCGGGCTCAAGGCTGGCCGTCTCTGGCTCCTGGTCGGCCTCGGAAGCTGGCAAGCCGGCCTAGGCTGGGCTCAAGGCTGGCTTCCCTGCGCGTGAAGATTCCAGGCCAGCCTCGGACCCAGCCTTGGACCTAGCAAGGCCGGCCTCTCTGCACACAGAAAATTGCCTTCAACGGGTATTTATACCCCTCCTCCTTCCTCCAACCATTAGAGCTCCTTTTCTCTCTCTCTCTCTCTCTCTCTCTCCATTGTTGCAAGAGCTCAAAACACATAGATCTCCCAATCCCTCCACCCAAACTCGTTGATCTTTGGAGGATTGAAGGAGAAGGCCTAGATCTATTATTCCACCAAACCCTATCTCCTCTAAGTGAGGGGAACATCTTTGATTTAAGTCTTGGAGTTGCTTTGTGTTTTCTCCTTGTTCTCCCTCTTAAATCCCTCCATAGCATTAGTTACTTTGGTTGGATTTCGGAGAGAAGGATTTGACCACTTAGTGTGTTCTTGCCATTGCATTAGTTGCATCGGTTTGAGTTCTCCACGGTGATACGTGGAAGTGAAGTTGAGAAGCCTTTTACTCTTGGGTGCTTTGGTGCCCTAGAGCTTGTTCCTCTAGGGCACGTTGGTACCCTAGACGGTTGTTGATTTCTCGGAGTCTTGGTGGCTCACGGGATTTGTTGGGAGCCTCCAATTAGGTTGTGGAGGGTGGCCCAACCTTGTTGGTCTCGGAGCTTTGGTAGCTACGAAGACATTGTCGGGAGCCACCAATTGAGTTGTGGTGTGTGCCTCGGCCTTGGTCATCGAGTCTTGGTGGCTCGGTGCATTTGGTGAAGACCCTCCAACTTGTGGAGTGAGCTTCATCCTTGTAAAGGTTCTAGCTGTCAACCTCAATGGCAACATAGTGACAAGTGCCTCGCCACATTGGTGGTAAGACACAACGGAGATACGGTGTGCCATATCAAGGCTACTCGGTGTTTCACATTGGTGAACACCGCGCCGCTCCAACGGAGACTAGCTTCCATTGGGAAGTGAACTTCGGGATAAATTTCGTCTCCAAGTGGCTCGGTATTTCTATACCCGAGCTTCTTACTTATGCTATTTACTTTGTGATAGACATTGAGCTTAAAGTCATACATCTTGCTATCACCTAGTTGATTATATTGCTTAGCATAAGTTGTTGGTGCACATAGGTGAACCTAGCTAGTTTAGGTTTTGGCTTGATTAATTAAACGTTAGTTTTATTCCGCATTTATTCAAGCCTTAACCGTAATAATTTTAAATCGCCTATTCACCCCCCTCTAGGCGACATCCGTGTCCTTTCACATGTTCCCTCGTTTCCAGTAAATATTTTGTTTATCGGCTGCATTACAAATGAATTGAATTGTGTTGCCTTGTTCTTCCCGTCATGGTGTTTGTTTCAGGAGCTTGGGACTGGAAGAAGGCTTGGGACGGGGAGGATGCATGATGGCATGTACTACCTCTATAAGGATATTTCACCTACAGTAGCTACTATTCTATCATCCTCTCCTCTAAATTTGTTTCTACTCCAACATCGTCGGCTAGGGCATATGTACATTTCTACACTGGGTCAGCTTTATCCTGATCCCTATAGTAGGATTAACTAGCCCAATACCCGTGCGTTGCTACGGGTTGATTTCTATTAACTATTTGTTGGAACATTGAGAATTTCATTACCAGAGGATCGACGATGTATGCAGTGCTTCCCATAACTCAATCTTTTTTAGGTAGGCACAAAAAACAGAAAAGATAGTGGGAACATACATATTTAGATATGATCAAGATGTTGGAACATATTTCGATCGGCGGAAGAGTAAATAACATACACATATTAGAAAAATAGGCTACAAACATATATATCTTATATTGTTGGGAAGAAGAATGAACAAACATGCCTCTATTTACATCAGAGAAGAACTAAGCACATGACACCATGAACTCCTCTGGCCAAATTTTAAGCATAAGCATACAAAACTTACTCAACAAATGGCCACATAGAGCACCTATTAGCGCGTCCATGATCATGTCTAGGGCATTTTATCATAGCTAAATAGTATAGTTAGAAAATTGAGTGCGGATGTTTGGAGAGGAAAAGGACATCCTACACAAATATGAGCGTGCCAAGTGAGAAATTAATCAATATTTTCTAAGCTAGATTCTTTTGGTCCAAGTGACAATTATAATTTCGATCAAGGAAAAGGTAATACATTTCTGAGATTCGTTTTCATGTTCTAGGCTACATCATCACTTATATCTGCTCTGTAACAATTTTTGGGCCATAAAAACAACTATGTTAGAGTGTGGAGAAGCTAAGAAAACAAACACCATGGATGCATACTGGAGCAATTAATTAGGCAGATTTCTCTTATCACATGGGCAGACTGCCAAATTTATGTTAATGCAAGCAGGTTTCTTCTTGTAAATGTCAGGCTTCTTGTAATCAAATCTTTATTCTCTCTCTGTTATCTCTTCTATCAAACACGCAGTAGCATAACAGGATCCTCTGCTCTCTCATACAGCAAACACACGGAAGCAAAATAAAATCTCTTTTGATCCTCTTTGCTCTCTCATATCTTCGCTCAAACCTCTCTGCCGGGTCTGCCCTCAAGCAGCAAGCCAGCAACATGAAGTTGTAGGCAAAGCGAAATAAAATCTCTCTACTCTCAAACAAGCAGCAACACACAAGCAATGTAACCTCATCTCGCTCGTGCACACAAGCAGCAGCACGATGTGAACTCATTTTCTTCACGAGGCGTCCAGGGACTCAAGTTGGAACACGGTGGACTGGAACGCCTCCACCATGTTCGTGACTCCCTCGGCGGTGAACCAGACCCGTTGTAGACGACGAGGAGGTCGTCGATGCCGGCGACGAGCGGGAACTCCTGCTTGTTGTGGAGGCTGCCACACCCGCCACCCGGTCCGGATGCCGCGACTGGGTTGCCCATGGCTGCCACACCCCCGGATGCCGCGGCGATGGCTGTGCACTCTTCGACGGAACAGACCGCTACGCGGCCCGGCTGAGTCGCAGGTGGCGAAGCAGACGTCGCAGAGGCGGAAAGGCACGGGAGAAGAGGACCAACGCGTCCTGATTCTCGAATATTCCGTGCCTCCAGCAGGACAACCCCCGTGCTCGTCGCGTCTTCCCCATCTCCGGCCGCCGCCACCGTAACGGCACAAATTTGGCTCCAATCTCCCATGAGAACAACATACTGCGAGAGCTAGCTGGTTAACTCTATTGCCCAGTTAGACTACTCGGGATTTATGAAAAAAACATGTATGCTAATCGAAACCTTGTCTAGCTGTTTGAGGCCGGCCTTCAGCTTGCTCCATCTTGAGTCCGATGGAATGGCGGAGCGCGTCGGCGTCCGTAGCGGCAGACGGGACCCAGGCCAGCAGCACGTCGAAGACGCCAAGGGCCTCGTCGGCTGAATCGTGCGCATCGGGAGGTGGGTCGGGTGGGAAAGCGGCGGCGCATCGCTGATTTCAACACCGAGCTCGCGTCAATGGAGAGGCCGGGATGGGGATTGGGAATTTTTTTCGTTTCCACGAAAACACTGAACAGGTACATATCACTTGGCGGTGGCAAACACGTAATAATTTTTAACTCGACCTAGCATCATGAGGGTAAAATCGGTAATTAAAAAAGACGTACCATCACCACCTATCCCAATATTATAGTTTAGATAAGGATAGTTTAGTATGTGATGCATGTGAGTTTGGGAAGCACACTCGGAGTTCTTATATGTCATCGGATAACAGAAGTACTCAACCACTGCATACTATTCACTCTTATGTATGGGGGCCTAGTGGTGTGAGATCAATCAATGGTTACCGCTATTTTGTTACTTTTATTGGTTGTTGTACCAGGGCTACATGGGTTTATGTATTAAGGCATAAAAGTGATGTGTTTGGATGCTTAGGAGATTTCCATAATTTGATTATGACTCAGTATAATGCTCGTGCTAAAATATTCCGTACGGATAACGGTACGAAGTATTTGAATAGAGAGTTTGATGAGTATTTATCTAGCTTCGGAATTATTCATCAAACTACCTGCCCGGTTACTTCAGAACAAAATGGTCTGGCTAAAAGAAAAAACATGCATCTTGTAGACGTTACGAGAAGTCTATGTTTGCAATGAATGTCCCAAAATATTTATGGACTGAGGCTCTAATGATAGCAGCTTACTTCATAAACAGGATGCCATTGAGGGTACTTGAACATAAAACTCCAATAGAGTGTCTAACTGGTGAGAACACATTTGTGGTTCCCCAAAAAGTGTTTGGGTGTGTATGCTTTGTGAAGAACTATAGACCTTGGTAAATTAGATCTGAGAGCTTTAAAATGTATATTTGTTGGTTATTCAGGGAAACAAAAGGGTTATAAATGTTGGTGCCCTACTGAGAAAAGAATGTTTATTAGTATGGGTGTAGCATTCAAGGAGAAAGAACCATTTTATGGGGAGCTAGATGACCTTACTGAGGTGTTTCCTGACATGTTTACAAGTGATGTTTCAGATTTGAGCTGCGAAACAGGGGGATATAAGGAAGAGGAGAATCAGATCACGACATCAAGGGAGACAATAGTTGGAGTTATACCTAGAAAAAATATGCATGATAATGTGTGTGAATTAGATGCGGGGCAAGAACATGTGCAGGGGGAGCATCACGACAAGTCATATGAAGCTATGCGGTGGCCAAGGTTAAATGAAGAGCAGAATCTTCAAGTGTATTCACGGAGACATCGATCTGAGGAAGTAGTTCTTCCATTGAGACGTGATCGAGGAACACCTATAGTACAGGCACAAGAAGAGACCACACCTGATCTGACACAATTAGATGTGCATGGCTCATCTCCTTCAAACGATGGTAAACTTCCCTCCATAGATGATTTAGATATCCCTATTGCTCTCAGAAAACGTCCTCGTGCCACTTATGGGAAATTACCACCAAATTTGTCTCCATATGATCTTTCTAATTATGTTTCATACTCGTCTATGGTTTCTCGATACAAATCATTTATAACTGCTTTGGATTCCACTTTACCTATACCACGTGATTGGCAGGAAGCCAAGCAATATCCAGAATGGAGAGTAGCTATGATGGAGGAGATGACAGCGCTTTATAAGAACAATACATGGGTACTCACTACTCTCCCTCCTAATAAAAGGGTTGTCAGTTGTAAGTGGGTATTTACCGTGAAACAAAATTTAGATGGTAAAGTAGAAAGATATAAAGCAAGATTAGTGGTCAAGGGTTATAGTCAAACTTATGGAGTAGATTATGATGAGACCTTCGCACCAGTGGCGTAAATGAACACCATCAGGGCTCTTATATCTATAGCAGCAAACCGTTAGTGGAAATTGTTTCAAATGGATGTAAAGAATGCCTTTCTTCACGGAGATTTGCATGAAGAAGTTTATATGGAAATTCCTCCTGGGTGTAGTACACAAGAGACTAAGGGTAAAGTGTGCAGGCTAAAAAAGTCCTTGTATGGGTTAAAACAGTCACCTAGAGCATGATTTGGGCGATTCCGAAATGGGATTTGTTCTATGGGGTTTAAACAAAGTAATGCTGATCATACCCCGTTTTACAAGCACAACCATGATAAAATTATGGTGCTCATTGTATATGTTGATGATATAGTTATTACAGGTAATGATGATGGAGAAATATCTTTGTTGAAGAAGGAATTGGCAAGGTCGTTTGAAGTCAAAGACCTTGGCTATCTTCACTATTTCCTTGGCATTGAAGTTTTATATGGTGTGCAAGGTATTTATCTCTCACAAAGGAAATATGTGGTAGATTTGCTTACTGAAACTGGAATGCTAGATTGCATCAGCAGCCACCCCAATTGAATCAAATCATCGATTAACTGTTGACTCTAGAGATTATGTCGATAAACCACAATACCAACGATTAGTTGGGAGACTCATATATTTATCACATACTAGACCATATATTGCATATGCTGTTAGTGTGGTGAGTAGATATATGCATTATCCTCGATCTGGTCATATGGATGCAGTTAGCAGAATTATTAAATATCTTAAAGGTTGCTGTGGGAAAGGGATACTGTTTTCTGTTCACGGACATCTGAACATTGAGGGGTATACCGATGCTGATTGGGCTGGGTGTTTAGATGACCGAAGGTCTACGTCAGGTTAATGTATGTTTGTTGGTGGTAATTTAATTAGTTGAAGGAGTAAAGAACATACTGTAGTTGCAAGGTCAGCTGAGACTGAGTTTAGAGCAATGGCATCTGGGTTATGTGAGTTGATGTGGATAAAAATGTTACTAACAGAACTACAACTGCACCGGAGTGCGCCTCTCCAGTTATACTATGACAATCAGGCTGCAATTAATATTGTACACAACCCAGTTCACCATGACAGGACTAAGCACGTTGAAATAGATCGTCACTTTATCAAAGAAAAACTAGAAGAGGGTGTACTTTAAGTTACTTATGCAAAATCTGTAGATCAACTAGCTGATGTTTTGACCAAGGGAATGAGTGTTGTATACTTTGCTAGAACTTGTAACAAGATGGGGCTTATTGATATCTTTGCCCCATCTTGAGGGGGAGTGTTGGAGGCCCTTATTTGTAATAAGTAAAATAGTAGAAGGACGTGATTGTAACTTGTAGACTGTAGATATTCAGGTAGTAGAACGATGGAGAAGCTGAACGAAGCATCCATCCAATTGACACCCTAGTTTCATCTCTTTCGACATCCCACGCAACCTCCGCGTACCGCTCCACGGCGTCGTCGAAGTGGCCGTCGCGCACGCCGAGGAGAGCGAGGAGGAGACGGAGATCGGCGTCTACGCGGCGGTCGCCCTCTTCGACGGCACACGCGAGGACACGCTCTGTTGTGCGGCTTGCGGCACAGAGGCACTCGCCGGATAGCAGTTGGGCTCGAAGCAGCACGGTAGAGAGCAGCGCCTGTCGCTCGTCCAGGCATCTGCGGCAGTGGCGGATCTGCATGTTAGCTATGGGGTCAGCTGACCCCACAGCTTTTTTGAAAAACCCCTTAAATTTATGAATACTTATGTATAAATCCTAGTTATCTAGGTGCTTGACCCCACATGATTCTTCGGCCGGCTCCACCACTGATCTGCGGGGATACTGCCAGACGTCTTCAAGATTCACGCGGACTTCTTCGTCCGAGAAGGGCCTGTCGCGGAGAGTGCCGGCGCCGAGCGCGTGAGCGGCATCGAGGAGGAGAAATGTTTCAGTACGCATATGTGTAGGTAACGTGTTATCCTGACCGCTCATCCTGTTGGAATCATCACGTGATCACGAAATCCACACTCGCTGCTCGAGCCATACTTGGTTGGGTATACTACAGTAGGGCAGTTGATTAAGTGCCACCCTGACACCATCTCCTGCACGGCTCGGTGCGCCGCTTCCTTGCCCGCCTTGAGTTGAGATGACCTTGTACAACTACGGCTGTCAGAGTTCTAAGGCTAGTCATAGTGGGGAGTAACATAAGGTGATAACATACACATAAAACTAGGCTACGTTACTACCTCCATAGTGGGTAGTAACATATATGTGGTGTCATGCAAAGCCACATTTAATAGGTTGTAGACTCATAGTGTTTTGATATATGTGATATTACAGTAACATATTATGCTACCACCCCTCTTTTTTTCCATTAATTATCTGACACATCATCTTTTTTACCTACGTGGCATCTATGCTACCTATGTTACCCCCACTATGACTAGTCTAACTCATTTCATATTACACAACAATTTCACAACATAATTATTCTTACCATCGCCTTTCCCAACAAATCTTCCTCGGCACCATGACTTTAACCAGAATCAAATATTATTGTCCTATAGTTTGCATAGTTGCACCTGTTTCTTTGCAGGCATCCATCTGGTCAAATCAAAAGAAAGATCGTACAACCACATTGGCTAAAGCCTATAAACTGAAACTGACTGAATTACTGGCCATAAACTATTAGGCAGAGAAAGATGAATGGCATACACTAGTAGAAAAGGGGGCAACGGTGCCCCCCCTTTAGTACCGGTTGTCCAAAAACCGGTACTAAAGGGCGCATTAGCACCGGTTGCGTTCGTGTGCCAGCAGGGGCACCGCGGCGAGGACCTTTAGTACCGGTTGGTCTTAGAAACCCGGTACTAAAGGCTAACCTTTAGTACCGGTTGGTAAGAACAACCGGTACTAAAGGGTTGGAGGCCCCGCGGCCGCACGGCAATCCCTGTAGTACGAGTTGTTCTTACCAACCGGTACTAAAGAGTAGCCCTTTAGTACCGGTTGGTCAGAACAACCGGTACTAAAAAGGTTCTATTTTTTCTATTTTTCATTTAATATGAAATAATTCATATCTTTAAATCCGTAAATCGAAATTTAACAAATAAAATGTCTAAATCGATTAGAAAAATGAGAGGATTCCAAATATGACATCCATATAATATTTTTCACCATGCATATGACTTTGTGTAAAATATTTTTGGTACTAGCTTACTTAAAAATTCATATTTGGCACTTAAAAATGAAAAATCATATTTATGAAAATATTTTGGAAATTATTTTTGGCACTTAAACAATGCACTTATAAGGTGGTCTACTAGTTTCTATCTATTTGGATGTTGCTCTTTTGGTGAGCCGTTTTGGTAGCTGCTTCACAAAAAAAACCTGTTTTGCACTAAAAATGAAAAATGGGTTTTTTATTCAGCGAAAACCCTAAACCCCTTAGTCAATACTATTCTACAACCAAGATACACCAGCGTGTCAAATATTGCCTCATTCCGACATTTTTTGCTATGTTAAATGTCATACCCTAGCATATTTCAGTCGAAAACCATACATCTTTATACCTCGTAGCTCATTTCTGTGAAGCTTTTTTTATAAAAACCTTCATAACTCATGTTTATAATTTTTTCCAGGTGGTAGGTCAAATAAAAGGATGCCATGTAAAGGTTTTCCATTTTTTTTTGAATTTTTTTGAATTAGTTATGTCTAACCCTAGCCTGAAACCGATACCGTAAACCCTAACGATAAACCTAAACCTAACCGTAACTTCGATCCAGCAAAAACCGTCAAAGATCTCTAAATAAAGTATACATTGTGGATCTAAAAGTTTTTTTTTTTCAAAAAATCATGACCAAACTATGCGGCACTCGTAGTTCAAATCAGACCCACTTCCAGCGAAATCGGCAGAAACTTACATGAAATGTTTAAAACACCTAAGTATGTTTTTATATCGAAACCCAGGGTTAAATGCACTTATAAGATGGTCTACTATTTTCTATCTATTTGGATGTTCTTCTTTCGGTGAGCCGTTTTGGTAGCTGCTTCACAAAAAAAGCCTGTTTTGACACTAAAAAAAGGAAAAATGGGTTTTTTATTCAACGAAAACCCTAACCCCTTAGTCAATACTATTCTACAACCAAGATACACCAGTGTGTCAAATATTGCCTCATTCCGACATTTTTTTGCTATGTTAAATGTCATACCCTAGCTTATTTCAGTCGAAAACCATACATCTTTATACCTCGTAGCTCATTTCTGTGAAGTTTTTTTTTATAAAAACCTCCGTAACTCATGTTTATAATTTTTTCCAGGTGGTAGGTCAAATAAAAGGATGCCATGTAAAGGTTTTCCATTTTTTTGATTTTTTTTGAATTAGTTATGTCTAACCCTAGCCTGAAACCGAGACCGTAAACCCTAACGATAAACCTAAACCTAAACGTAACTTCGATCCAGCAAAAACCGTCAAAGATCTCTAAAGAAAGTATACATTGTGGATCTAAAAGTGATTTTTTCAAAAAATCATGACCAAACTATGCGGCACTCGTAGTTCAAATCAGACCCACTTCCAGCGAAATCGGCAGGAACTTATATGAAATGTTTAAAACACCTAAGTATGTTTTTATATCGAAACCCAGGGTTAAATGCACTTGTAAGATGGTCTACTATTTTCTATCTATTTGGATGTTCCTCTTTCGGTGAGCCGTTTTGGTAGCTGCTTCACAAAAAAAGCCTATTTTGACACTAAAAAAAATGGGTTTTTTATTCAACGAAAACCCTAAACCCCTTAGTCAATACTATTCTACAACCAAGATACACCAGTGTGTCAAATATTGCCTCATTTCGACATTTTTTGCTATGTTAAATGTCATACCCTAACTTATTTCAGTCGAAAACCATACATCTTTATACCTCCTAGCTCATTTATGTGAAGCTTTTTTTTATAAAAACCTTAATAACTCATGTTTATAATTTTTTCCAGGTGGTAGGTCAAATAAAAGGATGCCATGTAAATGTTTTACATTTTTTTGATTTTTTTGAATTAGTTATGTCTAACCCTAGCCCGAAACCGAGACCCACTTCTAGCGAAATCGGCAGGAACTTATTTAAAATGTTTGAAATACCTAAATATGTTTTTATATCCAAAGGTTTTTGTGATGCAAAAGATGATATGGATGAAATATTTGAATTCCTCTCATTTTTCTAATCGATTTAGGTATTTTATTTGTCAAATTTTGATTTACGAATTTAATGATATGAATTATTCCATATTAAATGTAAAAAGGAAAAAAATAAAGTAAAATTCGTTTTATTGATATTTATTCAAAATATATTATTACATAATCATTGTTACTTTACTTAAACAAATTTTTAAAATTTAAACAATGAAAAGTGTAACATCATAACCGAGGGGTTAATATGATTGATAGGGTACTAATATCAGTAAGTTCTAATTTCTCATTTGGAAGCTAGGTTGGAAGGAACTCAAAAGTTAAGCGTGCTCGGGCTGGAGGATGGGTGACCGACTGGGAAGTTTGACTAGGGTAAGTACTTTGACCAGGGATTAAGTGTATAACTAGTTTAAGTGTGTGGCTAAGTGAGAAATTTCAGAATAGAATTAGGAATAGAAATAAGAATAATTAAGAATAGAAATAAGAAATAAGAATAAAACTAAAAATAAAATTAAAAAAATCCCAGGACCTTTAGTACCGGTTTGCAATACAAACCGGTCCTCCGCCTGCGCGCGCGCTGCTGTGCCCACGTGGAGGCCTTTAGTACCGGCTTGTATTAGAAACCGGTACTAAAGGTCTTCCGCCTGCGCGTGCGCAGTGATAAAGACTGTTTTCCCGATCTTTCACGATGCACCTTGATGGTCCATAGGACCGATAGATCTTGAACTCCCTTGACAGATTCAAGGACACCCAAGCACACATGATTACTCTTGACAATTCAAGAACTCTCACGTCTTTATTGATAGATAACTAGACGAACATTCGAGACGCCGTCATGGGGGCCAACCCCCGTAGGGCTGGTGGTGAGCTTCAGGATTACAAGATTTAATTCAACCAAAGCTAAGAAACCCTAATGCGCCCAACCCCTTATATTGATGAGGAGGGGCGTACTGTAGCGCGGTACTGTAGCTACAATACCGACCTAGTTGGGGTGCCCCACTAATGGGCCTAGCTAGTTCGGTTGGACAGGCCCAAACCGAACACTTATTAAAAATAGCAAAGACATAAATAAAATTACAATTGACAACTCTAGCTTGGTGGAGTCCTGAAATTAGGCTGCACCTCCTCCGTCGTGCCCATATCATCCTCCCCCCTTCAAGAAGCGTTGTCCCCAACGCGTGAGGGTCGGGTCGGAAAAAGGTGACGTCAAATGAGCAATATCGCCTCTTTCCTTGCTAGTCTTCCACGCCTCACCTCCCTCTCGACTAGCTAGACTTGTTTTTGGCGCCCTCCATGTTTAGCGCCACCAACCTGACTGAAACACACGACCTTCAGACTGCAACGTGTAGGCGAACCACGCAAATCATCCCAGACACAACAGAACAACTTCTGCACACCAAGGATCCAAATAAGCTGAATACGCTTGCTGAGGCAATCTGAATTTGTGAGAGGCAAATATAGTACATCACCCAAAACAAACAGGACAAATTCCTACACGCGAAGGATCCAAATGAACATAGTCGCCACATCTTGAAAACTAATCGTGTATCTCAGTATTTTTTTTTCTTTTCCGCCTGTCCGCAATGACTCGCGGATCCTCCTCTTTTTTTTTATTGTTTTTCTGGTATGTTGGACGTCGTACAGAAACAGACCTATCCAATCTCTTCTTTCCTTTGCTGATCGCATTAATTCTTTTCCTTGCATGTACACAGACTTTTTTTCCTGGCCGGCCGCAACACCACGCACAGCATATCCAATCTATAACTTTTTTTTTTGTTTCTGATCCGAGATTAATAGAACCTGCCTTTTATTTTCTTGGTACGCACAAGCACAAGCAGAACCAAATCCGGATCAATCTGCTCCTTGGATATCACGCCATGCAAACTAATACCGGTCTGCACCTTCCTTTTCTCTTGCCAATACGTAACCACAAAAAACCAATCTAACCAATTCCGATCCAATCTGTAGCAGTGCGTAATTTGACCAACACCTTGCCAACATGGAAAGAAAAACCTCCGCGTACGATCGCTGCTTGATATCACCAAACCTGCAACTCGCACGACGTCCAAGAACGACTCTTTTCTCCAACTCGCCGAGTTGCGGCATCGCGCCAACTCGTCGTCTTCTGCAGTTGCAAACCCCCCTGATGACCTTGAAACTTGACTCTGCCGCCCACTTATTCCTCCTCGATCTTCACCAACAGCATGGCGGCGACGTACTCAATGGTAGCCACGGCAACCGAGCAGAAACAACCGAGCAACAAAGCAATCTGCACCGTGAACAACCTGGCGCTCTGGTACCAGATGATAAAGACTGTTTTCCCGATCTTTCACGATGCACCTTGATGGTCCATAGGACCGATAGATCTTGAACTCTCTTGACAGATTCAAGGACACCCAAGCACACATGATTACTCTTGACAATTCAAGAACTCTCACGTCTTTATTGATAGATAACTAGACGAACATTCGAGACGCCGTCATGGGGGCCAACCCCGTAGGGCTGGTGGTGAGCTTCAGGATTACAAGATTTAATTCAACCAAAGCTAAGAAACCCTAATGCGCACAACCCCTTATATTGATGAGGAGGGGAGTACTGTAGCGCGGTACTGTAGCTACAGTACCGACCTAGTTGGGGCGCCCCACTAATGGGCCTAGCTAGTTCGGTTGGACAGGACCAAACCGAACACTTATTAAAAATAGCAAAGACATAAATAAAATTACAATTGACAACTCTAACTTGGTGGAGTCCTGAAATTAGGCTGCACCTCCTCCGTCGTACCCATATCACGCAGGTTCGCCGACGTGGAGGGCCTTTAGTACCGGTTGTATATAAAACCGGTACTAAAGGGGTGACCCTTTAGTGCCGACCTTTTAGTACCGGTTGCACAACCGGTACTAAAGGCCCAATACAACCGGTGTTGTTGCCCCTTTTTCTACTCGTGATATGCCAGCGCAGTTGTACACAAACATACTAACAAATGAGCGATGCGACCAGGCCGGCTTTCAGCAGGTTATGTTTGAGTGCTGCTAAGCTCGACCAGGGAAGCGTAGGCTCCATCTTTTATCCGCATCAGCTCTTCATGCCTTTCCTTCTCCACTATCTTCCCGTTCTTGACTACACTGATAATGTCGGCGCCTTTTACAGTTGACAATCGATGCGCAACCACCACTGCCGTCCTCCCAACCATCACCCGATCTCGCCTCCTGCACCACCCGCTCCGACTCCGCGTCCAGAGCGCTCGTTGCCTCGTCCAGCAGGAGCACCTTCGGGTCCTTCACGATGGCCCTCGCGATGGCCACACACTGCTTCTGCCCACCTGATCCCTCTCTTGCCGACCACAGTGTCATACCTGTCAGGCAGCCCGGAGTTGGATGCTTCGGCAGCAGTGACGATCTCTTCTTCGGATGCCTCCCCTTGCTTTCCGTAGGCTATGTTGGCGCGGATGGTGTCGTTGAACAGCACGGGCTCTTGTGCCACGAGCCCGATCTGCAGCCGGAGCCAGCTAACTTTGAGGGTCTGAAGCTCCACACCGTCAAGAAGGATCTTGCCTGAATTCGGGTCATAGAACCTCTCGAGCAGCACGATTGCGGTGGACTTCCCACTTCCGCTCTCTCCAACAAGGGCAGCCGTCTGTAAGGATAGTGTCACCAAATTTATCTCTGTACCAGCTATCAACATTAAAGAACACTAATCTCATGTACTTATTAGTTAAGATAGAAAGTAACCTGTCCAGAAGGAATGCTCAACGATAGATCGTTGAAAATTTGAACGCTTGGGCGTAAGGGGTAGTACAAGCACACATTCTGGAACTCAATATTTCCCTTCACACTTGCAATGACCATACCCTCCTCGCTGCTGGAATCTATCTTGGGACTTACGGTCAAGAATTTCGAATACCGAGATGGCCGATTCATTAGCCTTGGTGCTATCCGCACCTATTGCGCTTGTTTGCGAGATCCCACTAGTAGCCAAAACTAGCACGAAGAAGACCTGACAACCAATTAATCAGTTAACCAAAATATTTAAAACTATCAACGCTGCAAGTAATGAGTGAAAATGTGCTCGCACCCGAAACACTTCAGGAAATGTTGCTTTTCCATCATGAACAAACTTTGCACCGACGTAGAAGCAGAGAGCATAGGTAAGGTAGAACACGAGGAATGAGAACCCAAATTCCAAGCCACCAACAACACCTTCATTCCTTTCCTTGTTGGAGATTCACATTTCTTTTCATAGGCATCCATCACCTTCTGCTCTGCACAAAACGACGCAACAGTTCTGATGCCTCCGACGGCGTCAGTTGCTACTTGACTTGCTTCCTCTTTTTTTTTTTTACAAATATAAGATCCATGTGACGAGTGTGTGTATGAACATTAATCATTTTGTTGGTGTTGAGGAATAGATTTTGGAGAAAATGGAAGTTCATGACATATACCTTTGCATTTTTATTGAGACCTTCTAGGAACTTAATTTGAGCATAGCCTTGGAAATCTACCAAAGGAACCACTGTTGGAAATATGCCCTAGAGGCAATAATAAAGTTTATTATTTATCATATTTCATGTTCATGATAAATGTTTATTATCCATGCTATAAGTGTATTAATCGGAAACAAATACATGTGTGGAATATAAACGAAAAAGTGTCCCTAGTAAGCCTCTAGTAACCAGTTCGTTTGATCAAGTGTTGGTTAGAAGTTTCCTAACCAAGGATTAATGAATCACTTGATAAACGGAGTTGTATCATGGGGATGATATAATGGACATACCCAAAATAAAGTAGATGTCAAATATAGTTTCCTTAGACCACGAGATTATGTTACTCCCGCTTACCGGAAAAGTATTTTGTGGACATCAAACGTCATCTCGTAACTGGGTGACTATAAAGGTGTTTTTCAGGTATCCCCGATGGTAAGTTGTTGGGTTGCATGAATCAAGACTGGGATTTGATCGTCCAATTGTTGGATAGATTTCTCTGGGCCCTCTCAGTAGCATAGCATCCAAATGCTTGCAAGCATATGACTAAGTGTGTAGTCACAGTGGATCCTATCCTATGGGAACGAGTAAAGAGAATTTGTCGGGAACGAGATTAATCGGATATGGAGATATGAGTGATTAAGTCTCGGACAAGTAAGATATCGTGAAACAAAAAGAATCGTATATGGATTAATTGAATCCCGGACATAGTGGTTCAACTGGTAAAGTACTTCGTTGAATATGTAGGAATTAATATGGGCATCCCGGTCCCGCTATTAATATGACATATTCTCGAACCCGCAGGGTCACACACTTAACGTTCGATTTAGTTAGGGCTCCAGATAAACTTCAGAGATCCATTTATGGACTGAATCAAGCATCGCGGAGTTGGAATCTACGGTTTGATGAAGTGATCAAAGGGTTTGGATTTGTCCAAACTTATGGAGAGGCCTGTATTTACAAGAAAGTGAGTGGGAACTCTGTAGCATTTCTGATACTATATGTGGACCATAGGGGTGGTGCAACAGCCTCATGAGCCAGCCGCACCAGCCTCCTAGGCCCATGCGGCAAGGGCTAAGGGGCCCAAAGGAGGGGGCGCCCCAAACCCTAGGGCTTGCTTGGGGGCCAAGCGACCCAAGCCGACCGGCCCTAGGGCAAGGGGGGGCGCACCCCAACCCTGGCCACCTATATAAGGAGGCGCAGGGCAAGGGGCGGCGCACCCTTGTGCTCCCTAGCCGCCCCCCACCCTCCCTTGCCGCACCACCTCCTCCTCCTCCCTCCTCTCTAGCTTGTCGCTTGGCGACGCCCTGCTAGATCTCCACCATATCCACCACACCACCTTCGTTGTGCTGCTGATCTCGCGAGCCTCTCCATCAACTCTTGCGGGATCAAGATCGTGGAGTCTTCATCGAGCCGTACGTGTGGATCTCTCGGAGGCGTTGCTCGAGCGACGCATCGGATAATACATCTCCTCACGACTAGACAAGTCTAGTTGCGGGGATCGACTAGCCAACCCCTGCCTCGACAAAACACGCTCGGTTTTCTTCGAGGGTGAGATTTGATCTCCTACTTGCTACCACCATCTCGTAGATCTGATCTAGTTTTGAGTTTTATTCCGCCATGTTTGCGTAGGAATTTTTTGTTTTCTATGCTGCGACCCTTCAACCACCACCGTGATAATCAATGCCAGCTTCCAGTTTTCCACCATAGCTGTTGTGAAACCTACTATGATGGTTGATACAGTCTAGACATTAAGTGCTAAGTTGTCTCCAACAAGTTGCTTCACATTCAGAGCATCATAGACATTAAGTCCTAAGTTGTCTCCAACAAGTTGCTTCACATTCAGAGCATCAGTCGATAGCCTTGCACCTATTGCTCCACTAGAACAAAAGTTGAAACTTGTATAAGTACGGAAATTCAATCTTACACCCGAGCTCACCAGCTCCTGCCATTTTGCACGAAAATAAAAAAATAGTAAAACTTTATGAAAAAATCTGAAAAAATTCAGAGACACACACATGTAAGTTGTTCATACTCGTGATTTTTTTCGGAATGAAAAGACATCCCCTGTGCTCTGTACACAAAAAAGACAAAATCAGCGTTTTCAAAAATGTGGTTTTAGATCTATTTTGACACACTCATCCTGTCTTTTTTGTACAGAGCACAGGGGATGTCTTTTCATTCCGAAAAAAATCACGAGTGTGAACAACTTATATGTGTGTGTCCCTGAATTTTTTTCAGATTTTTTCATAAAGTTTTACTATTTTTTTATTTTCGTGCAAACTGGCAGGAGCTGGTGTGCTCGGGTGCACAAACGCCGCCCCCAAGTAATCCTATAGAAACATGGCACTAGTTGACATGTATAAATCTTTACATTTATTTTAAAAAGCCAGACAGACTAATTTTAGTAATGATCAAAACTGTAAGAACAGTGCTCAAGCTATCTATCTGAAATACATAAATGTTCTTCAAAACACATTTTTACTCTTCGTAACGCCAAATTATTCATAGAGGGTTTTTGCACCGCAAGACTAATGATCAAATAATTCATGTATAAGCGTTCTTGATAAGCATTTATGATTAGTGCTAGTTTTTTTTTTGGAACAGGGAAATATATTGATATTAAAGACCAGGGTACAACATTACATGACGACAACTCGTCAAGCAGGGAATACACGTGCCTACCTGCAGAAAATAGAATAAGGATGATCTGACAAGTAGATGATACCGAAGATTGCCTATGAAGCCAAACAGCGATCGTTCGTCCGCCGACAACACAGACTCGATATTACTGCATCTGCAATCTTCAAGAGCCTCATACATGCTCCATACCAGTTGATGCCCCGTGCGTGGCTCTCCCGACGGTCTATCTGGCGTATGCACTCGAGGTGTAGGTGGACTGAGCTGTAGATTTTGAAGAACCATCACCGAGCTCAGTCTCAACGAGGCCCCGCTGTTAAATCTGGGGATCAACGACAGAGGCGATGTCGTCCACCTCTGGTGACACAGCCCGAACAGAGGGGCGGTATCTTCTACATGGTGATCATCAGCCAATAAGAACCTTGTGCATCTAGAACTGAAAATGCAATTCCGCTCATGCTTTGAGGCAATAATTATCTCCAAATTCACATCACTGTATGACTAACGAGATTGAACTTGTCACTCTCCTTATATTTGCATTGAGGTTGAGCTATCCGGAGAGCACCACATATTTTCAATAAAATCAGATCCATGATGATGCCTTGCTTCTTATTCCCGGCAACGACGTACCAGACATGGAGTGGTGCAGATAGAAGTCCAATCTTTGGTGAAGACACTGAAAATGCACATCATGTAACTGAATATAAAGTTGTCTCCCACAAGAATCTGGAGAAACATATCCCGCTGCTCATCAAGATCACCGGAGGGGTCAGTCGCAAAAGGAAGGTCTGATGCGATGCGACAACAACCAGCAGTAAAGGCATGGCATCGGCCGCAGGGAGAAGACGGTTGCACTGCCTCCAGCTCGAGGTCACCAAGAAATTTGCAGCACGGCCAAATCCACACAGAATATCCATCAGAGCAAAGGCCAGCGCCGGAAGTGCTGCAGTAGCTTGGCTGGGCTCGATCCATCGTTCAAGACACCTAGCCCTTGCCACATCTTCAAGGAAAACAGATCCCTCCTCACCTGATTCGCCACCATGGAGCATCGGGGAAGCAGGGGCACCGGGGACCTCACCAAACACACCCAAAACGGCAGATCTTTCATCCTGGACATCTCCAATCTCTTCAATCCCGACCACCATGGACGAGAACAAGAGGAGAAGAAGGCATCCGAAATGAAGATCCAGCTTATTAGAGGACCTAATACTACTAGAAAAAAAACCTAATCTACACCGTACCTCCCTCCCCCTCACCGCCGTCCACCGTGGCTGCCAGAAATGGGGAGGAGAGAGGCCAGATCTGGAGAGGAAAATAAGCTTCAAGGAGAGTACGACCACAGGGGTCAGTCACCACGGAGGCCGAGTCAAAGATCACGTATGGCTTAACCCATGATGATATATATGCCAGAGTATTAGTGTCAGGACCCCGATGGGGTGCCTGATCGAAGAGGATCACAGGAATTGGGATTTTGAGAGGAATCGATACAAAAAACGGTAAATTGCAGGAATTAAATCTAAGATAACGTGCAGGAAATAAAGCTAAAATTAGGGTTCATATTTCTTGGTTGATATCACAGGGTACAAGATGGCCAAGACCTAACCAACTACTAGAGGCCACTAAAGGTGGAATACCTAATATGCCCTCAGCTACCAACATATACTCTATTCCATACCACTACTACTCTCTCACATACCCTGAAAATACTCCCCCCTTGAGACCATTGGTCACCAATGGATAAACAAGTTTCTTCAGAAACTTTCATCATAGCTAAGGAGGATTAAAGGTGATCATCCAAAGAGCAATTTCATTTAACTTGATGTCTTGATGCCAATATAGCCAGCGATCCATGGAGAGATGTGTACCAATTCCAGGGTCCCACTGCAGTTTGGCCATTTCAAATGAAGGGAACCAACAAGAAAAAGCAGTGACTGTTTGCCTTATCGATTCAGGAGAGTGAATACTTGTCCCCTTTGACATGTATGCTAGCTGTCCATCTCTGAACTCACTCCCATTCTGCAGCATCTCATGCATTAAGTGGAACTCCATCGGATGCCTCTGTTTTGTCACTTGCACTATTGAAGTTGTACATAGTGAGTGCATGAACAACATGGGATAAGTATGGTCTGTCTTGCTATTGTCACTGTGTGATAGCAACATAGATTGCTTAGCTGATGCATTCACTTCTGTCCATCTCCATTCAAAAGCAAGGTAACACATGATAGCAGAACCAAAGATGGGTGCGGCTGGTGCACCGAAATTAGTAGCGAGTACATGTATCAGCTCAGGCTTATAGACATATGTGCGCTGCAATTTTGTACCACTAGCAGCATGCGTAAATAGGTCATAGAATTTTGTATCTCCTGGATCCCACTGAAAAAATAAAAGGGAATGCCCTATAGCAGTTTGGCAAACAGATTTCACCTCTAATATTTCTTCATCTCCTTGGGATTCTTCATCACATGTTCTGCATTGTGAAGCTGTGCTGGGGCAAATGAGAAGTTGTTCTATGTCCGGTTTTACAAGAAAAATCAGTTTCTCTAAATAACAGATTGACTCCTCATTTGTCAAAATAAATGCACCAACAGTACCAAAAATAGGTCTCTAGGGGCTGAAACACTTGGGAGGCTGCTCCGTTTCATGTCGATCTTCTTCATAGGTATGCTGCTCAGGAATACCAGCGAGCACATCAACAAGCCCAGTTGAGCAACCATCCATTTCGGCATCATAGACGTCGAACATTGGCATTTTCTCGAATGTCTTAAGATGCGTTTGGTCAGTATCAGTAGCCGACATGGGTGAGGGTGGTGAGGGTATCTCATTCTTGGACAAGTAGCCATCGGTTTCTTCATCATTAACATCCCAGAATGGCATTTCACTAAATTGCAAATCTTTCTGAATTGCCAAGCCGCTAGCTTTGGAGAGGATAGTTCCACATTGAATGTGCTGCATGCCCAATGAAATGCCGATTTGTGCTACTTTGTTGATCAGGTTAGCAACCTCACCTTGGATGTATTGGAGAGAGTGCTCCTGCTGCTGGAGTCGGCTCTGAATGTGCAAGATTTCGCGTGCAAGATGGCCATGCACAGCTTCTTCTGCAGATACCAGTGCAGATGCTTGACTACCCATCGTTTCCTTGGCTGCTTGCTGTACCCGGTTTGTCACCGTGTTGCTACACGTGGGGAAAATGAGTGCAGATGGCATGAAAGCAGCTGACGAGATCGAAGTTGCGTGCCTGGGCTTATCGCTGGAGGTCGGCATTTCACCAAACAGTTGGTGTGTGTACCCTGGTACTGGCCAGTGATCGAACACATCCTGCGCACCATGACACAACTGGATGAAAGGTGATGTCCTGATCCCGAATCTCTGTACCGCTATCCACGAGGGACCCAAAATCGCTGCTTGATGTAGAACCTGGTCAGAACACCACCACGGTTTCGCTGCCACAATCCTCAGAGTGTGTGTCGATGGCGTGGGTACAGCTGCCGCTCTTGATGTCCCAGATGCGCAAAGTGCGGTTGCCGGATACGGAGCAGAGGTAGGAGTACGTGGACCAACAGAGGTCGGAGACGCTGTGGGTGTGGCCGCGGAAGGTAGCGATGACCTGGGGCGAGGACGGTCGTCCTTAGGAGATGTGTTGGAGTGCTTGGGAAATCTGGCGAAAGGAAGGAGTCGGGTGGCTTCCTGGGAGCTGCGGTGGAGGCGTTGGGAGTTGGAGAGGCCGGAGCTTCGGCTGGTGGCAGCTCTGGGGCGGAAGGTGCTCACGACTTGGAGCACTCAGGGTGGCGTCCAACTGCCGCAGCGTCGGATGGGGAATCCGACGAAACGAGGGGCACCGGAGGCTCGTCGATGCGGTGGTCGGCGTCCCTGCTCGAAACAGCTGGAGATGGAGAATCACGCAGACTGGATTCAGGCAGGCAGCGGCGGCGGCGGGAGGAGAGATTAGAGGAGGCGTGTCGGGTGGAAGTTTAGGGCGGCAGCGCTAGATTTGTAGCTATGCGATTTGGGAACGGAATTTGGGGAGAGGAGGGTGGGGGATTTTGCGAATCGGAGCAGAGAAGAAGAAACCGCCGGGGAGAAAAAATTTGGTCAGAGAATCGACACTCTGATACCAATTGTCAGGACCCCGATGGGTGCCTGATCGAAGAGGATCACAGGAATTGAGATTTTGAGAGGAATCGATAGAAAAACCGGTAAATTGCAGGAATTAAATCTAAGATAACGTGCAGAATTAGGGTTCATATTTCTTGGTTGATATCACAGGGTACAAGATGGCCTTATAAAGACCTAACCAACTACTAGAGGCCACTAAAGGTGGAATACCTAATATGCCCTCAGCTACCAACATATATACCCTGACAATTAGTTACGGGTTTTCAAATCACATAAGGTGCACTTTGAGTATAGTTTTCCTGTGACGGCCCAGGGCACGGCGGTACTTGTGATATTCCTGCTTGGGGCGCGTTTTATTTAGCAGTTTTCTGGATGTTAAATACCATTGGATGGGGTTACTTCTTATTGGCATTGGAAACATGGCTTAAGAGAACACCACAACTAGGACACCAATATAATAGTCTTAAATCTTAAAATAAAGAGTTTATATACTAATTGTTAGGGCAAAAGGAAGATTTACAACATACATCGTGATGAGAAAAGACTAAACACAGACCTAGAGTGTTCAGGTTTATCAAACCAGTCGATGTCCTGGTGCATGATACTTTGGAATGTCAGCAACCGTATGCGCTCCACAAGCTTCCCACCTGCTAGTCCAAACAGGAAGTACTCTATTGGAATCAGAACAAGTGCTGAAGCACCCAGCATGACAAACATGCTTGCCCAGAACCTTGAGTCCTTCAGTAGTTCTGCTGGCGGCTCATAGAACGTCTTTATTGCGCTTGAAATCAATATGCCATACACAGGAAAAATGAGTCCATGTACTGTAGCAGTTATCGAACAAAGAGCGAGAACAAAAGCCTCTGGTTTGTTCAGATAGAAAAGTCGACGAATTGGAGCTTTCTTTCGACTACTAGATATTTTGTCTGCAGTCTCCTCTAGGTCTTGGCCATTGTTGAATTCCACGGGATCAGATAGGCCAAACGGAGCAGGGCAAGGATACCTACCACTATGCCCAAAAGAGGATCCTTTACTGCTTGATCTCCTAAATGAGGTACTTTGGCTTCTTGGTTTTCTAGTGATAGACCTAGAGCTTAAACCATGTTTTATTATCACATCAGGGTCAACATTAGGGGCTTCTGCATCCTGCAGGGTCTCTTGCAGATGAATCAGCTGAGAGTAAGCACCTTCAGGTTTCTTCACCAGTTCTGCATGTGAACCTGCTCGGAATTCACACATCAAGCAGCATGTTATGTGCATAAGATTGGTGGATGAAAAGGTGTGCTATTTTTTGAGTGCCAAAGGGTATCCTGTACATCCCAGGTAGTAAATTAAGTGTCACCACACTGTTTATTAATGATTACTTTTCAGGAATATATTTTTATATAGTTATTTCAGGACTCAATATATTTAGTTAAGCAGTGTCCACAAGGCTAAAGAAATGTGAAAATGTCTTGCGTGCTTTAGAGTAGCTAGCTGTAACATAACACTACACTGTGGGACCTACACTAGTTCTGTGTACACGAATAACATATTATACACAGATGGGAACTACTTGCTCTGTTTCAAAACAGATGTCTTTCTAGAGTTGTGTATGAGAATTAAGAGTGTGTGAAGCATCCACATTACCCATCTCTTTTTCCTCAGAAGGACATTAAATTATCTCTTCTTCCTCCCCCAAAGAAAGACATGCAAGCACAAGAGGTTTAAAAGCTCTCTATACAGAGATTGTAGAAGGATAAGTATTTTAGAGACTACAAGGACATAATTTTGAAACAGTGTAATTTCTACACAGAAGTTCTCAATTCTCATATGCCGTACCTTGTTCCACAATCTTCCCATATTGTAGGACAGATATGACATCAGCATTCTTTTACTGTGCTTAGGCGATGTGCAACAATGATTGTAGTCCTTTCTAACATTACCCTATCCAAAGCTTCTTGAACTACCCTCTCAGATTCCATATCCAACGCGCTGGTTGCTTCATCGAGGAGCAGTATCCTAGGATTTTTTTATGATGGCTCTAGCAATTGCTATTCTTTGCTTTTGCCCTCCAGACAGTTGAGTACCACGTTCCCCAACCATCGTCTCAAGTCCCTGCAATGTTTCACGAAATATACTTCTAATTAACTATGCGTAAGATAGCAACCAAAAGAACATTATGCACATTTTAATTTCACATTGTACATTTGGCAATTTATCATTGAAATTTGCTGCATTTGCAAACTCGATTGCTCTTTTGATCTCTTCAAGAGTAATATTATCTTTCCCATAGGCAATATTTTCCCTGATCGTACTTGAGAACAACACTGGCTCTTGGCTAACAAGACCAATTTTTCCCCTTATCCACCCAAGATTCATTCTTCTAATGTCAACTCCATCGATAAAGACTTCCCCAGACTGCGGATCATAGAATCTCTCCACCAAACTGACCACAGTTGACTTTCCGCTGCCACTCTCTCCAACTAGGGCCATTGTCATTCCACTTGGTACTCGTAAGGAGAATCCATGAAATACCAAATGCTCAGGCCTGGTAGGATAGCTGAAGTACACATCTTTCAGTTCAACATCACCCCTAATGTCTTCCAACATGATGCCTGTGGTGTCATATACATCAACTCCTGGTTGTCTTTCAATTGTCTGGAACATCCTATATGCTGCTCCTTGACCTTCTGCAAAAGCTGTTATTGATGGTGCTGCCTGACCTAAGGACCTGCACGTGAGATGTAACTCCAGTCAGAAACCAGAAGATCTCGAAACAGAGATGGAAGACCACTAGTAAAGTATGTAGAAATATGAAGATGCCAAATTATTATGACCATCAAGCATGAACAAATGAATTTGCCTTGACGCCATTCTCCTCATAGTACTTGAAAACAGAACAAATAGTCCAATATTAGAGACAAGGATGAGTAAATTATCTAAATAAGATGTCAAAGTTTTGAAAGGATTTATTGCCAATAACCAAGGGTTTTATCAGTGCATGTCTTTTCATAATATTAATTATGAGATGTCTGTCCTTCAAAGTTCATTAACAAAATGACTCACTACTAAACAAAGTTTATACAAAAACTAAACTGTACCCTATAATGCTCCCAACATAGTCATATGCACCGACCTAGCTATAATCACCACCCTTCAACATTTGTAACATGTTCCAAATTTTAAGTACGCAAATCCTATTATTAGTCAGAATACAGTGGTAAGATTAATGTACGAAACTTACATTGCGCCGACCATGACAGCCATTATAACATTGATAACTATGCCACCATTGTATCCTCGGCCGACTATCAGTTTAGATCCATACCAAACTGCTAACCCATAACTGCAAAACAAGATTCCCATTACTGACCCTACTCCAAGGCCACTGACAGCACTTTCTCGTCGAGCAGATTCATATGCCTTTCTTATGAACTTGTTATATGTTGTTATAGCTTGCTTCTCACCATTAAATGAAACAACCTTCAAAGCATAAGCAGAGTAATAAGAGAATAGTGGCTAACAAGAAAAAATAACAAATATAAAGTGGGACATCTATTTGGCTTGAGCCCCAAATCAAGCACAACACAACATTGCTTTCAGAAAATATTGGCGTCCAAATTGGACACATGAGTTTTGGCTAACTCTGGAAAGATTTTTTTTTGCCTCTGATGGCCATGAGTATTAAAACAAGTAGTCCTTACGTATCCACCAGAACTTACTGTCCGAATGGTCCCAATAGTTTGCTCAACAACGTCTCCAGCATCACCATATTTTGCTTGCATTTTTCTGGAGAGATTTGCCATCATCCTTGACATAATAGCACCGGCCACAGCTATTGGCGGAATGCTTGAGAGCATAACAAGTGTCAGGAGCCATCCTCTCACAAATGCAATAATGAAGCCTCCAAAAAAGGTAGAAAAGAGCTGGATGCACATCCCAACCTAAGAGAGAATGTTGTGCACAGGAAAGTGTTAAATAAAAGTGGAATTCAGTTACTAAAAGATGCTAGCTATAAGATAAAAGTTGTTTTACCGATCTTATCTACAGGTAGCTTCTATTTTGTGAGCATACTGTCAGGTTAGCGCACAAAAGAATGTTAAATCATTGTGCTCTCTTCTATGTCAATAAATATACAAGGTTTGCCATTTTGATAACAGAGATTTATCCTATACAGTGACACAATGAAAGATGAGCCATTTTACACACAATCTTGGCCAAATTGGCCATCAGATTATAACATCTAACAATGTGTCACGACATGCAACAAGCTCACTCCTTATGTTCTCAAACAGCCTATCTTTTCTCCAATGGCATCTTGAATGAGGAATGTGTCTCCAGACATCCTCTCAACAACTTGCCCAGTGCTCATATCCTTGTCAAAAAATGCAATGTCCTGTCTGAGAATTGTAGCGGACCTGCACTTAAAAATAGTCAAGATCCCTGTGTATAGTGCTAGTCCCTGGATCGAATCGCCAGCACACACAGTTTACGATAGATACCATAACATTGAGTCAATTTATTACACGGATGATCTAAAATTTACAAATATCCATTACAACTTGCATAGCTCAAGGCTAGCATTTTACAAAGATCAGCACAGCGGAAATAAAATTAGCAATGAGCCTCCATCATCTTCATGTGCCACAGGCGAACATGTTGGTTGCAGACTCGAAACCCTTAGCGATACCTCACTCTTCGTCAGAGTAACCTGATAAAATATATCAACAAGGTGGGTCAGAACCATAAAATGGATCTGGCAAGTGACACTTTGTGGACTCATAGGGGAAAACTCTAATAACCTATATGCATATTTGGCTTGGTGGAGTTTGAAGGCTCTTTTGCAGAAAGCCATCTTTTTCCTAACTCTTTACAAAACTTTTCAACTATAAAAGACTTATGGCATAAAAGCCATAGTCTCAACTACCCTTGTTCACCCATCAAAATTTTAACTTAGAGAAATTGGAATGTTGGGATCCTTCGTTGACGTCCTTGATCAGCTGCTCATAGTTGTCCGTAACCGGGGACACAGCTAAGTACTTAGTTTGACACTCTGCAGAGGTTGTGCACTTTCACCATTAGACTTAACCAACCCAAACTATCCCTCACACTCCATCGGTGTTCCGGGGAAAAGAAGAAGGTTAAGACGAGATCTTTCAGAAGCGTTTTCCCACCCCATACCGGCCTGACGCGCTCCACCTACAAACCTCTACCACCACCTGTCAAGCCGGGATGAGTCCACGTAACTTAGTTGATCAAGACAGAGCCCATATGACTAATGGCTGCACTGGAAGCAATCTTCACTTGGAGTAACTTCAAATCCCTTTGATCCTGGGTGGCTTTCCGCAAGTGTGATTCATCCTCCTAAGTCAGGGGACCACGTATGATCCTTCCTCCCAAAATACGGAATCACCCTCTTCTACAATTCATCCTCCCGTATATGGGGAATTGCTTTATTCCAACCACCCACCCAGGTAGTTTATTAACTTAGTAGAATTTTCATTAGCTTTTGATACAAAACACATAGCATAGCATTTACCTATTCTACTAAGTTATCATATAGGTACTAGACACTTAGGAATATTCTAGGGTAATACTAAACAGGTCTAGCATAGCAATACTAATAAGCCTATCATGCAAATTTTCTAAGTAAAAGCTACAACAATGCATATATCAAAATAATAGGACGAAAAGTATGCAAGTGTGCCACTTGCCTTGGCAACAGGAGTGGCAGGAGTAGCAACCACCAAAGTCTTCGTGACTCTCCGAATAAACTAACAAAATAAACAAGCCACACATAAACAACAAAACAACAATAATAACAATACCATAAAAAAATGCATGGAATGCATTTAAAATCACAAGAAACTTATTACACTAAGTTTTTCTGATTTGTGAAAATATGCATGAAGTCAAAATGCAAATAAAACAATTTTTATTACAATAACAACATGAAACAATTCCCAAAAAGGGAATAATCACAAAATAATAACTAATGTTAAACAAAATAATTAAAAAAATATGGAGTTGGTCCTAATGGACAGAGGGCTTCAAAACTAAACTAACCCAATTAGATTTACTCCAAAAACTATTTTTAAACTAAAGTTATGCCAAATTTACTCAAATTTAACATTTGAAATTCAATTAAATTTAAACATGCCAAAATAGAAAACTAAAAGGACAGAAAGATTCTACAGGTTCTAAGGATTTCAAATATATAAAAATATTTGAATTTGGCCAAGTAGATAGAAAGATATGATAGATCTAAGTTGTAGGGACTTTTCTGCAAAACTGCCATAAAAAAATCCAGAAAATCCCTCGGCTCAGACTGGCTTCGGCTTCGGCTCCTTCTTCGGCTTGGCTCGGCTTCGGCTTCGGCTCGGCTGCATCTTCTCTGGGCCGCCCGATCTGGATCTGAGGGTGAGGATCTAAACATACCGATTCACAAAAGCTCGATCTAATCGTGGCCGTTTAAATCAGATCTGATGGCTGGAAAAACTAGGGTTTCGGAGTGGCGGCCGGAGTTGCTCCGGTGAGCCAGAAAGCGGCGGCGACACCACGGGCATCGCGTGTTCCGGCGAAAACAGAGAGAAAGGGAGGGGGCTTTTGTTACCGAGAGATGCAGGGCGTCGATGCGGAGTCGATGGCGAGACGGCGGCGTCGAGGATGCTCGGTCTCGTCGGGGATTGCTCGTCGGAGTCGCTTCCGCGGGCGGTGATTATCGGGTGAGCACGGGGGCGACGATCTGAAGCGAGAAAAGACACGGGACGAAGTCACAACGATGCACAAGTTCAAAATAAAGGAGAGAGGAGTGAAAGGGGGACTCGGGGTGCACAACGGTCGCCGGAAATGGATCTTTTGCCGGCGGCGGGTGGCGGAGCTCCGAGCTCGAGTCCGGCGGCCTGGGGGCATGGTTCGGGAGGGGAAGAGAGGGGAACGAGAGAGGGGAGCGTGCTCTTGAAATAGGCTGTCACGGCGCGGTAATTGGGGGCGTTAATCGCCCGTATTGAAGAGGAGTAATGCCGGCGAGGTACGGGCATGGCGCGGCGTGATTTTGGGGACGACGACCGCGTCGTGTCGGTGCTGACAGGTGGGGCCACCGGGTCAGAGAGAGTGAGAAAGCAGGCTGCGGCGAAGGGGTACCGGGCCGGTGTTGGGCTGCTGCGCGGGGAAGGGAAGCTGGGCCTCGGGTGGGCTGCTCGGCCGGGGTGGCCCTTTCCATTTTTTTTGTTCTTTTTCTCCTTTTCTATTTTCTGTTTTCAGAAATACGAATAACTTTTGAAATAATAGTTCAAATTGATTCAAGCCAATTTGAATAATTTTGTAAAATCAAAATAATCCTTTTAAATACTTTGGAAACTTTTCCATAATATTTTATTTTTAAATAAAATCAATTATGTAATATTTGCATAATTGACACCTTTAGGTTAAAAATATCAAATATGCTTTTATAAAATCTTTTGAACTCAAATAAAAACCAGGAAAATAATATGAGTAGTATCATGTAGTATAAACTATGATAAACTCATTTTTATTATTTTTACACAAATTAAATTACCAAAATACCCTTGGGCATTTAAATGGTAATTGCTATTTCATAATATAAGGAAATAGATTTTTATTCTTTTGAAACTTCATAAAACCAGAAGCACAAATGCACAAATGCAATGAAAACATGACTGCCGTGCTTGTTTTGAAATTTTCAAAACACAAAAATGTATTTTTCAAAAAGTTTTTGATTTTTCTGATTTTTCAAAAGTTTGAAAAATCTGGGATGTTACAACCTACCACCCTTAAAAGGAATCTCGTCCCCGAGATTCGAAGAGGCTAGAATAATGGCTTTGAAAACTCTGGGTTTTGACAACTAGGTGGGCTACCACCCTTAAAAGAAATTTTTGTTGGTAGTTTAAAATGTCAAACTTCAAACTGAAAGCTTGAATAGAATGTACCATTTTCCATACCAGGCTCATTGTAGGCTCCTTCCAGGTGGACATGGTTCACATATCCCTTGTCAAAAGGGTTTGGCTTGGCAGCTTCCTCAGTCTTCTTTTCGGGATAGTCGCTGGAATAGTGTCCCATCTGCTTGCACTTATAGCACTTTATGTGACTAAGGTCCTTCTTGCCTGCGGGGTGATTGTGATTCTGTCCATTGTAACTATTGTTCTTGTGTTCACCATTTCCACCATTGCTTCCATTATTATGATTATGGCCATTGTGATTGTGGCCATTCCCATTCTTGTGGTTGTGGTGCCCTCCACTGTTCCCATGATAATGTGGTTTCTTCGGAACAGATTCTGAGTTGTACTTGCTACCATTGTGCTTCCTCTTCCTGTTCTCTGCTTTCTTGATATTATCCTCCAATGTGATTGCTTGATCTAGAAGAGCCTGATAGTTTGGGGCATATGCAATTGTTAAGGGAATCTTGAGTTTGTCACACGATCCCTTGAGGAATTTTTCCTTCCTCTTGACATTAGTGTCAATGTCTTCAGGAGCATAACGAGACAACGAGTAGAAGTCTTCCATATACTCCTTGAGTGATCTGTTTCCCTGTCTCAGGCTTCGGAATTCTTCCTTCTTCAAGTTCATAATGCCTGAAGAGATATGGGCATTACGAAATCCTTCCTTGAATGTTTCCTAAGTCAAGCTATTCAGAGGGTGGGTGATTTGATAAGTTTCCCACCATTGAGCTGCTGGTCCCTCCAACAGATGTGCGGTGAATCTCACCTTCTCAGGGTCGGTGCACTCACAAGTCACCAGATCCTTGTGCACAGAGCAAAGCCAGTCGTCTGCCACAATTGGCTCGGTAGTAGTGTAGAACTTGTTAGGCCTTAACTTCAGAAATCTTTCAAGCCTGTCCACTTGAGGAGGAGGTGGTGGTGGCGGCGCATTCTGATTTGCCATGAATTGGGCCATCATGGTCATCAGTTGAGTCTGTGCCGCTATCATCTGTTGAAGCATGGCACCGGTGTTGTTGTTGTTGTTGGGATCACGTCGAGGAGGCATCTGTGGGGTTTTAGCAGGGATGAGTGAAGATAGAAAGAGACTAAAAGAAGTTCTACCCATAACCAGCAGATCAAGGCAATTCATCTACAAACAACATCTAGCAAACATCAAGCAACATGGTTCAAACATAACAAACAACCTAGTATTGCCATACCAACTAAATTAGTATGATCAATGCTCTATCACATTATCGTTGCTCTAACGAAGTATCTAAATGGTGGTCTCATCTATCTCTTTCTCTTGAATTTCTTCAATTTCTTCTTTGACATTCAATGTAGTGGAACTGTCTTGTGGGGAACTTCATCGGTCTGACATCAGTTGAGTTGTATCCACCAATAAGGGTCATTTGAAATGAGGAAAGATGTCTTAGAAGATGAGTAGTAGACGAGAGTATGAGAAAAGGATAAAATGTGAATATTTTCTTTTTATGAAAATAGAATAAAATAAATTTTCAATTCTAGGTCTTTTCCTAATTCTAATCCAAACCTAGGGTTTCGAACCTACAGGCAACACACTGCTCTGATACCATGTGTAGCGGACCTGCACTTAAAAATAGGCAAGATCCCTGTGTATAGTGCTAGTCACTGGATCGAATCGCTAGCACATACAGTTTACGATAAATACCATAACATTGAGTCAATTTATTACACGGATGATCCAAAATTTACAAATATCCATTACAACTTGCATAGCTCAAGGCTAGCATTGTACAAAGATCAGCACAGCGGAAATAAAATTAGCAATGAGCCTCCATCATCTTCATGTGCCACAAGCGAACATGTTGGTTGCAGACTCGAAACCCTTAGCGATACCTCACTCTTCGTCAGAGTAACCTGATAAAATATATCAACAAGGTGGGTCAGAACCATAAAATGGATCTGGCAAGTGACACTTTGTGGACTCATAGGGGAAAACTCTAATAACCTATATGCATATTTGGCTTGGTGGAGTTTGAAGGCTCTTTTGCAGAAAGCCAACTTTTTCCTAACTCTTTACAAAACTTTTCAACTATAAAAGACTTATGGCATAAAAGCCATAGTCTCAACTACCCTTGTTCACCCATCAAAATTTTAACTTAGAGAAATTGGAATGTTGGGATCCTTCGTTGACGTCCTTGATCAGCTGCTCATAGTTGTCCGTAACTGGGGACACGGCTAAGTACTTAGTTTGACACTCTGCAGAGGTTGTGCACTTTCACCATTAGACTTAACCAACCCAAACTATCCCTCACACTCCATCGGTGTTCCGGGGAAAAGAAGAAGGTTAAGACGAGATCTTTCAGAAGCGTTTTCCCACCCCATACCGGCCTGACGCGCTCCACCTACAAACCTCTACCACCACCTGTCAAGCCGGGATGAGTCCACGCAACTTAGTTGATCAAGACAGAGCCCATATGACTAATGGCTGCACTGGAAGCAATCTTCACTTGGAGTAACTTCAAATCCCTTTGATCCTGGGTGGCTTTCCACAAGTGTGATTCATCCTCCTAAGTCAGGGGACCACGTATGATCCTTCCTCCCAAAATAGGGAATCACCCTCTTCTACAATTCATCCTCCCGTATATGGGGAATTGCTTTATTCCAACCACCCACCCAGGTAGTTTATTAACTTAGTAGAATTTTCATTAGCAACAGGAGTGGCAGGAGTAGCAACCACCAAAGTCTTCGTGACTCTCCGAATAAACTAACAAAATAAACAAGCCACACATAAACAACAAAACAACAATAATAACAATACCATAAAAAATGGATGGAATGCATTTAAAATCACAAGAAACTTATTACACTAAGTTTTTCTGATTTGTGAAAATATGCATGAAGTCAAAATGCAAATAAAACAATTTTTATTACAATAACAACATGAAACAATTCCCAAAAAGGGAATAATCACAAAATAATAACTAATGTTAAACAAAATAATTAAAAAAATATGGAGTTGGTCCTAATGGACAGAGGGCTTCAAAACTAAACTAACCCAATTAGATTTACTCCAAAAACTATTTTTAAACTAAAGTTATGCCAAATTTACTCAAATTTCACATTTGAAATTCAAATAAATTTAAACATGGCAAAATAGAAAACTAAAAGGACAGAAAGATTCTACAGGTTCTAAGGATTTCAAATATATAAAAATATTTGAGTTTGGCCAAGTAGATAGAAAGATATGATAGATCTAAGTTGTAGGGACTTTTCTGCAAAACTGCCATAATAAAAATCCAGAAAATCCCTCGGCTCAGACTGGCTTCGGCTTCGGCTCCTTCTTCGGCTTGGCTCGGCTTCGGCTTCGGCTCGGCTGCATCTTCTCTGGGCCACCCGATCTGGATCTGAGGGTGAGGATCTAAACATACCGATTCACAAAAGCTCGTTCTAATCGTGGCCGTTTAAATCAGATCTGATGGCTAGAAAAACTAGGGTTTCGGAGTGGCGGCCGGAGTTGCTCCGGTGAGCCAGAAAGCGGCGGCGACACCACGGGCATCGCGTGTTCCGGCGAAAACAGAGAGAAAGGGAGGGTGCTTTTGTTACCGAGAGATGCAGGGCGTCGGTGCGGAGTCGATGGCGAGACGGCGGCGTCGAGGATGCTCGGTCTCGTCGGGGATTGCTCGTCGGAGTCGCTTCTGCGGGCGGTGGTCGTCGGGTGAGCACGGGGGCGACGATCTGAAGCGAGAAAAGACACGGGACGAAGTCACAACGATGCACAAGTTCAAAATAAAGGAGAGAGGAGTGAAAGGGGGACTCGGGGTGCACAACGGTCGCCGGAAATGGAGCTTTTGCCGGCGGCGGGTGGCGGAGCTCCGAGCTCGAGTCCGGCGGCCTGGGGGCATGGTTCGGGAGGGGAAGAGAGGGGAACGAGAGAGGGGAGCGTGCTCTTGAAATAGGCTGTCACGGCGCGGTAATTGGGGGCCTTAATCGCCCGTATTGAAGAGGAGTAATGCCGGCGAGGTACGGGCATGGCGCGGCGTGATTTTGGGGATGACGACCGCGTCGTGTCGGTGCTGACAAGTGGGGCCACCGGGTCAGAGAGAGAGAGAAAGCAGGCTGCGGCGAAGGGGTACCGGGCCGGTGCTGGGCTGCTGCGCGGGGAAGGGAAGCTGGGCCTCGGGTGGGTTGCTCGGCCGGGGTGGCCCTTTCCATTTTTTTTTGTTCTTTTTCTCCTTTTCTATTTTCTGTTTTCAGAAATACGAATAACTTTTGAAATAATAGTTCAAATTGATTCAAGCCAATTTGAATAATTTTCTAAAATCAAAATAATCCTTTTAAATACTTTGGAAACTTTTCCATAATATTTTATTTTTAAATAAAATCAATTATGTAATATTTGCATAATTGACACCTTTAGGTTAAAAATATCAAATAGGCTTTTATAAAATCTTTTGAACTCAAATAAAAACCAGGAAAATAATATGAGTAGTATCATGTAGTATAAACTATGATAAACTCATTTTTATTATTTTTACACAAATTAAATTACCAAAATACCCTTGGGCATTTAAATGGTAATTGCTATTTCATAATATAAGGAAATAGATTTTTATTCTTTTGAAACTTCATAAAACCAGAAGCACAAATGCACAAATGCAATCAAAACATGACTGCCGTGCTTGTTTTGAAAATTTCAAAACACAAAAATGTATTTTTCAAAAAGTTTTTGATTTTTCTGATTTTTCAAAAGTTTGAAAAATCTGGGATGTTACAAGAATCGACTTGAGATACAGAGCTCTGATTCGTGCTGCCTGTCTTTCTCCAGTAATTGTCCAGCATGATACCTCTATCAAATAATCAAATTAGTCAATCAAAAAAGGAATCGAAGGAGTGTTCTAATAGTACCTAGAAAAGTACTCTGGAAGGCCTGAGTCTTAGACTTGTATTATGAACTATTACATTCCTGTAAATACATCGAGACACAAAGCTTTTGTGTTTTCTTGAAGAAAAAAAAAACTATGCACAACAGTTCTGCAGCATTTATTTTTTAGGAACAGGCAGGGCAGGGAATATCCCTGAATTGACATCACACTTCAAATCCAAAACAACATAGACGTACAAGAGTAGGCACCCAAGCGCAACATCTGAGCCCATTTTATTATTTGTCGCATGCGTAAATTGAAAGATCGAGCAATTTTTATCCAGAAAGATAGCTTAATTTTATTGGATTTGAAAGGCACTCATGAAGTGTTGAAACAAGTCCTGCTCCAATGCCAAGATAAACAAAGTTAATGATCACCTAAAAACAAAAAAGACCTGATTAGCAATTAAATAAAATGACAAGTAACACTTTGCCTGGCACAAGCATCGATAAATTGAACTCTTTCCTTTATAATAATACTGCACATATATGCATTATTTACTCTATTTTCTAAAAGAATTGGCACCATAATTTCTTATTTGAACACTCATCATTTATGAACAGTTGTCAAGACAGTACTTCATATGAGTGCGGCTTACTTAGATGCAATGTACAAGTATACTGTGTAGAACTGTCTCATAAGTATGAACCTCTGTATATAGCGTTATTATGGGATCGCTCGAAACAATATAATTCTATCGTAGATTCAAAATCAAATCCAACGTTTAGCAATGCCTTCTAGGGTGGGAGGTGAGGATACCGTGTTCCAGCAACGTACGGCTCGAACCATCCTTCCGCCAGCGGAATCCGCCGGGGAGCCATGGCGCGGCGGAGGCGAGGAGGTGGTGTCATTGCCGTGTAGGTACAGTAGGAGTGACGAGAACTACCTTGCTATTTACTCCGGGCCGAAACGATATGATGGGCCAGATGTTCATGGACTTGTGCCCCGCTATCTATTGTGTCATCGAAACACGAGAAGAACGCACGCGCGTCGCGTATCCTCTCGTCCGCACGCACCTTGGTGACTTTGTGCAGCACGTCGTCCGGCGAGTCGGCGGCGGAGCCGAAGGCATTGATGACGTCGCCGAAGATGAAGGTCATGAGCGGCTGCGCCATGCCATTGGCCACCGCCGACGCCGCGCCCACCGCCATCAACATCGCGTCCGTCCTGTCCGCAAAGGCGAACATTCGGTAGAGCAACACGCGCGGCGCCGCGTGGCTCCCAAGACTTAGAGAGAAAATGTCCCTGTGTCCCGGTATAAGTCACTCACATTTTTCATCTTGATTTAGGGGTGTCACAAGTTAGAAATACATGAAATGTACCAAAGAAACTGATTTGGACGGGGTGTCCTGTGTACCCCCTTGCTTGTATGTGGGTACGCCCCGGCTCCCATGATCAGCTCTCTCCTCTGCTACTTCTCCTCCGTTCTCGTCGGTCCTCACCCCGCCTTGCTCCCTCCCTTCCATAGCTCCGACCTCTTAATTGTTGGATCGGCTCCTTGCTCATGGGAGCTGAATTAGCTACTCATCTCCTGCTAGTAGCTACCAAGCCGTCGATCTCCTTGGGCGCATCTCGGTCGTTGGTTTGAGGGGCTATGGAGAGGAGACCGGGATGTATCCAGGAAAACCCTAACTCCCCGTTCGTCTCCCTCTCGCACGACCATCCCCCCGCCGACCTCCATCCCTCCGACGACTCTCCCTCCGGCCACGCCAGTGCCGTGCTCGAGGATCTTCCGATCTTTGACTCGATCCTTCGCCGAGGTTGCGTCGGCATCGCCTTGGATGGCAGCGCCTCTGCCGGGCTATGGGGGGCTGCCGAACTAGGCTCCGGCTGCGGCTGCTGGTGCTCAAGCGCGGGGAGGTGGAGCTGCTTTCGGCAACATAGCTGGCCCTGCGGCTCCCGCTACGCAGCAGCTTGGTGTGGGGCAGCAAAGCCCGGCGGCTGCGGCTGGTGCTCAACCGCCAGCGGGTTTCGCCTTCGGTGCGGTGGCGCAGGCTCCGAAAAGGAAGAAGAAGAAGAAGAACAATGGCATTGCGGGTCAGGCGCAGCAGCAGGGGTTGTTGCCCGCGCAGCAGCCAGGAGTGATGCGGACCGATGTTCAACAGCAAGTGGTGGGGGGACAGCAGGTGATCCCGGCCGCGGAACAGCCAGTTGTTGTCCCTGCGGTGCCTGTGTCGACTGCAGCCGTGCAGGATGTGGTGGTCGTTGATGCAGCTGCACAGGGTGGCAAAAAGACTAAGGCGTGGTGTTGGAAGTGTGCGGTGAATACTCATGCTACTAAAGATTGTCCTGTCAAACACTATTGCTACATCTGTGATAATGCGAAGCATCCGACGCCAATGTGTCCCTCTCTAAAACTACCAAGGCCTACGGTGCTCGTTGCTGGACAGGGGCATGTGGGCACGATGTTCATTCAGTTCCCTGATAGTTTGTTCAAGGCTGATCTGATTCCAAACGATGATCCTGTTGCTCTTGTGAAAGTGCATGGTATGGCCGCCACCGCAAAACAGGTGGAATCCCAGGTGGCGCGGCTGTGCCCCGTTCAGTCTTGCCGTTGGGAAGTGATTCCTAATGGTGGTGATTCTTACACGGTTAACTTTCCGTCTAAGGAGGTCTTGATGCGCTTTGATGGTATTGAGCTTGGGGTTCCTTCTCAGTCTACCAAGCTTGTGTTCAGCCAAGTTGGAGCTACAACAGATTTGGGTTCACGTCACCGGAGTGCCAAATCCGCTGTGGCACATTTGGGGACTGTGGGCAGTTGGAACACTGATTGGTACCACTATTGATGTGGATATGCTCGCACTTCGTCGTCGTGGGGTGGTCCAGATCTTAGTGGGTATGATGTCGGGAGAGTGCTTCAAAGAAAGAGATGAGGAGGGGTTGTTTATCAAGACTGATGGGGTGCTTCGACTTAAGGGTTACAATTTCACTTTCCGACCAGAAGGTGAGGACTTCATTCCTGAGGCTGATTTTGTCCCGTTTGTTTGGCAACGCAAAGGAAAGGATGGGTCCGATGAGAACGGGATGGAAGAAGACGGCCCTAGTGACCTAACGGGTCAAGGAGGTGCTTCTGATAACACGACTTCTAGTATGGCTATTGATCAAAGCCCGGCTAATGTGGGGGGAGGAGGACAGTCTCATGATGCTCCCACTTCTCATGTTCTAATGGGAATAGCTGCCACCCCTTTTAACCCAAACCCTCAGACACCTAGAGGTAAGGAGTTGTTGCGGAAGTGGAAGGAAGCTGCTACGCACGGTGTTGAGTCTGTGTCGCTTCCTTGTGGCGGCAATCCTGGGCGCGACCCATCGGTCTTGGGCGTCGGATCGGTGCTGCCCGTCCGCGCGCTGCGGCGTCCGGCAAGCTGAGCTGGGCTGCCGGTGAGTGGACGTGCGGCAGTGCCGCATACGGCGACGGCGTCCGCTATGGTTGGGTCGCAGGCTGCTGCATGCGCGTTGCCGGTTCAGGCCGGTTTTGGTCTGCCTCGTCCCGCCTGTGGCATGCAGCGAACAGCTGCTTCTGGTGGATCGGATCCCCTGGTCCAGGAGGGATCGGGTAGTGTGGTGAGCATGCTGAGCTCGCCGGCTGCTGTTGCTGCGGTGGAACCTCCAGCCGTGGAGCTGCTGGTGGGCTCCCTCAGCTGTCCGATGTTGGACGGAGTTGGAGGAAGTGCTACAGCTGGCTGCACCACAGTGGTGGAGGACACGACATCAGCCTCGTCCTCCGCCATGGTGGCGACGGCAGCAGCGGCGTCGCCGACTTCATGCATAGTGGTAGAGAGGGCTGCTACATCGCCTACGCCCTCTCCCATTGTGCCTACTCCGGCAGGGGGATGTCCGTCCGCGATGGTGGCGACGGCAGCAGCGGCGGCGCCGACTTCATGCACAGTGGTAGAGAGGGCTGCCACATCACCTACTCCCTCTCCCATTGTGCCTACTCCGGCGGGGGGACGTCCGTGGTCTACGGGGGCTCCTAGACGCAGCGGACGTCACCGGATTGCGAAGGACGGCGCTTCAGCGACGGATGAGGATGCGCTGGCTAAGGCGATGCGCCGGAAGGCGGAGGCGTTCTCTACTCCAGTTGCTGGTACGTCCCAACCTAAGCATTCATTTTTGTCCTTTTCTACGTCTGCTGTATCTTCCAAGTTGTCAGCGGTAGGCGTCAGTCTAGGTAGAAGTGAAAAAGAAGTGGTGCTTTCGGCTATTGTTTTGAAACATGTTGAGTATGACCATCGTAGGGTTTCTCCTAGTGTTTCGAGAAAGCCGGTTGTCTCCCTATAGATGATGGTGAGGTGAATGACACAATAGATGGACAGCTGATACGTGTCAAACGTATCTATAATTTTTGATTGATCCATGCTAGTTTTGTGATGTTGTCACATATTTCTACTATCTTATTACATCATGTTTATGCATTTTGTCGGACTAACCTATTGACAAGATGCCTAGTGCCAGTTTCCTGTTTTTGCTGTCTTTTCGTTTAAGAAACTTACCACAGGAAATATTCTCGGAATGCGCTGAAAATTTACGAGGATTTTTTATTCGGCAAGATGGAGTTTCAGTCCATAGGGCAGCCCTGGGGTCCACCCACAGGGCAGGGACGACCCCCAGCCGCGACCTGCCCTAGGACGGCGGGTGGGACCCGCCCCTGCTCCTGGTGGGTCCCCTCGGCCCCCTCCGACGCCTATAAAATCAGATTAATATCAAAAACATCGAGGCGGCCATTATTTTCCAGAGAAGTCACCCCGAGGCGCCGCCACCATAAATCCTACTTCGGGGGTGATTTTGAAGCTGATCCCGGCACCCTGCCGGAGGGGAGATCGATCCCGGAGGGCTCTTCATTGCCATGCCTTCCTCCGGGATGATTTGTGAGTAGTCCCACCTTAGACTACGGGTCCATGGCAGTAGCTAGATGGTAGTCTCTCTCCCTTATGCTTCATGTATTATGATCTTGTGAGCTGCCTAACATGATCAAGATCGATTATTGTAATGCTATGTGATGTGTTTGCTGGGATCTGATGGATTATGAAGTTATGATCAGATTGTGCATGATTCTTATATGTTGATTTATGTTCTTGCATGCTCTTCAATGTGCATAGTTACTTTGGCCAAGTGATTATGTGTATCTCCAAGAGTATTTATGCTAGATAGTGGGTTCATGCCCCTTTTGTTCCTGGGCACGAGTGACAGAAACGTCTAAGGGTGAGGGTGTGCTGTTGCTACTAAGGGTAAAACAGCGGTGTTAATGTCTCTTTTGATATTAGTATTGCTTACTTCATGCGCTTTACTTAATTCAAATGTCTATTGCTTGCAACTTAATACCGTTGGGTGACAGGCTGGATAGCGATCCCACGGTGGACTTTTTAGACAAAGATGCAGTTGGACTCAACGGGCTTTATTCATTGTCGTGATGCCTACATAAATATTATCATGTTCTCTATGTCATAGCTAGATTAAGTTTGTGTTATAATCTTGTCAATTGCCTAGCTGTAATTTGTTTACCCATCATATGAGTGTTTTATTTACTTGAGAAACTCCACTAGTGAACCCATGGCCCCCGGTCCATCTTTTTACATTGGTTGCAACCTTTATTCATTACTTTTCATCATCATTACTTATCTGGTCCACTTTCATATTTTCATCTATTTCACTGTACAATTAACCGCTTTGTTTTCTGCGAGACCGGAAAGATTGACAACCTTTCCGCCGTTGGGGGCAAAGTAATTGGTTGAGTGTGTGCAGGTCCACGTCTATTGAAGATTAAGCGCCAGAGATCTTCAACATTCACTTTGTTATTGATTTCAAAGTCCTATTGGTTCGATAAACCTCGGTTTGTTAACGAGGGAAAACTGCTACTTACTACATCCACGCCTTCGCTTGGGGCACAACCCAACGCTACCATCACCGATCATCAAGCAGTTTTCTAGCGCCGTTGCCGGGGACTTTGGAGCTACAGCAAGGGGGGTCTTATACTCTCAATCACTTTACTTTGTTTTTGTCTTGCTTTCTTTATTTCTCGTTTAGTTTATTTTTCTTGTTGCAAATTTTTAAAACCCAAAAAAAATTAGTGTAGTATTTTATCCTGTTTTATTAGTATGCTTAGTTCTGTGGTTGTTCTTAATGGCTACTTTCTTTGAAACTAGATCTTTTTGTGGCTTTACAGAAGATCAAGAAAAATACTATAAGGAACACCGCTTGTCGCAAAAAGGGAAACAACTTTGGGAATTTCTGAAAAAAGTGAACTTGTATGTTGAAAATATAAGTTTCCTCTATGATATAAAATGTTCTTGTGGGAGGCGCACTCCACACCTGTAGCGCCCCGACCCCAGAACTATACAGTGAAGCTTTGTGCAACAGACATAGCTATCAAGTATAGTAGAGAGATCAAGACTTGTGGAACAACTGGCACATCACAGACTCTACGACTCAAAAGTTCATATAGCATCTCATATACGAGAAAGATACAAACATCACAACAGGGGTCACCGACCCAACAATTCATCAAGCGGAAGCGAAGTAGTGTTGTCTAACACAACAAGATCCAGATATGGCCTAAGAGGCCTACAGATAAACAATCCCAGCCAGCTTGTTCCACGGTCCCAAGCTGCCACCTGGGAACCCCGAACTACTCGTCGACGTCCACGAAGAACCCACCTAGCTGCTCGGTGTCCTCCTCCTCTGAAATACAAATATCGAGGCAGCAAAGAGAGACTGAGTACGACGTACTCGCAAGTTTAGTAGGGCGATATAGGCCCGATGCTGACGGAGGCTCTAAAGCTGTATAAAGTGGCTATTTTGCATAAAGCTAGATTTTCTTTTAAAAGATGGAGAAAACCCATGGCAGCGACTACTCAGAATATTTTCTGAAAAAGGGATAAGAGAGTAACATTTTATCTTCGGTTCTTATCGAACCTACTTGTAGACAAACCACTCATCTCCAAAGGCACTTCCCCGAATCACCCTCGAGCAAATGAACCTTTATCACAGGTTGGTTATGCAACCTTGAGCTGCCATATCAATTAGGTTAAAGTTCTCTATGATCCCGTAAATCCATTCCCAAGGCGTCCATAACCGTGGACACGGCTTTTCGAAAAGATTAACCCTGCAGGGGTGCACTAAGTTACCCATTGGTACCGTCCGGCTCACCTGATTGGCCCTCTTCTGGGGAAGGCCGGCAAGCGGGTGCGGTTAAACCTTTACCTCGCGTGAGACTATCCAAGAGTCATCTGTGGCCACAGGGCAAGTTTACCCAGCCTATTTCAGCCCCTGCCCCATCGCCACGTCCTAAACACAAATCCTCAGCAACATCTTCTTTTACACTCACACCCAAATGGAAAACCGAACTAGAGGACCCTTGGATACGTCCGCACAAGTTATTCAGTTAGTAAGGCGCCCATACACCCACCAATGGCAGCACGCTCAAACCTTGAGTCCGAAGACAGGAACTCGCACCTAGGGGCAAGAGTGAGGCAAAACACCATCCCCGATGGCAACTCACCCAAGACTTTTAAGCCAATTAATTAAGTACCAACAACCACCACCATGTCCGAACATTCCATCATCATTCATCAATATGGAATTTAATCAACGGACATAAATAGATAAACGACTAAGCATGCATGGCTAAGCATATGACAACAAATATATTTTGTATCCGGCCAACACATCAACCTAGGGTTCATAGGTAGGGAAGCATGTGATGGTTCAGGGGAAAAACATGCATACATAGGAGACTCTAGCATTGACCAAAAATTGTCATTGGAATCGCATGCAATATTATGGTGGATAAAATAGTTTTAGAAAACAATTGGATGCTAGATGCCAAGAAGGTTAGGTTATCTCTTGCCTTGCTGCCCGGGCGCGTAGTACTGCTCGTCGGGGTTGGTAGGGTTAACCTCCACCCGGAATCTATCGATACCCAAACAATATGGAAAAACAAATAAATCACACGAAGACAAGGTGCAATGCACAATCACATGATGCCATGAAAAATTTATGCAAGGTATCATCATTTAAACTAGCAATACCTACCATTACTAAACTACTAAATCAAGCATCACAACCACTCTCAAGCATCACACATAGCTACTGCACTCACAAAGCAACACAATTTGATTTCAATTTAATTTAATTAACTATTATTTAATTGGTCTTAAATATGGCAGAAACTAGTGGTGCATGTTTAATTGCATAACTTAAGTTCTGTTGATCACAAAAATATGAACTAAAATTCTAGTGATAGCTACTGTTGTGTAGAAGACAACCCAATTGGATTTAATTCAATTGAGGTTATTAAACTCCCTATATAAATGTTTTTATCCAGAAGGTTAGTTTTATTGTTTTTGCTACAACTCAAGTTAATATTACTCAAAAGTTAAATCCTCTTAGGGATAACTAGTATTGCTTAAATGTGAGCTGACAAAATTTGTTTGACTTCATTTGGATTAATAGAGTATCAGAAACAAACAAGCTTAGGTTTTATACCTTCTGTGGCATTTTGAATATCATTATTTATTTATTAGTCTAAATGGGGTGAAACCAATTTATTGAGTTAGGGAATTTCATAAGCTTTCCAGAACATATTCATTTACTTAATTTGGATTCCTAGATCTCGAGATATTAATTTTCAAAGTCTTGATAAATTTTCTGGCAGAGGAAATCCCTTTTTAAGTTTAACAACTTAACTGATTTGATAATTTTCTACTGACTTAATCACAACACCAAATGGAGTCAAACCAGTGGCATTGGGTAGATTAGTTGATGTACTTTTGATACCATTTTAGTTTGGTATTTTTGGTTAAACCAAGTTTTAGGAAACATTTCCCGAAGATGGTATCAAAATAGTCTTTCTGAGTTTTCAGTTAAAACTAACACATTTGTCATTTTTATTTCTAATTGGAGACATATCCAAAAATGAACATGGCTCGCATCTATGTGGAGATGGCATGTTATACTAGCTACATCATTTTAGTTTGCTATTTTTAGGCCTCTGGTTAAATAGGAACCTGCATGGGAAGTTGGCTATCTCTGTTATTTCATGTGGTGGAAATTATTGCTTAGCCATTTTCCCTAGATGCTATCTTTTATAAAGAATTTATTTTGGGGGTTCTCAACACTTGTTCATGCCAGTACACTAACCATACTAACATGTTATGCCAAGACAAACTCCTAAATAAATCTAGGTGAAATAATATTAACAGTTCAAAACAGAACCATTTATCTGTTTTCAGAAGTTTCTGAAAACAGACAGAGCATAGCTACTTTTCCTACTTATTCGAGGATGCTAAACTAGTTATTTTGGAAAACTAACACTTGCATTTGAATCTATGAAACTAGCTCTTTCCAACCATAGGAAGTTTATAAATTTTGGTGGAGCAGATTTACCAGAATTCGCATGCAAAGTGGGCTCATCTACACATGTTTTCAGACAGCAGTTTTCAGCAGAATTCAAACAGAGCGGGAACGAACCAGGGCCGTTGATCTCGCGATCGACGGCCCACGGCGATCTTCTCCATCCCGACAGGCAGAGATCTAGGAGAGAGAGAGGGGGGCCAGGGGAGGCACCTGCCGGCGGCGAGGGGCTCCGGGGCGGCTTGGGGGCGAGGGAGGGTGGTCTGGGCAGCGTCTGGGCGGCGGTGGCGTCGCCGGAGACGCACCGCAGCAGCGTCACGGCGCGGTGGCCGAGCTGCTTGAAGTGGAGCTCCGAGCTCCTCTTCGGTGGCTCCTAGGTGAGGGGGTGTGGTGCGGTGGTGGGTGTGGTGAGTGTGGAGGCCAGGGGTGGCCTTTTATAGGCGGGGGAGCTCGGGTTCGTGGCCGGCAAGGGAGAGGCGCGGCCATGCCGCGGGCGGCACGGGCACGAGCTGGGGCGGCTACGTGCGGGCGGGAAACGGCAAGGGGCCGTGTCTGGGGGGTAGTGGGGTGGCGTGGGCGCGTGCTGGTGGTCGGGCGCGCCTCGGGCGGGTGTGTGCCGGCCGGGGTGGCTCCGGTGCGGCACGCCTGCAAGGTGTTCGACTGGGTGTTGGCCGGTAGGACTCCGGCGATTGCGGCCAAGAGGGGGGGTCCTGGTGCAAGGGGTTGCCATGGGGAGTCTCAGGGGATCATGGGCGACCTCCTGGACAAGGTGGTTCAGGGTTTGGTGCTGGTTGGAAACATGAGGGCATGGGGGGGCATGTCCATGCCAAATGCTAGCTAGGGCTAGGGTTTAGGGTATGGGGTGGCTAGGGTTGTGTCCAACAGGTGTAGGGGATACACGAGAGTGTGCTGGACATGTTGGGGACAAGCTTTAGGGCTGCCATTGAATAAAAGGGTAGTGGTACCATTTTGCACTATTTGCCACCATTAGGCACTATTAGGGTTTTAAAAGGCAATTTAAAGAGAGAGGTGCAAGTGTGCAAATGCTGTGAGAAGTATGGTTAGGTGATGAGGTTTGGTTTTCATAAATTGGTTTCAAAATTAAGCATTGGTTGGCACTAATTTGAATTCTCCAATTAAAACATTTGCTTGTCAAAAAGTTGGATTTTTACCATTTGTTATAAAAAGTAATTTGGAACTTCCTGAACAAATATGATTGTTCAATTTGGATTTTGTTTGTCCAATAATATTCACCAACCTTGATTTAATAATTTAAGCCAAAGCATGATTTCATGTGGAGCAATTTAATTATAGATGCCATGATGCAATCATGAAAAAGAAAAAGTGAAAATTTGGCCCATATTTTAGGGTACCAAATCTGGGCTGTTACAACACCTCCCCTTCCAATGTCAGGACAATGAATATTAAACCTTAGCTTCTTATGCTAGGGAAAATTTTGATTTCTTTGATGTTGAACAGATTGAAGAATTTGTTGCTTTTAAAGGTGCCTATGAAATTGCTTCTTTGCTGGAGAACATTGATAATGCTCGTTATAAACTGAGAATTTTACTATACTAAAATATTGCTTTGAGAATTACAATGATACTTATTATATTACTGAATATGTTAAGAAAGTCTCGCATCCAAAAGGAAAGACCGATGCTTTGCAGGAACCTATGAAGGAGGAAATTGCTGAAACTAAGATCCCATTAGGTGAAAAAGAGGAGGAGAGTGAGGAACAAAAGGAGGACCTACCTTCTAATGAAAGTAACTCTTTAACTCTTACTTTGTATGATATGCAACAACTTCCATGGCTCAAGAAAGACAAAAATAAACTGTCAAATGCTTTTCCTACTGTTATTTGTGATGAATTTAATGATACTTCTTTATCTATGCCTCCAATTGATATTTATGATAATAAAAAGCATGTTTTATGTGATAGTTACATTATTGAATTTGTTAATAATGCTACTGAAAATTATAATGAGAGAGTAAATTATGGTTGTTGCAGTTCTCATGTTACTAAGACACCTCTCTTTTTGTTGCAAGTTTTGAAGTTGCACTTGCTTTGTCTTCCTATGCTACTAGCTTTATGCTCCAATGAATTATTTTCGTACAAAATGCCTATGCATAGGAAGTGGGTTAGGCTTAAATATGTTTGGTATTTGTTTCTTGATGCTCTCTTTTGTCAAATCTTATTCTTATTAGATCATCATTGAAATCATTGCGCCTAGCTAAAAGGCGTTAAAGAAACGCGCTTTTGGGAGGCAACCCATTATCTTTTTCCTTTCAGTTTTCCTTAGTTATGGAGTTGTTGCCTCTGTAGCAACTTCATTGTATCTTTTTGTTTTGGTTTTTTGTGTGCCAAGTTTAGCCTCTAATGCATTGAAAGTGTGAGGTATTGTTTTGCTGTCCAGAAACATATTCTATACGCCTGTTGTAGAAAATCTCGAACAATCTCTGAATTTTATCTTTTTCTGATATTTTTAGATAGCAAGTCTGATACTTTTATATATCTTTTGTTAATCTTGAGTTTTCTGATTTGAGCTACAGAAGTGCCTTGAAAAATTCGATCTTTACAGACTGTTCAATTTTTGACAGATTCTGCTTTTATTTTGTATTCGTCTATTTTACTACCGTAAAATGTGATACTCTAGAGTTGGAGTGTCGTATTGAGGCTTAGTAAACAGTAGCTAATGCCCAATAAAATTGTTTGCAATTTGTTTTAAGTTGAACATATGTGCATTTTAATTTATGAGCACTAACCCTCTAATCAGTTTATGAGAAGTTTTGTGTGAAGTGAGTTTTTAAGTTTCAAAGGAGAGGATAATGAAGAAATTGAAGATGGATCAGAGCTCAAGCTTGGGGATGCCCCCATGGCACCCACTCTGAATATCAAGAACCATCAAGAGTCTAAGCTTGGGGACGCCCAAGGCATCCCCTACTCTTCATTGACTATCATAAGGTCGTCTTCGTTGAACTACGTTTTTATCACTTTACATATTTTGTGCTATGCTTGGAGCATCTTTTTGCTTTCAGTTTTGTTTTGTTTGTTTGTTGGTCATATCCTTGTTGGATCCTAGCTTTATTTGTGTGGGAGAGAGGCATGCTCCGCTTTTTCATTTGAATACTCCTTTGCTTCGTTTATATCTTGTTGAGTATTCTTAGCTACTGTTTGTTTGCTAGTAAGCTCTCGCCTTTAGCTTTTATCTTGTTTAGAGCTGCTAGTTGTTGATGTTAAACTCTCTTGTTATTCACTTATACTTGTTGGAGAGTTGTTATTGATAAATTGCTTGATTTGTCAAAGTGGCAAAATGCTATCCATGTGATATTGGAATGAAATGAAAGCCTGCATAGTCTTGTAGATCATTGTGTGCATACTTGATGCTTCTCAATTGTTTTGAGATATTAAGATGAATACTTAAACTTGCTGGTTATTTAAGTGGAAATTGATTAGTAAAGAAATACAGTTAAAAGCTTGAAACTGTGTGGTGTTTCGTAGTTGTTAATTCATAAAGCTAATCTTTCCATCAAAAGAATTGTTTGGTCAACAAGGGAGACAGTGTGGAGTGTTTATGGTTATGATTGACTGATGTCTTATGTTACTCTGTTACCGGTTAATGTTGGATGGTTGCTTCAAATACCATTTTTGCTAAGCCAAAAAAAACTCTGTACTGAGTGTGATGTCCACTCGTGCATCCAAATCCCAAAGCCAAACTATCTTGCCAGCTGAGTCCACCATATCTACCTATGCATGGTATTTCCTGCCATTCTAAGTAAATTTGTCATGTGCTACCTTTAAAAACTTCAGAATATTCTCGTTTTGGTGCCTCTGTTTTCAAGCTCATGAGGAAGTAAGGAGGGGGTTCGTTATAGCTTATGTCGAGCAAGGTTTTTCTTTCCTTTTTCTTTCCCCCCCTCGATTTCACCCGGTGTTGATGGTTTACGTCCTCACTTGAATCAATCCGAGAGCGGCTTAAGCAAAATATAAATATAACTCACCATTCTCCTCCGCACAATGAAAATCTGAGAAATCAGCTCAAACATTGGTTAGTGGTGAAACAAAGGAGAAAGAGGAATGTACTCCTTCTTCTAAAACCAGCCGCTCTCACAACTCTAAAGACCTTGCTTGACATAGGGGACTAATGGGCTTCTGAGCTATGGAATCGTTGACGTAATTATGCATCTGTCAAAATTGTTTTTATCTCTGTTTTTCAAAATCAAAAAGCTCTAGCACATGACTAATCCCTTCTTCCCTCTGCGAAGGGCCTTTCTTTTACTTTTAAATGTTGAGCCAGTTTTCCTTTTCCTACTATCTCCACCAAAGCAAACATACATCATTGACCCTCGGTATCATTGATCATATTGCATCGTCGGATTAAACATGAATCTTTATATTGACTTTATCTATAAGATAAGCCATTGGAAGTTGAACCTTTTTGCTAATACTCACATCTTCCATTGTGTTGATTCTCAAACACTTTTGTCGTGGAACCATTAGCTTTGAGAATTAGTCAAATATGTGGGTCATATTGCTTTCATGTCTTTAATGTACTATTTATGAAAAGTTTTGCTCGAATGATTCAACTTGGTTATTCATTGCTTTCTTGTTATCAACTATAGACAATTGTTTTGTATCACTTCATTCACGTCCTATGCTTTACATTACTATCTTGATCAAGATTGTGTTGGTTGCATGTCTCATCAAAAATTATTTTGTTATCACTTACCTACTCGAGGACGAGTAGGAGTTAAGCTTCGGGATGCTGATACGCGTCAAACGTATCTATAATTGTTGATTGATCCATGCTAGTTTTGTGATGTTGTCACATGTTTCTACTATCTTATTACATCATTTTTACACATTTTATCGGACTAACCTATTGACAAGATGCCTAGTGCCAGTTTCCTGTTTTTGCTGTCTTTTCGTTTCAGAAACTTATCACAGGAAATATTCTCGGAATGTGCTGAAAATTTACGAGAATTTTTTATTCGCCAAGACGGAGTTTCAGTCCAGAGGGCAGCCCTGGGGGCCACCCACAGGGCAGGGACGACCCCCAGCCGCGGCCTGCCCTAGGGCGGCGGGTGGGACCCACCCCTGCTCCTGGTGGGTCCCCTCGGCCCCCTCCGGCGCCTATAAAGTCAGATTAATCCCAAAAACGTCGAGGCGGCCATTATTTTCCAGAGAAGTCACCCCGAGGCGCCGCCACCATAAACCCTAGTTTGGGGGTGATTCTGAAGCTGATCCCGGCACCCTGCCGGAGGGGAGATCGATCCCGGAGGGCTCTTCATTGCCATGCCTTCCTCCGGGATGATTTGTGAGTAGTCCCACCTTGTACTACGGGTCCATGGCAGTAGCTAGATGGTAGTATCTTTCCCTTGTGCTTCATGTATTATGATCTTGTGAACTGCCTAACATGATCAAGATCGATTATTGTAATGCTATGTGATGTGTTTGCTGGGATCTGATGGATAATGAAGTTATGATCATATTGTACATGATTCTTATATGTTGATTTATGTTTTTGCATGCTCTCCGATGTGCGTAGTTACTTTGGCCAAGTGATTGTGTGTATCTCCAAGAGGGAGTATTTATGCTAGATAGTGGGTTCATGCCCCCTTTGTTCCTGGGCACGAGTGACAGAAACGTCTAAGGGCGAGGGTGTACTGTTGCTACTAAGGGTAAAACAGCGGTGTTAATGTATCTTTTGATATTAGTATTGCTTACTTTATGCGCTTTACTTAATGCAAATATCTGTTGCTTGCAACTTAATACCATTGGGTGACAGGCTGGATAGCGATCCCACGATGGACTTTTTAGACAAAGATGCAGTTAGACTCAACGGTCTTTGTTCATTGTCGTGATGCCTACATAAATATTATCATGTTCTCTATGTCATAGCTAGATTAAGTTTGTGTTATAATATTGTCAATTGCCTAGCTGTAATTTGTTTACCCATCATATGAGTGTTTTATTACTTGAGAGACTCCACTAGTGAACCCATGGCCCCCGGTCCATCTTTTTACATTGATTGCAACCTTTATTCATCAATTTTCATCATTATTACTCTTCTGGTCCACTTTCATATTTTCATATATTTCATTATACAATTAACCGCTTTGTTTTCTGCGAGACCGGAAAGATTGACAACCTTTCCGCCGTTGGGGGCAAAGTAATTGGTTGAGTGTGTGTAGGTCCACGTCTGTTGAAGATTAAGCGCTAGAGATCTTCAACATTCACTTTGTTGTTGATTTCAAAGTCCTACTGGTTTGATAAACCTCGGTTCGTTAATGAGGGAAAACTACTACTTACTACATCCATGCCTTCGCTTGGGGCACAACCCAACGCTACCATCACCGATCATCAACAACTTTTATCACATCTTGTGGGTAAGGTTACTGAAGTGGATTTGGACGAGGCTCAGCTGGGATCTTTTGATGACCTGTATGCCTCAGGCCGGAGATCCAAATTTGCTAAAAATAATAAGAAGCAATCATCGCGGAAAAATGCGAAAAATACAAAATCCCCAACGGTACCCCGATGAATGGCATATTTGAAAATAGCAGAGGTCTAGGTGACTTGGCTAAATACTTAAGTATTGCGCTTCATGTTAGGGATTATAAGTTGGATTTGTTGGCTATTTCGGAAACGGGTAGACGAGATTTTCCAAGTACCATTCTAGATCGCCTGTCAGGTGGAGTGGATTTTACTTTGCATTCTTGTCCTCCTCGCGGTAGATCGGGTGGCATGCTTCTCGGCATTAGAACAGATTCTATGGAGTTGTTGGATGTTTCGGTTGGTGAATTTCATATCAAATTTCACATCTGTAACAAATCTGATAACTTTATTTGGAGTTTGGTTGTCGTGTATGGTGTTGCCCAAGAGGAATATAAGGCGGCTTTTCTTCGAGAGTTGGCTAACCTAGCTAAGGATAACCCGTACCCTATGATCATAGGCGGGGATTTCGACATGCTTAGGTACCGACATGAGAAAAGCAGGGGAAGGTTCGATAGTCATTGGCCTCACTTGTTCAATGCTGTTATTGATAGCTTGTCCTTGAGAGAGGTTCATATGATGGGGAGACAGTACACCTGGGCAAATAGTCTTCCCGAGCCAACATACGAGAAGCTGGACCGAGTGCTGATGGACTCTCGTTGGGAGGATAAATATCCATTAGTAACGGTTCGTGCTTTGGAGCATATTGAGGCTTTTTCGGACCATGCTCCCATACTTTTGTCTACTGGGACATTATTACCTTATGTGAAGCCACAATTCAAATTCGAATTAGGATGGCTGTTGCGGGAAGGTTTTGATGATCTGGTTAAAAAGGTATGGTCTCAACCGGTTGTGGGTGTCACTGCCATCCAACGGTGGAATATTAAAATGCGTAACTTGTGTAAATTCCTACGTGGATGGGCGAGACATACAACTGGTATGTTTAAAAAAGAAAAAGAGCGTCTGTGTACCATCATTGATGAGCTTGATAAGCTAGAAAATACGTCCTCTATCGACACAGGAGATTGAAATAAAAAATCAATCTAATGAGCAGGTGGGACGTATGCTGCGGGAAGAAGAGCTTAAATGATACCAAAGATCTAAGGCTCAATTCATTCTGCAAGAGGATTCGAATATGACGTATTTCCATAATGTTGCTCATGGCAGACATAGGAAGAAACGTATTCATTCTCTTCATCAGGATGAGGGTCTGATTGAGGGTCAGGATAACCTCAAAGAATATATCACGGACTATTATAAAGGTCTGTTTGGGGCTCCGGAGGAAGGAAACTTCTCTCTACATGAGTCACGAACGGATGATATTACCCAAGTAACTCCTGAGGAAAACAACCTGCTCATCACCCCTTTCTCGGAAGAGGAGATAAGCAAGGTGATTTGCCAAATGGAGCATAATAAGGCGCCTGGGCCTGATGGATTCCCAGCTGAGTTCTATCAGTATTTTTGGGAGGTCATCAAGTCTGATTTGTTAGCGCTTTTCAGCTGTTTACATGCTGGAAAACTCGAACTTTATCGCCTTAATTTTGGGGAAATCGTTTTGTTACCTAAGATTCAAGAGGCTGAGAGGATACAGCAGTATTGACCGATATGTCTCTTGAATGTTAGTTTCAAGATCTTTACAAAAGTCGCGACTATTAGGTTGAATTCTGTAGCTGATCATGTGATTAATCCTACCCAAACTGCTTTTATGCAAGGGAGGAACATACTCGATGGGGTCGTGGTTTTACACAAGACAGTACATGAGATGCATACGAAGAAACTTAATGGGGTAATTTTCAAAATTGACTTTGAAAAGGCTTATGACAAAGTAAAGTGGCCGTTCTTACAATAGACTCTGAGAATGAAAGGGTTCTCGGAGGAGTGGTGTGCTTTGATCCGTAACTTTGTGGTGGGGGTAGTGTGGCGATAAAAGTCAATGATGACGTCGGACGCTACTTCCAAACAAAAAAGGGATTAAGGCAAGGAGATCCGTTGTCGCCTATACTATTTAATATAGTGGCTGACATGTTGACCATCATGATTGATCGGGCAAAATTGGATGGCCAAATTGAAGGGGTAGTACCACATCTTGTTGATGGGGGACTTTCTATACTTCAATATGCGGACGATACAATTCTTTTTATGGAACACGATCTTGATAAAGAGACGAATCTGAAATTGATATTATCAGCATTCGAGCAATTATCGGGATTAAAAATAATTTTCCACAAAAGTGAATTGTTTTGCTTCGGCGATGCACAGGAAGCAGTTGCTCACTATGCCGACATATTTGGTTGTGAGCAGGGTCAACTTCCTATAAGGTACTTGGGCATACCAATACACTATCGAAAACTGACTAATGCGGAATGGAGACATGTCGAGGAGCGTCTACAGGAAAGGCTGTCTAGTTGGAAAGGCAAATTACTATCCCTTAGTGGAAGGTTGGTTCTCATTAATTCGTTACTTACTAACATGGTACTATATATGATATCCTTCTTCCAGTTACCAAAAGGGGTCTTGCATAAATTGGATTACTTCCGATCAAGATTCTTTTGGCAAGGGGATGGTGAGAAAAAGAAATACCGACTGGCTAAATGGGATGTTGTTTGTCGACCAAAAAATCAAGGTGGGCTGGGTATTCATGACCTCTGTGTCAAGAATTCAGCCCTCCTCGGCAAGTGGCTTTTTAAGTTGCTGACCGAAGATGGAATTTGGCAAAAACTTCTCAAAAGAAAATACATTGGATCAAAGGCGGCATCACAGGTAGTCTGAAACCTGGTGACTCCCACTTTTGGGCCGGCCTAATGGCGACAAAGAAACATTTCTTTCGCTTTGGCGTATTTAATATTAAGGATGGCACGGAGATTAGATTCTGGGAGGACAAATGGTTAGGTGATACCACCTTCCAGGAGCAATATTCGGTCCTATATAATATTGTTCGTCACAAAGGGGATACTATAGCCACTGTTATGCAGAGCTCACCACCCAATGTGACGTTTAGACGAGATTTATTTGGGCCGAGATTAACGTCTTGGTACGCCTTGCTGGAACGGTTGGCTTCGGTCCAACTTACACAAGGATCCGATGAATTTTGATGGAATTTATGCGGGAATGGAAAATTCTCAGTAGATTCTATGTATAGGGCGCTTGTGCACTCCGATATACCAGTCAATGACAATAAAAAAATATGGCAAACGAAGATTCCAGTTAAAATAAAAGTTTTTTCATGGTATCTTCATAGGGGTGTTATTTTATCAAAGGATAACCTTGTCAAACGAAATTGGCATGGAAGTACTATGTGTGTGTTTTGTCCACATCAGGAGACAATAAAACACTTATTCTTCGAGTGTAGTTTGGCACGTTCTATATGATCATCTATCCAAATAGCGTCTAACTTATATCCACCCAAGTCGGTTGCAAATGTTTTTGGCAACTGGTTACATGGGATAGATAAAAAGTTTAGAACGATTATTAGGGTGAGAGCGATTGCCGTTATATGGGCGCTTTGGCTTAGTAGAAATGACAAGGTTTTCGATGATAAAAATGTTTCTCATATGCAGGTACTCTACCGCTGCACAAGTATTCTCCGTTCGTGATCCACCTTACAACGAGGGGGACATCGAGACCTCTTTACGGAGGCGTGTGCAAGACTGGAAGAAGTGGCGAGGGACATTTTTTCACAACATGGATGGTCGCTTGATCGCCGCATTGGTCCTCCATAGGCCATCGAGATAGCTTATGAAGCAGGCGTTTTACATTATCATGCTGATTGTAATTCGTCTCCTGTTGCATTTTTTACTTTCTCCGTTGCGTTGCGGCTGTGTGGATTATTGATGCAAAGACCAAGCCCTTTATCTTAAAAAAAGCAAGCTGCTGCTGCTACTTGCCATGTGCATGCATGGCGCCATGGCGGTGGCGGGGTACATATGATCCTGACGACCGAGTAGTATATGATTGCGGAAACATGCGAGTCACAAGCTTGGGCATCAAACAAATTGAAATCACAAGCCGTACTACCATTTCCTTCAAAATTAATTCCATTCCAGTTGACCTCGCCTCATTCACATTGCCTGCACGTTGCGACATGTGGGCGCCGTGGAGGGTAAGTGCGTAACGTAGTGTCATTTAATATTTCCGCCGAGGATTTTAGGAGATGCTGATGAAAGAAGAGTTGACAAATCTCGGTCGAACACCGTGTGTCCTGCACCACGACGTACGTGTACATCAATGGGATAATGATTGTCTTACTAAACGAAATATCAATATATGTAGTGATGTCCGAGTAAAATCTTTTGAGTTTTCTCGCTCAACCTTCTTTTTCGAACCATCTCGCAGACTATTTTCCACTAAAATTTGGTCCTTCAATGATTATTTATCGGGTTTATTCCTTCTGTTTTTTCTGGTCCATGCAATCGTCGTGTTCCAACAGAAAAAAGTTTTCGGTGCTTAGGACATCGGGGCTGGGGATCTTGACATGCATGGCCTTCCCGATCGAGCGCTGACCTTCTAGAAGGGGAAAAAAACTCAAGTTATCCCCGCAAGAAAAGTGTTTACTGCATGTTAAACAGGCTGTTCATTTAACGTACGAAGAAAACAGCCGTCTATTTTTATTTTATTTTGAAAGTTCCAGCAATTGCTGGCTTCCGATTTTATTAGTAGGTAGAATATGTACAGGGTGGCCCGAAAGCTAAGGGGTAAATAAAAAGAAAATTAAAGAGAAAGGCTGAAAGGGGAAACATCAGGGTGCTTAGGGAGGCTCCCATAGAAGCTTCCGAAGCCTCTTTGCACCCACAAAGGCCCACTCGTGCGCTTCGTCTCGTATAGTTTGCACTAGCTGCGTCACTGATGATCGACGCTGGTTGAAGATTCTGCCATTCCGCTCCTTCCATATGATCCAGCATGTCAGAATGAGAAGGGATATGATGGCGTGGTGTCCCTGCTGGGCAGTGGCCTGGATGACGGCCTGCCAAGCCTCAACGATGCCCGTGCAAGCCGACCACGTCGCCGGCAGCAGTCCTGCACAGCCCGGCCAGGATGACACGGATGACCATATGGAGTTTGACACCAAGCATTCGAGGAAGAGGTGACTAGCAGTTTCTAGATTCCTGGAGCAGAGGGCGCAGAAGTATGAATTCGGCCATCCCCGACGAAGCAGCCGGTCAGCACACCACAACCGGTTTTGCAGCAGGAGCCATGAAAACAGTTTGCATTTCGCCGGCGCCCACGCCGTCCACACCAGCTCTCTGATGGGGCCGCGGGTCCGCCCCTCGAATTGCATCCTGTATGCGGAATGCGCGGTGTAGCACTGGCTGTCAGTCAGCGACCAGGAGATCACGTCGCGGATATCCACCTAAAGATGGATCTGTGCGCCCTGAATTTCCCGCCACAACGTCACAAAGTTGCGAATCAATGGCGTGGCGGTGATGTGGCTTAGATCAAGGACCTAGCGGTTCCCCTCCAGGGCCGCTGCAACCGTGCGTCCTTTCCGACGTGAGGCAGCGAAAAGCTCGGGAAACCTAAGACGAAGCGGCGACGAGCCGATCCATTTTGAATGACAGAATGATGCAGTTAAACCACCCCCCCCAAAGTCACCGTTGTGGCGGCCGCGAACAGGTCCAAATCCTACGCGTCGCATGGCGTCTCCATGCCAGCCCAGGGGCGCTGAGGTTGCTACCACTGCATCCACTGCCAGCGCAGACGGAGCATGCGGGCAAATCGGTTCAGGTCGAGGATGCCTAGACCGCCGTGATCCGTGGGCGAACACACCTTGCTCCAACTAATTTTACACTTGCCCCCCGTAGTTTCGTTCTCCTCAATACCCCAGATGAAACGCCGTCTGATGCGATCGAGCAGTTTGATGAACTTTTGTGGTAGCTTCAGCACTGTCATGGCGAAGATGGGCAGCGTGCTGAGGACGGATGCTGTCAGTGCTCGTCGGCCCCCAACGTTGATGATCTTGCCCTTCCACGCCGCAAGCTTGGCCCGGGCCCGGTCCAAGATGTGCTGTAGGTGCACAAGACGAAGGCGGGCTAGGAAAAGCGGCAGCCCGAGGTAGGTGAACGGAAAACCCACGCGAGCGCCGGCGAAACCATGAAGGAGGGCAACCAGGTCAATTCCCTGGCATCGTATGGGTGCCACAGAGCACTTGGCCTCGTTGATCTTGAGGCCCGTAGCCTGTCCAAAAGCATGGATGATGTTCAACAGCTGAATCATGTCTCGGCGCTCGGGGTTGACGAAGATAATGGCGTCATCTGCGTAGAGACTGACGCGCATCGAGGCTTCTCTCACAGCCAGAGGGGAGAGCAACCCCATGGTTGTACCCCTCTCGAGAAGACGGTGTAGGGGGTCAATCGCCAGAATGAAGAGGAGAGGGGTGATACATGTCAAACGTATCTATAATTTTTTATTGATCCATGCTAGTTTTGTGATGTTCTCACATGTTTCTACTATCTTATTATATCATTTTGAGGCATTTTATTGAACTAACCTATTGACAAGATGCCCAGTGCCAGTTCCCTGTTTTCGTCATGTTTTTGTTGCAGAAAATTACTTCTGGAAATATTCTCGGAATTGGACGAAAATTTACGGAGATTTTTTGTTGAAGAAATAAGGACCGTAGCCAGAAGGGCGATCCCGGGAGGGACCCACAGCCTAGGGGCGGGTCCCACCCGCGGGCCTAAGGGGGTCGCGGCCACAGCCCGCCTCTGCCCCTCGGGCACACCCTCGGCCGCCTCCGACGCCTATAAAATCATCCCAGGCGAAAAAACCCTAATCTCCGAAGGATTTTCCCAAATACGATACAGAGCTCCGCCGCCATCGCCGACAAGTTTCGGGGGTTCAGAAGGTCCTGTTCCGGCACCCTGCCGGCAGTGGCGTATCTAGGAAAAAATTGTAGGGTGGGCACACTCTCTAAAAAAAATTTTACCACACCAAATGAACAATATAAATAGAAAATCCGTTCATGACATTATAGATCATAGTACATATGTTTGAAATGTGCGTGATCCCCATACAAAATAGTTCAACACATAAGAAAAGTTTTACATGATCAAATATAGCATAAATAGGAAATTACATCAATATCTCTTAAAAGGTCTACGCCGTTGCATTCCCATGAAGGCTTCAACTATGGCATCCTCACTTACTTCCAAGAACACATCTCGCTCAATTGCTACCCGCATGGGTAGCTACACACCCATGCGTTATACGGAGATGCAAGCCGTATGTATCCGTTTTAACTTGTTTTCCTAGTAAAACACGGATATTTGGTGTACAAAACTGGTTTCGGAATTTTCAAAAAAATATTTTTTGGTCGTAATTTTTTAGCTTTTTTCATAGTTGACTTTTTTGTTGACTTTTGGGTCAAACTTTACTAAAAAAATCACAGCGGATGGAAAAAAATTCGAAAAAAATTCAAAATACTTTCTAATAATTCTACCAACTCTACTAGTGACATCCCCCTTGTCTACTTGAGTAATCTCATTTTACCGTTGCAGATACGTTTCGGTCAAACTTAGGGTGTGTAGCTACCCATGGGGGTAGCAAGTCTTTTCCGAATGTCACTAAGCAATGGTTCAAGAGATCATCACCCATACTATTTCTCAACTTATTTTTTACTAGACTCATTACAGAAAATACTCTTTCAACACTTGCCGTCGCCACCGGTAAGAGCAATATCAATTTGAGAAGTAAGTAGACCAAATCATAAACAAGATGCTTTTTTGTTTCAACAAGCATAATAGAGAGCTCACCAAGATGATTTACACATTTGAACCTATCATCTTTTCTCATATCATCGATGAAGGTTTCAAGTTGGAACTCAAGTCTTATCAACTCCACACTTGATATGTCATTGGGGTAGAAGTGGGCAAGTCGCATTACCTTTTGTGCATCATAAGAAGCAAATGAATTCAATGGATTCAAAGCCGACATGCAAATAAGCAACTCCATATTAACCTCATCAAACCGGTTGTCAAGCTCTTGAATAATTTGATCAAGGACACCAAGATATACTTCTCTTCTATAACGATCATCATTTGTTTGTACTTCATAATACCGATGTGATCTTCCATGAGCCACATATTGATCATCCGGTGAAGGAACTTCAATGCCATGTTTGTTGCAAAACAATGTCACCTTAGCAAGAAATCCTTCCCATCCATGAGACCTCATACCACGAAGTTTATTCTTTGCCAATGCAACAAGATCCATTGCATTAACAATATCTTGATCCCTCTTTTGTAAAGATTGAGACAAATCATTTGTATAACCAAGAATAACAAGCATCAAGTGAAGATTGAAAACAAAGTCAAATGATTCAATGGCTCCGGCCACTCCAAGTATTCTTGTCCACTCACCCTTTTGTGAAGGATCTTTTCCAATCCTCACAAGTACTTCAACAATTGTGGGATACATATCAACAATGTGACAAATGGTTTTAAAATGAGAACCCCATCGAGTATCACCGGGTCTAGATATACCCATTTCTTGATTCAATCCACTTCCACTTTCAATTTCACCCATTTCAAGTGCTTCCAAAACCTTTTGAGCTTTAACATCTCGAAGCATATCATGACGTTTGCAAGAAACTCCAATAATATTGAGCAAGTAAGAAACATGATCCCAAAACCACACACATGGTTCATTTTCCTTTGCAACGGCAATAAGAACCAATTGAAGTTGATGTGCAAAGCAATGGATATAATAAGCACATGGAGACTCATTCATGATCAATGTTTTCAACCCCTTAATCTCCCCTTTCATGTTGCTAGCTCCATCATATCCTTGCCCACGAATTTGAGTGGGAGTCAATTGATAATATTTTAGCAAGGATAGAATTGCAACCTTAAGTGACAATGAAGTAGTATCGGAAACATGAACTAGTCCAAGAAACCTCTCACATACTCTTCCAAATTTATCAACATAACGCAAGCAAAGAGCAAGTTGTTCTTTGTGAGATATATCACTAGACTCATCGGCTAGAATTGCAAAGTGGTCACCACCAACATCTTCAATAATTAGTCTAGTAGTTTCAGCCGCACAACATTCAATAATTTCATGTTGTATTGAAGGACTCTTCAAAATGCAATTTCCAGGAGCATTCTTTAAAACAAGCTTATTAACTTCTTCATTATTTTCAGCAAGCCATTGTAGAAGTTCAATAAAGTTCCCCTTGTTCTTTGAATCTTCACTCTCATCATGTCCACGAAAAGCCAAACCTTGATTCAAAAGAAACCTCAAGCATCTAAGAGAATAAGTTAGCCTTAACTTGTAAAGATGTAGATCCTTCTTAGACACCTTCACAATAATATTATCAATTTCGGTGTTGGGTGTAACAAATAGGTTGTACTTCTCTTGAGCTTGGTTGTGAATGCTACTAACACCGCCCACATGTTTCGAAAATGATTCGGGCCTTTTCCAATCTCTAAAACCATTTTTAACAAAGGTACCACCTCCAGGACCCCCATTGGATCTTCCTTTGAACAAATAACATACAAAGCAAAAGGCAGCATCCTTTGCAATACTATATTCTAGCCAACTGTAAGTGGTGAACCAAACAAAGCTGAAGTGTCGGTTTTTACCATTTATTTTTCTAGTTGGGAAGGTATGCTCAAATGGTTGGCATGGACCTTTTCCGATATACCTTCTTCTAACTTCATCTTGATCATTCACATTATATGCTGAAATAGGAATCCTTTCCCCGGGATCTTGTGGAAGGAAGTGACAATCATATGCCCGTTGAGGTGATGGTGGATTTGGTGTTGGAACTTCCATTTCAGCCTCACTCTCGGAATCAGATTGGATCGGAGGTGCAGAATCAACACACGCCAACAAAAGCCCAGTATCTTCAACTTCAATGTGTTCATCATCTAACACCAAAGGAGCTGCAATCTTCTTTGCTTCATGTTTTCGGAAAAGACACGCAATGTTGCTATCCCTCTTCATAATCAATTCTATAATCACAAACGAAACAAATAAATAACATACATAATCAATCTCATAAACAGAAATTACCAATTTCGTACAAAATATATAGTGAATTGGTTATTGGGGCATATTTCCCTATTCTGCTCGTTGTCTGCTCGGGAGCATATATAGTAAATTAGGACAATATTGGATCAGAGGCTGAGGACCTAAGGTAGTGAGATGTACCTTGCAAATTGGAAGAACTCTGCTGTCTGCTCGCTTGCTTGGACCGTTGGACGGCCGGCCGGCCGGCAGCGCCGCAGCACGCAGCAGCAGTGACGCGCGCGCCTGAGGAGCCTCCGCTGAGACCACTGACTGGCGCGAACGCGCGAGGGAGGGCCGGAGGGGAGAGGGGTAGGCGGCGACGGGGGACAGGGGCCGCCGGGCCGGGGGGGCGGGGGCGGGTCGGCCGTCGGCGGCGAGCGTCGAGCGAGGGAGCAGCTGAGCAGGTCGTGAGCGGAAGCACTGGCCGGCAGGATTAGGTCGAGCGTGGTCCAGGACGCGAACGGAATTCAGCGACTAGTAGCGAACTAGCGATAGCCCAGCCCAGGATGGGCTGCTTCAGTGGACTGGGCTGCTTCATATATTGGGGGGTCTAATTTTTTTTCAGAATTCTGGGTGGGCCACGGCCCCCCCGGCCCACCCGCTAGATACGCCACTGCCTGCCGGGACGGGGATCGATCGCCGGAGCCATCTCCATCAACGCCGCTGCTTCCCGCGATGAGGAGGGAGTAGTCCCTCACCGGGGCTGAGGCTTATACAAGTAGCTATGTGGTTATCTCTCTCTCCCATGATGTGATCCTCGTTGTGATCATGAGCTTTGTTAGCATAGTTGAATACATGATGCTTCTCTACATGTAATGGATATGATTTTGCTCAAGTGGTGTCATCTAGTATAAGTTCAGGGGTCACCATTGTGATCACGGTATCTCGGTGACAGTGTGGGTGCCGTGTGTGACTCTAAAGATAAAAGATTAGAGGGATCTTCATCACGAGTTTGTTCTTTATTATTGTTGGATTGAATAGATCATGAGGTTTCTTGATACTTGTGTTATTGAAGAAAGAGACTATTCAAGAAATAGGTTGTGGTGTTTGTTAGTACTATCTTTGGATGCGGATAGTGACAGCATGAAGTGTCCATAGATGTGGAATACGAACTTTAAGGTGTGCTTTTCGTAGCCTTATGAAATTCTCATCCTATTTGATCCACGAAAGAATGATCTCCGAGTAACGTCTACCATGCATGTGTTTTTGTGGGAACTATCATGTGTTTAATTATGTTAATGATGTTGAGAGTAGTCACTAGTGAAAGTATAAAGCCTAGGCCCTGTTTCCAAGAGTCTCCATCCTCGTCCTCCTCGTCGTAGCAGCTGCTACGGTCGCTGTTGTCGCTCTTCGCACAGCAGTGCACGCGTCCTCCCTCGGCACTGAAGATCTTCACGGAGAGCGTCACGTCTCCGTCATACTCGAACGCCAAGAGCTACCCCCGGGTTAGGCGACGGGCGCGAGCGAATGCTTTCCATCCCCGACCCAGGAGCATGGAGTCGTCGACCGTGTACTCCACTTCGACCCAGGAGGGGCCGTTGGGACAACCGTCCACCTGCAACCAGTAGCCGATGGGCCGGTCGTCGTCTGTGTCCACCACCGCTGCGAAAGAGTCCGGCAGATAGAGCTGGCTGCGCAGCCGACTATCTAGATCTACGACGAACTCGGACGGAGGGAAGCCGATGTGGGTCGTACTCCGCGGGGGAGGGCCAGAGGAGCCTCCAGCCCCACTACCCCCACGACCACGACCACGGCCGCCGTCGCGGGCACGCCTCGCCCGACCTCGGGAGGCAGCCCTCCCACGGCTGCTAGGGGCCACCTCCGCCACCGCTGAGGAAGAGCGGGGACGTCCGGCTCCTCTCTTAGCTCTCGCCATCGACATGTTTGGCTCTGCGGAGGAGTGGAGCTGGAAGAAGCACGAAGACGATTGAAGATTCATGAAGGGCACCCCCGCCTTTAAGAAGGCTCGGCTGCGCCTTCAGCGGCCGTCGCCTCGTTTTCTCCGCTTCCGAGAATCGAGGAGGCAGGAATAGTTTTTCCAAGCAAATAACTCAAGGCGTCAGCTCCCTGGAAGATGGGACATGACGGTCAAGACCTGGCACCGGGGACCCACTTTGACTTTTTTTTGTCATAGTCCCGACGGCAGAAGGGTGTGGCCGCCGGGATTATGCCCGGGGGCTAGTGTCGCAACAATGGAACATGGGGTTCCTCTGATGCGGTCAAAGTGGGTCCACCGCTCGTGGGCCCACCAAGAAGATGGACAAGGCGAAGGCCCAAGGCTGGCAGATGGGCCCCCCATCTGCTTCTCGACGATCATGTAAGAACGGCATCGACAACCACGACAAAGGACTGGGGGACCTCCTGGGGTCTCCCTCAACCGGGCGGGCGACACGAAGGTCCCGAGGACCGGACGCCCGGCAGGAGGCCAGGCAAACACCCGGGAACCCACCTCCATACAAGGAAAGAAGATAAGTTTGCCAGCTCCGGCTGGAAGCTCCTAGAAGACTTGGGCGCCAAGAAGATGGAGGCGCCGCGGGGGGAAATGGCTGATAAAGGTGTCATCCTATGTCCGCCCGCCCAGGAAAAGGTGGGCAACCGCACCTAACCCCCTCAGAAGGATACTTGGACGAGAAGAGGCCACGTCACCCCCCAAAGGACCCGAAAACCCCTCCGCCCCAAAGGTGCCCATGTGGTATCCCCTTGGCCTATAAAAGGAGGACCAAGGCACCTGAGGGAAGGGACAGCTTCAGAGAGAGTCAGAGACTAGGCTAGGTAGCGCATCCCACGAAGAGTAGCAGAAGCGAGAGGTGATCGCCTCCGGAGCAGGATTTGCTCGTCTTCAACCTCTAGCCAACACCTCCCGGGTTCTCACCCGTCAACACCTTTATAAGGCTACACCATGATACACCGCTCAATCCAGACATGCAGGAGTAGGGCTTTTAGCCTCTGGGCGGCCTGAACCTGGGTAAACTCTCTGTGTCCTCCCTTAGTTGCTTGCTAGTACGTAGATCGGAGATCTGGAGTAAGCTCTCTCGATGTCCGTGATCCAAAACACGACAGCTACCAAGAAAAGAGAGAAAAACTACCAAACTAACCATTTCAAGTGATTGTTTCCATCGAAGACATATACAACAACAAAAATAAAAAGTTCCCGCGTAAAAAATTTGACACCAAGCATAACTGACTTTGCTTAAGCAATTTTAGTTGACACTTAAATGTAGATGTATGAATACTAAATATGCTAATGCTACTGTGAACATGCTTCAAAGCAGAGATCAATTGGATTTAGCTCATTATCATATATTGGTACAATTACAGTAAAGCAAAAAGGGAACTATCCTTGTTCTTATAACTCTTATGTGCAACACGATGCTCACAAAACAGATAGGATCAATACTGATCCGCCAAAAATCATACTAAAACTCAAAGCTGGAAGCAGTGACGAGCAAACATAACTTTAGGGGCAGTACTGCATCAAAGGAATTTCAGAAAAGCAAGTTACCTCTTGAAAGTAAGAACGACATATTTAGCAAAGAAAACTTCTGGATACAAAATGTGGATTTTCACAGTTTCACCTCCTGCACATGTAGAAGTGTAGATCATTCCATTTGAGAATTATTCCAAAATGCTCGAGCTTTGAGAAAAAATGATGATTGCCATTAATTAAAGGATAGATGAATTTCTTTTTGTTAAATTGGTGTACCATTGCCTTTGCCGCATGGCATACTACTCAAGATAGTCATTAGACAAAAGTTACTCTTTCACCTCCCTCCCATGTAGAGATGTATATCACAATGAGGAAAATATAGCATTATTCTAGAACGAAGTTTAAGAGACCAAAAATTAAAACCATTAACTAATGGATATGTCATGAAATGAACAGAAATGATTACATGGTTATTCTATTGCTAATGTTGCATTTCATGCTGCTGAACCATGATCAGTGGACAAAAGGCTTCATCTTAGGGCGTGTTCGGCAATCCTCCGGCTTCCTGGAAATCCTCCGATCCAGCTTCTCAACCCCGATTCTGCGTCCCAGCCGGAGCGGAAAACGTTCGGCGCAGCTCCACCCGTTTCGCTGGGCCGACAGCCCAAGTCCAGTCCGTGTTGGTGACATGTGAGCTAGGCTGGCTAATCCGGGTGGGCTTCTTTGCCATCTGGGCCGGCGAGTCGGCGGGGCAGGAGCTCGTGGCAGCGGGGCAGGAGCTCGCGGCTGCCGGAGTCGACGGGGCGCGGCGGGGTAGGATCTCGCGGCGGCTGGGCAGGAGCTCGTGGCGGCGGGGCAGGAGCTCGGGGACGGACGGGAGGAGCTCGTGGCGGCGGGGCAGGAGCTTGCGGCTGCCGGAGTCGACGGGGCGCGGCGGCGGGGCAGGATCTCGCGGCGGCTGGGCAGGAGCTCGTGGCGGCGGGGTAGGAGCTCGCGGCGGCCGGCGGCGGGCAGGAGCTCGGGGACGGGAGAGAGCCGCTTCGCTCGATCTATTCCTCCTGTGAAAGACCCAGGAGCGAACAGTTTTTCTCACTTGGCGGTGGCATTTCGCTATAATTACTGCTGCTCCACGCTACGCTGCTCCGCGGATTGCTAGAATAGGTGCTCCACGCATTGTACACGGAAAACATCCAGCTTCGTGGAGCCAGCTCCGCGGAGTTTGTGCGTTCGGTGCTGCTCCATGCTGCTCCGACTGGAAGCTGGAAGCCAGCCCGTTGCCGAGCACGCCCTTACAGTACGTAAACAGAGCTTCTCAAGCGACTCGGTGCTTATTCCTAACACGACAATCTGGTAATCACCAGAGTGGCCTGCAGCCATATAACACAAATATTAATATCATAATAACCTGAGATAGAAAAAACCTGAAATAATTGCCAGTACGTATTCAAAAAACCCAAAAGTAAACTACAAATACAAGGAAGGAAAATGAGAACTTCTCCATAAACAACATTGTAGAAGAAATGTATCAGTAATTTTAAAAGGAAGCACAAATTTACCGATTGTCCGAATAGGACAGTTGGGTGTCAAGTATCATACCTCAAGCAGGGCTCGGATGAAAAGCTCAATGGTCTCCTTGACATGCATAGGTGGACGTTCCGAGAATCCTTATAAATAAATATCTTCGCAGGCAAATTGGTATAACCTTCAGTTCATCAGAAAACCAGTCTACGACCATGATTTCTTTCAGTGTAATAATGGCGTGTCTCGATCTTCTGTATCATAGCCAAAACTGATCCAAACAGATTCAGTGCCACCTCCTTGAAACTAATATTTCATTTTCTGACCGACCTAACCACCACACATGTCTGATCTTTAACCAAAGATTACCATAAAACACTATACTGTTTCTTAATTCCCAAACACTTCACATCACAACAACACAAGCGTCATCAAGAACTCCAATGCCATTATGAGTTGCCAGAATTGTGCATATGTGATATTGGAGAGCCTCAGGCTAATCCATATAGTTAGGGTGACCCAAAGCATCAAGATGAAACTATATTGAAATTCATTTTCAGTTACAAGACAATAAGATGGATAGATCCAAAGTATACCAATTCATTATCAGTTATCCACACATATTGGAGAAAAAGTACAGCCATGTGTGCCTATAAAATGGTAATCGGATGAATACTGCACCATTCATTATCAGTTATCCACACATATTGGAGAAAAAGTACAGCCATGTGTGCATATAAAATGGTAATCGGATGAATACTGCACCATTCAGTTTCTCTTCTTCTCTTGATGAACTCGTCTAAAACCTGGAACAAACCAAGAATGGGTCAGCAAAAGTACAAATATTTTTTTGTTAAAATGCATGGACCATTGACATACTCAATGAACCGAATCATCAAAACTTCTATGAATTTTCTGGGATGTTGTCTACGACTTCCTTCTGGGCGCCCTCGCTTGGCGATTATTGTCCTCTCCTTGAGCAGGCACCATAGGCAACAGACTGGAATAGGCATTTGCCATCCCCTGCAATTCCTGAAAATGTGAAAGGCAAAATATAAGTCCAGTTCGTATGTTCAGGAATCCAGAGCATGAACATGGGCTCACGAATATATTGCAAAACAGAATTAACCACCAAAAGGTTGCACAGAAACAAATATAGCCAAGCATAAATCATCTCTGAGACTCAGACTGTACCTTCCCCATATTTTCGTGAACTTCCATGGCATGTCTGGGGTTTGTCCTGGCGAATTGATGTGCTATAGAACAACAAAACATATAAATATGTCTCAATCATCATCAAAACAAAATGGACGAAGCAAGTATAGAAGCGAATCTGAGCTCTGACATAGTTAAGCACCAAACGAAGAACTTGGAGATGTACTGCAAGCAAATACCAGATAAAAGGATCAGAGGAAGCTTGGGAGAGAATCATTGGAAACAATTTGGGAGGAGGATGAATGGAGGAGGGGCAATAAACGGAGAAGGAGACAGGCCACAGGCGGGCATACTGTGCAGCGGAGATGAGGCCGAGGATGCGGCCGGCGGCAGAATGGTGGACGGTGACGGAGTAGGGGTGCCGTTGCCTCCCCACTGAGACGGCAGAATGGTGGACTATTCTCTTCACATAATTACAGTGAAGTCCGACCACGTGTAGCAGGCTTATCTAGAAGTCGGTCAGCTAGTAGATTGCAAGTAAGGAAAATCAAATGTAGCAGGCTTATCTAGAAGTACATGTCTGGTATATTGCAATAAGCCAAGGGAGACAATATTTTCGGCAATTTCTAAAATGCTGCCTTGAACTAAAGAAGGGACATTTAAGTACAGGTAATAGGAAGAGTTAGCGATGGTAAAACAGAACACAACATTACTATTAAACATCTAATTTGATTTAGAAAGGTTAACTTCTGCTGGCACAAAGAAATCATCGCTCTACAGCAGCTATGCATGCAGCCAGACTACCATTTCCCCATTGTACAACCTAACGATATGAACACGTTGACTTATTACCATTTGCCAGTGGCAAATCACAAAACATGATAAATAGATGAGACATAAATATAAGTGAACTGTGAAGAAAAAATTGAAGAATTACATGAGTCTGTCTTCATTTCATTGTCCATGTGCTTTCTGGTTCATTGCCAACACTTGTTTGCGGCTTATTTATTGTATATACTTCGCAGGCCATGTGTTTGTTGTTATTCCTGTTATTATTACCCTGCTCTGGTCGCTAAACATGTAGTAGTGCATCTTTATTTCTTACCTCAACATACACTATCAGATTAACAAACATATACTTTATTTCTATGCACTCTATGATTGCCTGCAATTTTTAAGAGGCCAGGCATGCTCACTTCCATGGTGACTAAACGGATAGTCTCGGTTGTTAATTAATCATAATAATACAGGCTGAGCCGATAGAACTACAACACAGGTCTATAACAACAGCACTTAGAGCAACTCTAATAGATAGCCTATTTTAGTGTTGGTGCCCTAAAACCGTTTTTTAGGGCACGAAACAGAAAAAACGCCAACAGATGCCCTATCATGTGGCCTATTATAGGGCTGCCCTAAATTTTGCTACTCTCTTCCCCAAATATGGGGCAGAGAGGCCCGCGCGCAGCCGTGCCCTATCCTTTCCCTTTTCACGCGCACACAGCCCAACTGCCGATCCCCTTCCCATTTCCACACGCGTGGAACCCTCGTTCCCCTTCCCCGCCGCCGACAACAATTCGCCCGCCCCGTCGCCGATTTCGCACCTCCCTCGCCGCCATTCTTCATGCCGCTGCTTCCCGACCTCCCCCGCCGCCGATTCGCTCGTCCCGCCGCCGCTTCCCCACCGCACCCTCCGCCGCCACGATTCGCCCGTCCCACCGCCGCTTCCCCCGCCCTCCGCATCGCCTCCGGCCCCGCGGCCACATGGCCGCGCCGGTCAACGAACAGCCACGCGCAACGCTGAGTCACTCGGCGGCCGAGGCCGCCGACTCAGCCGCCGGTGAAGAACAGCACGGGCTACCGCGACGTGCGGCTCCAGCAATTGGGAATGTACGCGGCCGAAATCACCGTCGACTGTACACGGATGTGGCTCGGCACCGTTCCCATCGGCGGACGAGGCTGACCGCCCGTACGACGTTGTGGCGTGGCGGTGAGATGAATTTCTCTGACATCGAGAACTCCGAGCAGACATCGAGAACTCCGAGCAAGCGACGTTCGTCGCTCCGAGTTTTCGCGTCGTCTGTCGTGCGGTCTAGGAGGAAGACCGCAAGGCCCGCCAGCAGCTCAAGGCCAAGCAGACGGATGCGGCAGCAGTGGAGAAGCTTTGTCGGGAGAACCCCGAGCTCGTGAGGGCGGAGTACGTGTTCTACACGAGTCGGAACGCGAAGAAGACGAAGACGGAGGCTGGCCCTTCCACGGCAGCTGGACCCTCAGCTCCGGTGATCGAGATCGAGGATTCCGATTCGGATTCTTTCGAATTTTTGGATTTCAATTCCGATTCATATTCTTCCGAATTTTTGGATTTTGATTCCGATGATGACTCCGGTGTTGATATGAATCAACTGAGGAGGGAAGCCGGACCTTAGTTTACTATGTTCTAGTTTAGAACTTATAATGTGTATGTTCTACTTCCTAGTTTAGTTCAGTTCAATGTGTACGTCAAAACTATGCTACAGTTTGAACTAAAACAAGTATAAGTTTGCATTTAGGGCATCGGTTGGAAAGGCCGTGCCCTAAAATAGGGCATCTAGTAAAGCAGAAAAAAATGGATGCCCTAAAATACTAAAACAGGTGCCCTAAACCCAAAAGTGGTGCCCTAAAATAGGGCATCTATTAGAGTTGCTCTTATCAGCTAAAATATGCAGCAATTCGCCCAACTATTACTCCTTTCATAACCATCGAACAAGAAAATATGGGGAAAAAATGCCTCTTAAGACCTCACCTCACATATGAAAGGAAGCGGATTTTTGCTTCAGCTACCATTTTATTGGTGTCATTTCAGATATGATTATTGTGTTTAAATAAGCTGCTTAATATTCAAGTTGGTTCTTACTAATAATATCAAAGGATACTTTTATAAGCATCTATTTAGTATATTTCCACATAGGGGGCAGGATTTTCAGGTGATTCAGATGCTGCCTTTTTATGGTCCTTTTTGTTAAGACGATAAGGATGAGTTGTAGTTTGTTCATGTTTTTGAATTTGGTAAAACTGTTTTGTCGTTGTAAAAATGCCCATTGATCAAGCTTTACAATATAAGTAATCAAAAACTTCAACTGATGATGTAATAGGGTGGCAACCTTGTTGACAGGAAGTGCATATCTGAGACCCTAAGAGATGCAAGTAGGAAAAGATTGTTGGGTGCTCTTGGACAAGCAAAGCTGTGCCTTGGCAATCTACGGTAGGTCTATCTGCTTCCAGCTTGGCACCGTAGAGAGATAGTCTCATGATTGGGTGTCTTAAAACTTATCTATTGGTAATATACATATCAAGCTACCAATCAAGTTTCATCATGCAACACATTCATCTATTCAGTGTGGAAGCCATTTCCTGAACTTGCTTGTCTACAATGGAGATACACATCACAGCTATCAGTAAAATCCACCGATTCAAGTGTTAACAGCACTTTTGTTGCACTATAAACATGCCCTTATTTTTAGTTCTGCTGCACTAAACCTGTCTTTATTTTTACACAACTTCTTTCGAGACTTACTACTTTGCGCACACTTTCAGGTTTGCCGAAGAGGCTTCTGCCGCACACCTTGAAACTGAGAGCTTTAAGAAGTATCAGAAAGTGGGAAAAACGTTCTACAACTCAGATAGCTGCTACGGTTCGGTGGCTGTCATCTTCAAGTTCTGACCAAATCCATGATCACCTCCACGCCCTAACCGATCAGATTACTGATCACGGTGCAGTCTCCAGCTCCTCTTGCGTATACAAGTGGTTGCAGTAGCTTCTTTTGTACTGCTTGTTGATTCTATCTATTTTGTGATCACTGATTTGAATATTTAGAGTTAAAAGAAGTAAGGATAGGCCCATTTTTGCATTGCATTGTAATTGTACCATTTTATGATCTGTGAACTGAATGAGACAAATTCGGTTGATCTTTGCTTACGAGGATGTTAACGGTAGTAGTAGCATTTTTAGTATTCGTACATCTACTATTATGTATTGAGTATCGACTGATTGTTCGAGCAAGTCAGTTATGCATGGTGCAATAGTGCTGCCTGGGATATTTTTTTTTTACTACTGTATACTTCTTGGATGAAATAATAACTTTAAATGTTTGGTTTGGTGCCTCTTTTACCTAGTCACTCGCACTGTAGTTAAATAATCACTATTATACACACAACATATTGTTTCTTATTTCGCTTTACAGTATTGTACTGTGGCGACTGACGATGATAACATTATTATCAGATTGCAACATTGTTTCCTATAGCCATTGGCTTGACAGACTGAAAACTTACTTCCTTCGCAGGTCTGATCAAGGTATCCTAACTCTCCTATATCTACTCATCAGTCATTGGTTATTTATTTCACCTGTCCGAAGTTCAGTTTTTATCGGAGGTCATTTTCAACCGAAGAGTCGGTCACGAGGTCTTGTGTCATTGACTAACAACCAACTACCAATTGGTCGCTTATGGTCCTTTTATCGAGATAGATTCAGAAAATTTAGCATTATTCTATATATGTCAGAATTGCCAAGGTATGGATACATGCGTGGATTTGATTACAGCTTCGAATTTCATTGGCATGATCATATTATAGAAAATATTCCATGATCCAAAGAGGGTAATAAGTGAAAACATATGGTGCCGTCGCTGTTTGATCTCCAGTAATTATAATTTCTTATGAAAAGATTTTACAGTTTTCTTTCTCTTACGAGAAGTATATACTATCTGCTTTTGGCAAAAAGAAGTCCAACTTTTTTGTCGACTTGGAGTGACAACATAAATGTACCTCCCAATTTTCTTAAATAGCAAACTCTTAGGTCTTCTGGACATATACATCTTGTTAGCAATGGTTAAGAAAATATGAAGTTTTGTGCTAACAGTAAGGTGAAGGTACCCCTGTTTCAACTATATGATTTTAGCCTTTACAAGCTGAGTAGCCACTTTATAAGTACATACGATGGACTGCAAGCTTGTGTCTATGTATTCAAATGAGGCTAGCGGCAAATATATCTTTCTATGAGCTAGGATTTCTGGTAAACTAAATGTTCATAGTATTGCATTTAAAAACGTTCATGGCACTACCATGTAGGATTTGTGGTATAGTAGATGCTCATGGTTCTCTTATGTTGCATTCATTCAGCTACAAGTTTTTCCCTTCCAAGTTTACGATATTGACTTCTGTGGTTTGATGCTTTTAACATATGTTTACAAGCTTTCAATTTTTTTGCAGTTACTCCATTGCGCGTGTTCTGCTAGCCACTTGACCATGTTGCCAGATTTCTGAAGTGCATATTTTGATAGACAATTGTTTGTTGAATTCCTTTTTTATAGTCCAATGTCTGTTGTCTTACTGTTAATGTTGTCATTCTGTTGTGTTCTTGAAGATACAATTGGAAAAAACAGTGTCTTAGGGTAGAAATCTTACAAATTTATAGATTTTTGTGGAATTTAACCTGTACAGATTCTGTACTTTAGAAGTGTTATCTTGTTTTAGGGTTGATCAGGAGCCATACAAAGTTGTACTCGACGAAAAGATGTGAATTACCTTGCTATGTGTAACGAGAAGATATTTCCACTTATTAGACTTCCCAGATATGTTGCATAAAGCTTTACTTTAATTTACAAAAACTTCTTGCTGATCTTCACATGAAAAAGACGAGTGAAAAACTATTGAAAAATATATTATTCCTTTCTAATGGGGGTTGATTGAAGAACACCTGACGCGCTCCAGCCTCTATTAATAATAATACGTAATCCCTAGACTTAATTAGAGGTGCAAGCAGCACTCTGATTCCACTTTGAAGCATCTCCAACAGCACCCCCAAAGGCCCACAACGATCTGGACACAATTTTAGGCTCCAACGGGCCGCCCATCGACCAATCTGTGGGCCCATTTTATCCGAACACCCTGAAGGCCCGCCCAACATTTAGGCCGGATAGGGGTGTCCGGGCACTCCAATAGACGCGGCCCATGCATTGTGGAGGTTTAATGCTCCCCCACCTACCCCGCACCTGTCTATATCAAGTTATCCACGGTGCTCTAGCCGCGCGGCCACTGCACCAAATTCCACCACAGACCAACCTCTTCCTGCCACCACCACCACTCTCCGGCCGCCACGCCCCAATGAAGATGCGGAACCGGCACTCCAACAATTGGGAAACGACTCAAGAGTCGCGACGGATTTGCATGACTTCACCGTTGGGGGCCTCCTCGTGTCGAGCTGGTTACACCTCAGCCACGACGGATCCCGTGTCACCCCGCCTCCCAGGGTGCCGCCTGTCGCCCGACACCGAGCGACCATGATCGCAGCTGAGTTGTGCATGTCGGATTCCCCCATTTTGGAATGACTCTTCCGGCAGGACCATGAAAATCCCACATACAATGCTCCCTGCTAGAAAGGTGGAGGCATGGCAGAATGACACCGAGTTTGAAGCGGAGCATGCCCGAGCCCGATCCCAAACCAAAGTGGTCTGGCTTGGAGGATGCTCTGGTGCACCACCCAAGACTGCTCCGTGAAGTTGGATCCCAGGCCGAAGCCTGTGGACTTCGACGATGGCTCCGGCTCTATTAATTGGGTGGGCATCCTAGTAGAGCCCAAGGACGAGAAAGTCCAGTCGACGCCGCCGGGCACCGTGACCACCTTGCTCGTGTCGGTGGAGACCGTGCCATCGTCGTCCCCTCTGACAACGAAGGGTGGGTTCGATTAGGTTTTGTTCAATTTATTTGTTTGTGTTCTTGCATGTCGTTTGTATTCGAACTATGTTCAAATTTGGTAGAATTTGGCCTTGATGTAAATTTGTGTGATGTTTCAAAGACACAGAGGAAAATGGCGCGCCCAATCAGTCCTACCTAGTTTGAGGGTTGAAGCACAGGAAATTAATAAATAGGTACCTAGGTACAACTTCTGGTGTTGAACGTGTCTCCCCCATCCCCCATCGACATTCAGGTTTCATCAATAGCTTCTACAAGACATGCATCAACCTGCAAATGACAGGATCTACAGCAAAATAAGGTGACAAAATATAATCAAACAGTAAACAACCTAGGTAGGAGAAAATCTTAAGAAAACATATGGGACAACAGGAGGAGGGGGCACCTGCAGGTGGCGTCAGAACTGAGGTGAAAGAGAGAGCTCTGACTCTTGCATCACCAGATCCAACCGCCTCATCAGCTGGTGTTGAGGGAGGAGCAGAAGAGGTGATCTGGAGGTAGGAGGAGTGGCATAAGGTTAGTTCTGCCCACATGGAGGAGTTTTTTTTTTCTGTGTTCAACTGTTCCTTCCAGAGTTTGCTTCCAACAAAACAGTGGTTTGACGTGTCTGTGCTTTTTACTATACTAGTGATGATTATCGTCATGTTACATTGCACATGTATTGACATGATCGACAGAGTCACAGGACATCATGCGTTGCAGTGCAGAAAATGATTCCCGTATTGGTCTCTTGAGTTACTGTTTTGGACCTTTCAGTCACACGCGCGCACATACACACACACACACACACACACAGATCATACAAGAGTCGTAAACCCGTAACATAAGGCATAAACCCTCCAACAATCAGGTATACGCCGGCTTCAGGAACTACAACTACTCGGCAGAGTGGGCTCACAGTAGAGGGTAAAGAAACGGCTAAAGAGAGCAAGCACGGAACAGGAATGTATACAAAATGGATATTTTCTGATCGTTCATGAAGGCAGTAATTAGGTAATTTCAACAAAGAGTTGGCTAGTTAATTTATGTCAAATGTGTAACCGAATTCAGAAAGTGTAGGCTGTGTGATTTTACTATTAAAGTTTTTGTTTACGATGTGAAAGATGCGAGAAAAAACAACAATTAAAATTAAAAAATGACTGAAAGTGGGTAAAAGTGATTGATGATGAAGATCAAGACAAGAACATTGTCCAAACTAGTACTGAAAGAAGGGGTGGCAAGCACCTGACATTTGCTCAACCGTCAACACGAGGTAGCTTAGCTTCGACATTGTGTAAACTAAAGCTTGGTTCCCGGTTTGCTTGAATGTGTTGTGTTCCTGCCAAAAAATAGACACAGAAGCAGAAAAAAATGGTTAACCAAACCAAAAATAGATAAAAATTGACTGAAAAGGCTGAATCATCGAGTAATCCACCTCATTGTGTGACCAGAGTAAATTAGGGAGCTAGACGTTCATATGTTACAACCAGAACGCTTGGTATCAAAGCACTCGTCATAGGCAGGCACCTCGTACAAGCGAGCGGGCCGGTGAGCCATTGTGGTGATGAGCTCCCCATCCTCAGCATACTTGACACGGAAAAAGGTGAGGCGAAGCACATACTTTATCTTGACGACTCCCTCGGCCTGTCTCAGGTGCTCCACTAAGCAATACTCCCTGTGCTCAACCATATACACGAGCTGGACGCTGAGGCGCTTCCAGTCAGGGTCCCCCTTGAACACCTTCTCCCTGCTGACCTTCCACTCCGGCGGCTGGCGGCTTGAGCATGCCGCAGATGTGACACGGCATGCCACACAGATGGCCGGTATAGTTTCACTTCCATTGCAGCCATTGTTGGAGGCTTCGAGGCGGTGCAGCCCAACCCAAGCATCCAGGTCGCTGTCGTAGTGTGCGGGGCCTCTGAACGGGAGCACCCAGTCACCACGGCGCTTCCACTTGCCGCTCGTTGTGCCGTAGGTGAAGGTGCCCACGTCTACCTTCCACCCGCCCGCAGACACAAAGATGGTGCGCCCCCGCGGGTGGACAGCATGTGCGGTGATGCTCTGGGCATGGAACGGCAGCTCCGGAGGCGAGCTGTTGTTCCAGCTCCAAGAGAACCGGGGCGAGTGGGCAAGGGCCACCCTTTCCACCGCTTGTCGGCAGCAGCAGCAGCGGCGGCAGCGTTAGATGATCTGCTGCCCAAAGGCAGTGCAGGCCTCCTGAAAAGTACACTGTGCAAGCCGGGCACTTGAAGTTCTGCGAATATGATTCGAACGCGTACAGCTTGTTCCCAACGGCCACGGCTAAATCACAGCCATCGCCGAAAAATAATCCTTCGGAAGAAGATCTGATGCGGTCAGCTCCGCCATCTGGTGTCGTAGATGACGGTCACGCCCTTACAGACCGGCGAGGTTTCTTGGGTGCAGGGACCTATGGCGATGAGGCTGCTGCCGAGAGCGGCGAACTGCATATGTATTCCGCTTATCGGAGGCCCTACGCGGACGACCGGAGGCTGGGAGAGGCAACGCGCAAGGTTCCTGTAGATCCGGAATCGCCGTCCAGGTCTTCCTCGTCAATGTCCAGCTTGTGGATTTCGAATCCGTTATTGAGGTGGTCATCTAGCACCACGTACAGNTGCCGCTTCGTCGTCGCCGGCCGATCCCAACAAGACCCCCCCGGTAGGATCTGGCTGGGACTTGAAGGGGAGAAAATCGAGCTATATATGCTGCCGACCGCTGCCACGAACCTGACGACGCTGAAGGAGATCGGAAGGAGGCGCCGGGAAACTGCTGGAGGCGGCGACGTATATGGGGAGGAGGCGCGGACGCCAACCCTTGGGAGGAAAAGAGATGAATTGCTGGCCTCAGCCATGCCGCTCCCTTCATAGTGAGGCGGCGCCGAAGATCTAAGGAGATTTGTACGAGGAGACGCCGGCCGCCGTAACAGCAACCGGGAAGGAAAATATTGAGGACCTTGGGGTGGGGTAGGGCAAGACGAGAGGATTCGGCCCCGACTATGGGGAAAGGATGATAATCTAAATCTAAGAATCTAAGGGTGCGTTCGGTTATGGAATTAGGAGGAATAGGACGGGACGGAACCGTCCCTAGCACCCGTCCTGGTGTTCGGTTTCAAAATTTTGAGGAATGGGATGGAACCAGGTAGTTCCATAGAATAGCATATACCCGGAATATTCCGTCCCAACTCGTCCGAATTGGCCGGACCGCGCGGAACGGCTCACTGATGCCAAACTAATCCCTTGTCTTCTCCCTCGCGTGCTCTCCTCTCTCCACCGTGTCTTCTCCAAGGTCAACCAGCCCGCCGCCGTGCTCTCTCTCTCCCCTCGACCTCTCCTCTCTCGGCGGCGGCCAGCCAGCCCGAGGGCGGCGGCGGCCCAGCATGCACGCAGGAGCGGCGCAGCTCTCTCCCGTGGGCGGCGAAGCACGCACGCACGAGCGGCGGCGGCCCAGCACACGAGCGGCGCAGCTCGCTCCCGTGGGCGGCGGCGGCCAAGCATGCACGAGCGGCGGCGGCCCGGCACACGAGCGGCGCAGCTCGCTCCCGTGGGCGGCGGCGGCCAAGCACGCACGAGCGGCGGCGGCCCGGCACCCGAGCGGCGGAGCTCTCTCCCGTGGGCGTGGGCGGCGGCGGCGGCCAAGCTCTCTCCCGTGGGCCGCCGCGGGACGGTGCGGGACGGCCTGACGAGGCGGCGGCCTGGCGCAGCGACGGTGGCCAGCAGGCCGGCGGCGAGGGCCATGCGCGGCGGCGGCCAGCAGGCCGGCGGAGGAGGCAGATGGATTCGATGCGGCCCTCCTCTCCCGTCGTTTTATGCATAATTAAATTAATTAGAAAAAATAGATTAAATTAGATCTAATTAATTGGGTGTTTAGACTAATTAGATTCCTTGCCATTCCAGTGCAACCGAACACCCGGATAAATGGCACGGGATGGGACGGAATGGAATGGAATGGAACCATTCCATTCCATTCCTTGCCGTTCTCAAACCGAACACATCCTAAAGCGGCGACGTGTATAATCGATCCGTGGGCGCGCTTGTAGACATGGAAGTGCGTGATGGGCATCATGTCGATATGTCAGGCTAATAGGAAAAGGATGCACATAACTCTTCCCGGTTCGACGTGCGATGCAGCCCGTCATTGTCACGTCAGGACAAATTGATAAAGTGAGCTAGGACGGGAAGACCACAGTGCGAGCACGTCACCACAGAGATTAAAAAAGTGTGCAGCTGGGGTAGAAAAAGACTAGCGCATGCATGCAGATTCTAGAAAAAATTATAAGGGTCGAGACCTATCATGCATAGTAGAAACTAGAAAGCTAGTAGCTGCACTATTCTAATAACAAAAAGGTTGTTAGTACTAGTATTTACAAGTTCAAATAAAGGACCAAAAATTTTAGTACTACACTAGTACCAAATCTTCAGTATTATTCTAATTTTGAATTATCAGAATTTTAAAATATGATCATCAGATTTTTCGCTTTAGCTATCGTATTATTTAGACACATTCGATAGAATTTCGAACGCACCTGTCAAATTCTCTAGTTTAGCTACATATTGTTCAGGCACAGTTGCCAGATTTTTCGAATGCACCCGCCAGGTTTTTTAGTTTAGCTACCATATTGTTCGGACACAGTCGCCAGATATTTCGAATACACCCGCCAGATTCTGCAGTTCAACTATTATATTAATCGGATACAATTACTATATATCTCGAATGCACCCGTCAGGTTCTTTGCATCAGCTACCATATTATCCGGACATACTCGCCGGATTTTTCGAATACACCTGCCAGGTTCTTTGCATCAGCTATCACATTGTCCGGACATAGTCGTCGGATTTTCGAATGCACCCATCAGGTTCTCTGCGTTAGCTACCACTTTGTTCGGACACAGTCGCCGGATTTTTCGGATGCACCTGCCAGGTTCTTTGCATCAGCTTACCATATTATCCGGACATAGTCGTCGGATTTTTCGAATGCACCTGCCAGGTTCTTTGCATCAGCTATCACATTGTCCGGACAGAGTCGCCGGATTTTTTGAATGCACCGCCAGTTCTCTGCATTAGCTACCACTTGTTTGGACACAGTCACTGGATTTTTTCGATGCACCCGCAGGTTCTCTACATTAGCTACCACTTTGTTCGGGACACAGTCGCTGGATTTTTCGGATGCACCCGCCAGGTCATTTGCATCAGGTACCATATTTTCCAGACATAGTCGCCGGATTTTTCGAATGCACCTGTCAGGTTCTTTGCATCAGCTACCAGATTGTCCGACACAGTCGCCGGATTTTTCGAATGCACCCGCCATTAGCTACCACTTTGTCCGGACACAGTCGTCAATTTTTTGAATGCACCCGCTTGGTTACCTGGATCAGCTACCAAATTATTCGGACGCAGTCGTCGGATTTTTCGAATGCACGTGTGAGGTTTTCTGAATCAACTACCCATTGTACGGACATCATCGCCATATTGTTTGAATGCTACCGTCTGGTTCGCCGATTCAACTACTATATTTGATCGGATACGATTATCAAATATTTTGAATGCACCCACCATGTTCTTCGATTTAGCTACCATATTTTTCAGATATAACCACCAAATTCTAAAAGTAACTTTAGGTTATCTGAAGAAGCTACACTGTTGTTATAGGTTATCCGAAATAGCCACGTGCTTGCCTATCAAATAATTTACACTGTTGTCGAACTCGAACTTACTATTCACATTATATGGAAGTCTCTAGTAAAAACTTTTTTTACTTCTAGTAACTAATATGTCCCATAGAGATGAAGGTGCTCGTGCTCCCATGGTAAAAAAAAAAATTGTGTTTAATGTACACAGTAGCAACGAAGTAAGCAAAGCTGTCTACTCATCTAATGTATGCGCTGCAGCGCACAGTGAAGTACTGTACGAACAGTAGCTATCACTGTACCATCTTGCAGGTTTACTGTGCTAGTCTGTGACAACGTCGCAGCACGTATGATAAAGTAGTCCAGCGATCCACGTAAAAAGAAAAGAAGTCGAAACAATCGGACGGGGCACGCGCGCGCCGCACGGAGGACGCACCGGTGCGGCGCCTCTCTTTAGATTCTCCCAACTATTAAATAAAGGGAAAATCTATAGAGAGGCGCCGCACGGCTCTCTCGCATGCGGCGCGACGAAACCGTTCGATCTGAATTTCCCCTGATCCCCTCTCCTCCTCAGCTACCTTATCCTCTCACCTTACCTGCTCCGGTCGCAACAGCCACACATCCATCCTCCACACCGACGGTTCCCTCGAGGACATGGCCGTCGTGCGCTGCCTCCGCTGGACGACACCGGCGCAAGCGCGCTGCTACGGGATCTGGAGGAGAGGCTCCTTGGCGCAGCAGCGATGGGCGGTTCGACCCCGCGCGCCTCCGCTGGGTGACGCCTAGGAGTTGGTGCCACCGTCGAGACGCGTCTCGGCAACCTCGGACCTGGTGTGGTCAGCGACAGGTGCACGCGGGGCGGTGCCCCCGCTGGTGCGTATCGCCCAGCCAGTTCAGCGCACGGAGAGGCGACGGCGACGAGTACGATGTGGAGGAGGCTGCGGCCACGAGCGCGTCCACGACAGGGGCCGTGTGCGATGATGGAAAAAGAGCTCCACGCCGCGGCGAGCTCCCGCGGCTCATGGCCCTCCTCTGCGCCGACGACGGCCACCCCGCGGTGCAGGCTGCCGTCATGAGCGCGCCGGCGATAGGGGCCGTCTTTGCAAATGGATAAGACCACCACGGCTCAGCGAGCTCCCGCGGCTCGTGACCCTCCTCTGCGCCGATGACGGCCACGCTGCGGAGGAGGCTGCTGTCACGAGCGCGCCGTCGAACAGGGCCCGTCAGCGCCGCTGGTCCTCCTCTGCGCCGCCAACCCGCACGTGCACATTCGCGCTGGAGCTCGCTCTCCGTGTCGTCCACTACGTCTTTGGGATTATCGACGTCCTGACGTTCATGATCGTGAGCCCGGTGATGCAGTTCGCGGTGCAGGTGGAGGTCGGCCGCGAGAGCAACAGGGTCGAGATCAGTGCACCCATGGAGGGTGGGTGGTGTGTAGGAGATGCTGCAGTGCACTTGGCGGAGGAGGAGCTGTAGTATACAGTGTAGGATGTAGCGACGGGATGGAAACTCCATGACCACAGCTGCCCGCACTCGGTATGCACATGGGTGTAGTGGGGAACACCGTGTAATCACGATCTACCCTCGTTGCTCCTGCTGCATCCTTTTCTGACATCCCAGCATAATGTGAGTATGCTTCTTTCTAGATGGTAGGGATAGCTGATAATTTGGTACATGTTAAAATTAATTCACATGGTAATCTCATCTATGTAGTATAACTATGACTGATTAATATGGTAGCTTGTATCCGATAGTTTAGTGTAGATAATCCGGTCGCCATGATTAATTAATCAGGTAGTCATGGGATAATCGGGTAATTACTTTTTCATAATTGGTACGGGATATCTGATGGTTTAGTGTAGATAATTTGGTAGCCATGATTAATTAATCCGGTAGTCATTGGGATAATTTGGTAGTTGCTTTTTCATTACTTACAGGGGATAATCCGATAGTTTAGTGTAGATAATCTGGTAGCCATGATTAATTAATCTTATAATCATTGGGATTATCTTGTAATTGCTTTTTCATAACTGTTATGGGGGATAATTTGATAGTTTAGTGTAGATAATCTGGTAGCTATGATTAATTAATCTGGTAGTCACTGGGATAATCTGATACTTGCTTTTCCATAACGGTAATGGGTATAATCCGACAGTTTAGTGTAGATAATCTGGTAGCCATGATTAATCAATATGCTAGTCATTGGGATAATCTGATTCTTGCTTTTCATAACGGTAATGGGGTATAAGCTAGGGATGGCACCCGCAGGGTATGGGTGCGGGTGGAGCCACCCCATACCCTTACCCGTGCCCCCCGAGCTTGCCCATCACCCTTGCCCATACCCGCAAGCGGGTATAATTTTTTTCCCATACCCTTTACTTGACAGTGTAAAGGGATACCCGCGGGTAAAAATACCCGCATTTGCAACATATCAGTTGAGCTAAAAAAAAGAGATAATTAATGTGACCATACGTAGTCATAAACTGTGACACATAAGGGTATACATTAAATTCATAAACTCACGACAAAATATATAAATAATTTAACCATACATAAGGCCATAAGATAATCATTACAATAAAGTTTTAGGTTATGCGGCCATAAAATAAACATATCAACATAATTTAACCATACATAAGGTCATAAAATAAGCATTATTCAAGTGCCACATATCAATTAAGCTCCATTTGATAGAATTTATACGGGTACAAGGGCACGCGGGTATGGGTAATGAATCCCATGCCCGTACCCTCTCTGCCCGATGGGTATAAAATTTCCCTATTATATACCCATGGGTTTTTCTTAGTCCCAAACCCTTGCCCTAATAGGGTTTTTACATGCAGGATACGCGGGTGTAGGGTAACCCATTGCCATCCCTAGTATAAGCTGATAGTTTAGTGTAGATAATCTGGTAGACATGATTAATTAATCTGGTAGCTTTTTTGCGGGGGAATTAATTGGTAGTTGCATTGGGATAATCTGGTAATTGCTTTTTCATAAACAACATGATATTTTTGTTACACAGACAACCTGATATTTGTCACTACTTAACCTGATAATTGAAATATGGGGTAATTTGGTAAATGCTTAATCAGGTAACTGGTCAATTTTACTAATTGTGTAAAGTGATATCCGTATGTAGGGAATAATGTTCATTGAGTGAGGAAAATCAAGGACTCGAAAATATGCCAATGATGTTGTAAAAACGAAGCAAGATTGAACATGTGTCTCTGCAACAACATGGTGTGAATCTGTACTACTCCATATGTCTAGCAGTCTATAACAGTAAAAATATGAAAAGATATAGCAACTGTACCATGTCAGTTGTTTACCATATGCGCAGATTTTTAGCTAGTGGCTGGATGCATGGTCCTAGTTCTATGACGAAGTGTGGACAACGAGTTTAGAAAGAGAGTCCGCCAGGCTTTTGCTGTCCTGTGCTGCGCGCGTCTAGTATCTTTATTAGCATGTGTTGCAGGAAGGCCGCGCACGGCAAGACAAAAATGCGGCGCCGCTGCATAGTCCAATCCTTAAATAAATTGGGATCGGTCGGGTACGTTTTACGTCCCGCCGTTTTGCATTTTACACCCTGGAAAATATTGAAATCAACCCCGTAGTCCACTAAATCGGCACTTTTGCATCTCAGTCCTTGACCCTATCCACTCACCATCCGGGTGTCTCCCACCTCTCTCGACAGGAGAAGGCGGCGGTGTTCCGAGCGAGTCTGAGGGGAGAGGTGGCCGGTGTAGTCCAGATCCCGTTCTACGCCAGAGAGGAGGGGGTGGAGCTGGATGGTCGTCCACTGTCACATCCCGAATTTTGGCCCTATAAAATTTTCGTTGACAAAACCAAAACTTGGATTGGGATCTGGATCTTTTGATCTTGACACCTGTATTCTCTTATACATTTCTAAAACCCCCAAGATTTCCCCAAAATATTTGTCTTTGCTTTAAATGCAAAAAGGGCCTAAACCCTAGCCTTCAAAAGGAAGTGTGCCAAGGGTGACTTCAAAAATTCCCCAAAAATTCCAGAGTGATTCCCAGCTAGGATAGAACCCATTTATGCAAAAATATTGGGTGACTTGTTCAGAAAATATTTGACTTTTCCCCTGATTTATTTTCTGCCGAAAACCCCAAAACCCTAGCTTTCCAAAGGAAGTAGGTCAAAACCATCTTCAAAAATTCTACAAAAATTCAGGGAGGATCTCTAACCAGTGTATAACCCAAATATGTAAAAATATTCCATACCTTGTTTAGTGAATATTTGAGTTTTTCCATGACCTACTTTCTGGACTAAACCTTGTTATTTTTGGAAACCCTACTAAAACTTTTTCAAAAATTCTAAAAACCCCAAGGTAGATGCTCCTAACCAATACCTACCTCCTATAATTTTTCTGGAGAAATATCTTTTATTTTAGTTGCCCAAAGTTCAATTTCCCTTTTCAGCCGAAGGTGTTCGATGAAATTTTTCCTTCTGCCAAGATGCAAACTAGCTCAAGATCATATCTAGACTTTGGTAGATCTTCTCTTCCTGCACCTAGTGACACGGTCAATTTTCCAATTTGGTGCCATATGGTGCCAATGGCATGACCATGCCGATCTTGGCATGCCCTGTGGCGTGGCCGCCACGGGCGTGACCGTGCCCGACGGCGCCGCCCCTTTGTGGTCGTCGCCGGCCCGCCTCCCCCGAGCTCCTCTTGCGCCCCCTGCTTCTCCTCCTCTCCCTCGACCACCCCCCCCAAGCCACGCGTCGCCGCCACCTCCCCTGTGCGCCGTCGGCCGCAAGCCGACGCGCCGCACCCACAGTGCCGCCGCGGGACCCCCTCGCCTGTAGCCACCTCTATGCGCCCATGACCGTCGATCTTATCCGCCGGCCGCGAAACCCGTCGTCTGGCCCCTGCCCTCCTCACTCCGCGACGCGCCGCCCGCTACAGCATCGACGCGATGCTCGCCGGCCGCGGACACATCGCTCTCCCGCACCAGTACCTCGCCACTCGCCACCCTCGTCCCCAGCATTCGCGGATTTCGCGTCGTCCAGCGCCGCCTGCACGCTACACCGACGACGCCGCGGCCGTCGTCCCGTCGCTGCCGCCCGCGACACCTCACCCCGCACCACCGCATCCTGCCCTGGCGGACACACCCTCGAGCCCCTATAAAGGACCCCCCCGGCTGCCTCCAAGCGCCACACTAGCCTCCTCCCTCACCCAGCCTCCCCCTCCTCGAGTATTGCTTCCCGAAGATCCCTACATCGCCGGTGACAAGCTCCCCTCCACCGCGCGGTCTCTGGCCAATTACCCTCTCCAGAGCCACCCCGACACCAATTACCCACCCCCTCCCCCAATCCAGACCATCAGGGAACCGTGGCCGTCCTCGACGGGGCACGGGATGACCTGAGTCGCCGTCTCCGTCTTCGCCGCCCCACGGACCCCGCCGAGCTCGACGTCGCCGTCGCTGCATGCCACACCGCCATCCAAGGCTCCGCCAGTAGCCCATACGGGCATCCCGGAGCACACTGAGGCCCTCTCCCTGCTCCTCCTCCGCCCCACGCCGCCGGCCGAGCACGGTGAGCTCGCCGGGGAAGAAGAACCCGCCCCTATTTCCTTTTCTTTTTTTCTTTTCAGGCGCGTACCGGTTCGGCCCAGTAGCCGCTGACCAGTGGGTCCCGGCCGTCAGATTTTTAAACGTTTCTGAAAAGATTTTCTTTATTTGTTTTTGTTTTTGAAAAGGGCAGATTCTAGGGTTATCTTTGAAAGGGTATAACTCTCTCAAAAAAGTTCAGAAAAATATGAATCTTTTTGCATTGGCTTTGTTATGAAATTCTCTGTCCAATGTCACTGGTTTCAATTTATTTGAATATCATTTGCCTACTGAACCTTTGAATGCCTTGTGGGAGGTTTTAACCTTGTTTTTAAATTTCTTTAATAGATTCAAACCCTCCATTTGAAGTGGAAATTGAACCTGTCCCTGAAGGCAAGCCATCAGCCCCCAACCATCCGTTCCCAAGTCATCGATGCCTTATTTGACTTGTTTGTTACTTGTTTGCGCGATAGTTGCATCCCGCATATCTTATTTCATGCCTATTATTTCATGTGACCTAATGCTACTTTTACTTTCTGCAATACGATAAACTCATGATCCGTGAGTTGAGTTCCGGCCGGCGACTAAATACATGTTGGGCACCGCCCGCGTGGATTGAATGTCGCCTACTTTCAGTACTTTTATTTCAAGTAACTTTACTTTCCTGCAATACGATAAACCCATCAAGTGTGGGTTGAGTTCCGGCCGGCGACTAAATACATGTCGGGCTCCGCCCACGTGGATTGAATCTCGTCTACTTTCCGTAGAGTGGGGTGTGCGTATTTATTTACTCAACACGTGGCTGCAACTGGCCGGAGACATCTCCGTCCTCGCCCGGTTGATTTTGTTATTTTTCTTACTCGACCCGTGGCTGCAACTGGCTGGAGATATCTCCATCCTCGCCCGGTTGATTTTGTCATTTTCATTTCTTACTCGACCCGGGGCTGCTACTGGCCGGAGACATCTCCGTCCTCACCCGGTTGACTTTACTTTTCCTTACTGAACTGCTATGTGGTTATTTTATGCTCATGTATACCTTGTGGACTAACGTTTGTTGCTCTCTTGTGGTTGAGAATAAAATTGACTAAAAAGATAACCACCTCCGTCGACTAGATTGAGTCATATAGTGCCACTCGCCAAACACACCCGCACAACCATGCGTCGTTGGAATGGGCAGACCGTAGCTTAGTAGCCTATCGAGCCTCTTTTGATGCTACCCACTTGGCAAGTCTAGTCGGTTACTGCATAGTTGTGGTCGGGGCTAGTCTTGTGAAGGTTCCGGAGCTAGGCGTTGCTCATGAGTTGGGGACGTGCCGGATTCACTTCGTCATAAGACTTAACCCGAGTGGTGAGTCGGTAGCTATACAAGGAGTGTCTTGTTAGAGCGACGGCTACGGGGGAATAGGTTTGTGCTGTCCGCCATGATGGGTGTAGTACTTTCGGGTACCGGCGGTACAAGCCTAGACCCCAACGTGTGGATAAAGTTGCAACCTCTCGAGAGTGTCAAATCTAGAATCTAGTATTGTTCCTAACTAAGGAACGGTTGTGGGTCCAGTCACCACTAGAGTCAGTCCAGTCGAACACGGAGAAATAAATTCACCAAACGGCCAGAGTTGGCCAAAGTTGAATGAGCTGAAAAGTGGACCATAGTTGGTCAAAGCTAAGCCCAGAAGTGGACCAGAGTTGGTCAAGCTTGAGAACATAATGGGTTGTGGACAGGGTTGTGTGGAAATGAGACTCGTTCTCACAAGCCACGGTTTTCGTCACAGGGTAAGTAGGTAATTTAAGTCCAACCGTTAAGTTTGGACTCGCACCTGCACCCATGCCATGCCATATAGGACCGTTGGTTACGGTTGATGAGGATTGATGTCTTGCGAGTACATTCCATGTACTCACCTGGCTTTTCATGTGCCAGATCCTCCTACCCCCGTCGCCGAGTACCCCTTGTACGAGAACTAGATCCGGTATCCAGGCAGAGCCCTGTGGAGTTAGGCCCTCTTCGTCGCACGCTTCCGCGAATCCGCTGACGCCCTCTGATGAAGTCATGTTCGATAAATAATGTACAGACTGTTGTGTGCGCTAGGGCGCAGCCTTGTAATGAAACCCTTGTAATATATCGTCGGTTCCCGACCCCTTAATAAGTGGTTATGTTTCTGTTATCAAGTTGTCATATATTCAGTGCTCCTGGGACTGATATATGGGGTAACTCGATCTCCGGATCGGGGTGCCCACAGAGCTTGGTATCAGAGCCTAACTGCCTGTAGGATACCCTAGTTCTAAACGGAGCCTTAGATAGCGAACGTTGCTTTGCTTGCTTTGAATTGTTTCTCTATCTGTTTGTGTTTATCTAACCTTGCAACTCACATTTTTGGCTTCTACCCTTGGTACAGATGATGTTCGAGCTACCCGTAGAAACCCCCGCCTTGAACGTTCCCGGCATGCCGCAATTCCTCCGCGAGATTTGGGCACACCTCTACCCATCCTCCCCTTCTCCGACCTACCGCGTGCTATGCTCCCGTCGTGAAGGGACTAACCCTGAGTTCATCGCCACCGTCTACTTGTGCGCCTCGCCCATGGGCCATGGGCACACATACTCCCTCTCCTCCGGCGTCCACCACCAGGAGACCCGATCCATCCAAGAAGCCGCCGCAGATGCCATCGTTCTTCTCCGCACCCACGACCCTATCATGAGGAGGTGCCCCCGCTATGCACACCTCCCAAGGTTGGATTGGGGCAACGGAGATGTCCTCTTTCCCAACCCGAGGGATCTCTCTTCAAAACTCACCGCCCTGCTCCGGTACACATCCTACCTCCACCAGTATCTGCACGACACACCTTCTCACGCTAGCATGACTGCGGTTGGAGCAACAAGAGCACCAGGAATCGGTCCTTCCCACAAGATCCCTCCGTATTCAACCCACCTTCCCCGTACTCTTGACCAGCTGAGAGCAAAACTCGCTTCCACTCCCGCTCGAGCCACGCGTTCCGTAGCTCTAGCGCCCTCCTCGCTCCTTCACTGGATACACTCAGGAACCTCAGGCCCAGTGTCACCCGCGTCGACATCGGCACACCACTTCCCCTCGTACACCCCCATAGCGCTGGGAAGGAGCATCGACGGCATCGACATCATCGCACCTGCTACTCCCCTCGAGATGTAGCTCTAGACGCTAGCCTCCGGAGCAGTAGCGCTTGCATCCTAGCTGTGTCATAGTCGATCACGTAGTCCGACGTGCACGTGAATAATGTAGGAGTAATGGCTTGTCCCTCGCATAATATTGTGTACCATGTGTCATGTAACCAACTCTCCATTGTGTAAAAACGCCTTGGTTTTATCTCTTGCTTTTATTTGGATCTTCTTGGTGTTGCATTTCTCTCTCCCCTTATGGAAGCTCATGGCACCCGTCAACCCCACCTTCAACCAACCAGGATGAGGCCCAACACAGGTACAAGTGGCAGCCAAGGAACCCCAATCCGCCGATCAGCCCGACAAGCCGGCATGGACCCAATGCCCCCACAGCCGCCAACTCCACAGGAACCAACTCCAAGCCAGCTATTGTTGATGATGGATGAACGCCACCAGCTGTACATGACTCAAATTATGAGAGAATTTGGCACCTACATGCAAGCACAGAACGCCCCTCGCCCGACCCGGTCCAAGCTGCAAGACTTTCAGCGTACTCGGCCACCCCAGTTCTCGCAGGCCACCAACCCACTCGAAGCAGATGATTGGCGTACCATGGAAAAGAAGTTAGAGATCGCTCGCGTTGATGAGCAAGACAAGGTACCTTTCATCACTCACTACTTGAAGGACCAGCCGATGTGTGGTGGGACAATCAGAAGATATGAGAGGAAATGGAACCACTATCACCTGGACCAAATTCCAAGAAATTTTCCGCAAAGCCTACATACCCTCAAGCCTTATGAAGATGAAGCAGCAAGAACTCCTAGCACTCACTCAGGGCAACTCAACTGTAAGTGAGTACCTGACCAAGTTCAACGATCTTGCCCGTTATGCCCCGGATGATGTCAACACAGATGAGAAGAAGAAGGACAGATTTCTCCATGGAATGCACCAGGCCATCAAGACCAGCTCAGCGTCCTACAGTTTCCAGATTTTCAAGCCATGGTAAACACCGCACTGATTTCAGAGAAGGAACACCGCACCATCTATGACTCCCACAAGAAGAAGTTTGAGTCTCGCAAGCACCAGCCAGAAGAAGCTCACAAGAAGCCACGTACCTGGCCACCCAACGCACAGTACTACACTCCAACCACTTGGACCCCACCCAGAAAGGAAGGGTACCCCCGCAATGAGTTCTACACAAGCGTCCACTCGTGGATGACTGCAAGAGGGAAAATTCCTGCTTTAAGTGCGGCAAGAAGGGGCACTACATAGCTGATTGCCCGTTGACCAAGAACAACAATGGCAGTAACAACACTAGCAACCTCAACAACCCTCCCGCCGGAACAATGAAGCCACCTCAAGTCGCTCGTGTCCACCACATGTCCGCCGAAGAAACCTACGAAGCTTCAGATGTGACGCTTGGTATGTGAACCACCAACGCTAACTTGCAGTAATTTTTGTTGACCATGGAACTCCCCACTCTCTCGTCAGAAGGTTCGTTGCAAGGCACCGTTTTATGTTTCCCTAGACTTGGACCTAAGCCACGAGTTCACGCATGAGGGATGTCCCTTCAAGTTTGGACCAAGCCAGAACCGCCACAACCCACAGCAGAGTCACAGGGTTAAATAGAGGATAAACCCACCAAAGAGGAAGCCCCCTGGAAATGAGAGGATTCTTTGAGAGCAGAATAACCATACCTATTCCATGAGCAACTCGAATCTCGGGGACGAGATTCATTTTAAGGGGGGAAGGTTTGTCACATCCCGAATTTTGGCCCTATAAAATTTTCGTTGACAAAACCAAAACTTGGATTGGGATCTGGATCTTTTGATCTTGACACCTGTATTCTCTTATACATTTCTAAAACCCCAAGATTTCCCCAAAATATTTGTCTTTGCTTTAAATGCAAAAAGGGCCTAAACCCTAGCCTTCAAAAGGAAGTGTGCCAAGGTGACTTCAAAAATTCCCCAAAAATTCCAGAGTGATTCCCAGCTAGGATAGAACCCATTTATGCAAAAATATTGGGTGACTTGTTCAGAAAATATTTGACTTTTCCCCTGATTTATTTTCTGCCGAAAACCCCAAAACCCTAGCTTTCCAAAGGAAGTAGGTCAAAACCATCTTCAAAATTCTACAAAAATTCAGGGAGGATCTCTAACCAGTGTATAACCCAAATATGTAAAAATATTCCATACCTTGTTTAGTGAATATTTGAGTTTTTTCCATGACCTACTTTCTGGACTAAACCTTGTTATTTTGGAAACCCTACTAAAACTTTTCAAAAATTCTAAAAACCCCAATGTAGATGCTCCTAACCAATACCTACCTCCTATAATTTTTCTGGAGAAATATCTTTTATTTTAGTTGCCCAAAGTTCAATTTCCCTTTTCAGCCGAAGGTGTTCGATGAAAATTTTCCTCTGCCAAGATGCAAACTAGCTCAAGATCATATCTAGACTTTGTAGATCTTCTCTTCCTGCACCTAGTGACACGGTCAATTTTCCAATTTGGTGCCATATGGTGCCAATGGCATGACCATGCCGATCTTGGCATGCTCTGTGGCGTGGCCGCCACGGGCGTGACCGTGCCGACGGCGCCGCCCCTTTGTGGTCGTCGCCGGCCCGCCTCCCCCGAGCTCCTCTTGCGCCCCCTGCTTCTCCTCCTCTCCCTCGACACCCCCCCCAAGCCACGCGTCGCCGCCACCTCCCCTGTGCGCCGTCGGCCGCAAGCCGACGCGCCGCACCCACAGTGCCGCCGCGGGACCCCCTCGCCTGTAGCCACCTCTATGCGCCCGTGACCGTCGATCTTATCCGCCGGCCGCGAAACCCGTCGTCTGGCCCCTGCCCTCCTCACTCCGCGACGCGCCGCCCGCTACAGCATCGACGCGATGCTCGCCGGCCGCGGACACAATCGCTCTCCCGCACCAGTACCCTCGCCACCCTCGTCCCATCCGCATTCGTGGATTTCGCGTCTTCCAGCGCCGCCTGCACGCTAACACCGACGACGCCGCGGCCGTCATCCCGTCGCTGCCGCCCGCGACACCTCACCACCCGCCACCACCGCATCCTGCCCTGGCGGACACACCCTCGAGCCCCTATAAAAGGACCCCCCCCGGCTGCCTCCAAGCGCCACACTAGCCTCCTCCCTCACCCAGCCTCCCCCTCCTCGAGTATTGCTTCCCGAAAGATCCCTACATCGCCGGTGACGAGCTCCCCTCCGCCGCGCGGTCTCTGGCCAATTACCCTCTCCAGAGCCACCCCGACACCAATTACCCACCCCCTCCCCCAATCCAGACCATCAGGGAACTGTGGCCGTCCTCGACGGGGCACGGGATGACCTGAGTCGCCGTCTCCGTCCTCGCCGCCCCACGACCCCGCCGAGCTCGACGTCGCCGTCGCTGCATGCCCAACACCGCCATCCAAGGCTCCGCCAGTAGCCCATACGGGCATCCCGGAGCACACTGAGGCCCTCTCCCTGCTCCCCCTCCGCCCCATGCCGCCGGCCGAGCACGGTGAGCTCGCCGGGGAAGAAGAACCCGCCCCTGTTTCCTTTCTTTTTTTTCTTTTCAGGCGCGTACCGGTTTGGCCCAGTAGCCGCTGACCAGTGGGTCCCGGCCGTCAGATTTTTAAACGTTTCTGAAAAGATTTTCTTATTTGTTTTTGTTTTTGAAAAGGGCAGATTCTAGGGTTTATCTTTGAAAGGGTATAACTCTCTCAAAAAAGTTCAGAAAATATGAATCTTTTTGCATTGGCTTTGTTATGAAATTCTCTGTCCAATGTCACTGGTTTCAATTTATTTGAATATCGTTTGCCTACTGACCTTTGAATGCCTTGTGGGAGGTTTTAACCTTGTTTTTAAATTTCTTTAATAGATTCAAACCCTCCATTTGAAGTGGAAATTGACCTGTCCTGAAGGCAAGCCATCAGCCCCAACCATCCGTTCCCAATTCATCGATGCCTTATTTGACTTGTTTGTTACTTGTTGCGCGATAGTTGCATCCCGCATATCTTATTTCATGCCTATTATTTCATGTGACCTAATGCTACTTTTACTTTCTGCAATACAATAAACTCATGATCCGTGAGTTGAGTTCCGGCCAGCGACTAAATACAGGTTGGGCACCGCCCGCGTGGATTGAATCTCGCCTACTTTCAGTACTTTTATTTCAAGTAACTTTACTTTCCTGTAATACGATAAACCCATCAAGTGTGGTTGAGTTCCGGCCGGCGACTAAATACATGTCGGGCTCCGCCCACGTGGATTGAATCTCGTCTACTTTCCGTAGAGTGGGGTGTGCGTATTTATTTACTCAACACGTGGCTGCAACTGGCCGGAGAACATCTCCGTCCTCGCCCGGTGATTTTGTTATTTTTCTTACTCGACCCGTGCTGCAACTGGCTGGAGATATCTCCATCCTCGCCCGGTTGATTTTGTCATTTTCATTTCTTACTCGACCCGGGGCTGCTACTGGCCGGAGACATCTCCGTCCTCACCCGGTTGACTTTACTTTTCCTTACTGAACTGCTATGTGGTTATTTTATGCTCATGTATACCTTGTGGACTAACGTTTGTTGCTCTCTTGTGGTTGAGAATAAAATTGACTAAAAAGATAACCACCTCCGTCGACTAGATTGAGTCATATAGTGCCACTCGCCAAACACACCCGCACAACCATGCGTCGTTGGAATGGGCAGACCGTAGCTTAGTAGCCTATCGAGCCTCTTTTGATGCTACCCACTTGGCAAGTCTAGTCGGTTACTGCATAGTTGTGGTCGGGGCTAGTCTTGTGAAGGTTCCGGAGCTAGGCGTTGCTCATGAGTTGGGGACGTGCCGGATTCACTTCGTCATAAGACTTAACCCGAGTGGTGAGTCGGTAGCTATACAAGGAGTGTCTTGTTAGAGCGGATGGCTACGGGGGAATAGGTTTGTGCTGTCGCCATGATGGTGTAGTACTTCGGTACCCGGCGGTACAAGCCTAGACCCCAACGTGTGGATAAAAGTTGCAACCTCTCGAGAGTGTCAAATCTAGAATCTAGTATTGTTCCTAACTAAGGAACGGTGTTGGGTCCAGTCACACTAGAGTCAGTCCAGTCGAACACGGAGAAATAAATTCACCAAATGGCCAGAGTTGGCCAAAGTTGAATGAGCTGAAAAGTGGACCATAGTTGGTCAAACCTAAGCCCAGAAGTGGACCAGAGTTGGTCAAGCTTGAGAACATAATGGTTGTGGACAGGGTTGTGTGGAAATGAGACTCGTTCTCACAAGCCACGGTTTTCGTCACAGGTAAGTAGGTAAGTTAAGTCCAACCGTTAAGCTTGGACTCGCACCTGCACCCATGCCATGCCATATAGGACCGTTGGTTACGGTTGATTGAGGATTGATGTCTTGCGAGTACATTCCATGTACTCACCTGGCTTTTCATGTGGCCAGATCCTCCTACCCCCGTCGCCGAGTACCCCTTGTACGAGAACTAGATCCGGTATCCAGGCAGAGCCCTGTGGAGTTAGGCCCTCTTCGTCGCACGCTTCCGCCAATCCGCTGACGCCCTCTGATGAAGTCATGTTCGATAAATAATGTACAGACTGTTGTGTGCGCTAGGGCGCAGCCTTGTAATGAAACCCTTGTAATATATCGTCGGTTCCCGACCCCTTAATAAAGTGGTTATGTTCTGTTATCAAGTTGTCATATATTCAGTGCTCCTGGGACTGATATATGGGGTAACTCGATCTCCGGATCGGGGTGCCACATCCACGGGCACGTAGCCTCCCGTTTCGTAACAGGCAGGACCAAGTCTCTTCCCCATCCCCACGACCAATCTGCCGAGCACCCAGCGCGGCTGCAGCGCAGCTCGATCCCGACCTTGGCTAGCAGCTTGCTGACGCTGCTCTTCACCGGCGCGCTGATCGAAGCCCCTGCGCGTACCCAACACCATGCGGATCTGAAAACCTGCGAGTTGCTCTTCACCGACGCGCTGCTCGCTGCCTGCCCCTGTCCAGCAGATCCGCACCCACTCCAGGGGAGAGAGTGGGCTGGATGGAGGGATGGTGAGAAAGGGAGGAGCAGTGGTGCTGGTGGGCCGTAGGGATGGGTAGGGGAGGCCGTCGCTGGTAGTGGTGGGGTGTAGGGAAGGGGAGGCCGGCCTTGGTGGTGAGCAGAGGAGGACCGGTTATGGAAGGAGAATGGAGGAGGAACGGCCCGAACAGGGGACCGATACCATCAATCATACACAATCAAGTTAGCTTCCATGCCTTTGATTAGATTCTCCTATTGTACGTGGTAGAGTGGTGTTTGTGTTGAGGCCTGCAAGGGAGCTAGGAGTAGCAGTAATTAGGAGATGCTGAGTAATGTGTTGCATGAACATCAAGTTCATTCCTCGAATTTGTCAGATATGATACACCAAGTTCATGCCTGCTACGATTGGGTATTTGCATGTGTCGCTTGCAATGTTTACAACATTTTGGTAGAATGCTGAGAAGCAAAGTGAGATGGTCGTTAAGCCACCCGCCGTGTGTGTTAAGATTGTCCAGCAGTGCCTTTGTGTAGGTATGTTCCTCATGTGTGTTAAACTTCCATTTTCTGTTGATGCATCTTCCATCTTGGTCCGTTCATCCCTTGGTGCCTAATGTAGAGATCTTATTTTGTTTTACAAAGGAGCAACGGCAACATCTGCCTGGCAGCGCGACTTGATGGCGAGCGGCATTGCACGTTTATATATTTTATAGATCCTCATATGCCCGGAACCATACATTTTGAGGTCATAAAGTTTGAACTGCAGTTGATGTTGTTGTATATTGAGTATATGATCGATACTAATCTTTCGAATCCGATCTACCTCGTGGGGGCTGCACACCATGCGTTTGAGGTAACGTGTGCAGAAAACACCTATTGTATGGTTTACTTCTTTCATCAGATTGTGGAGATTTATAATTGACGAGAGAATTCAGCTAAGATAGCTAACTTGATAAATTGGGAATTTGTCTCATGTGATTCATAATTTCAACACAGCCTGTTTGAACCTTGATCAGCCATTACAAGCTATGAACTGTGTGATGTGGTCCATATTGTATCACCCTGCACTATTTGGCTAGGTGCCAAGTTCCACCTTTGTCAGATATTGTGGTAAATGTGACTGAGAAAAACCTGACCTCTAGATAGAGTAGTATATTTGTGGTATTTCTTAGAAGATCCATGGCAGTTAGGGAAAAAAATAAGATGACATGGTAAACTCATTTAATGCAGCATCATATTTTTGTGTCATTTTACAAAGTACATATGTATATATTGTCTACTATTACATCTGGTTGCGGCGAGGAGTGCGAACAAATTTTATTGTATTTCTTACAAATTTCACCCGTCACCAGGCATGAGGAGTCGAAGTCGGACAAGAGTTCATGTTGTGTCTGAATGTACTTCTCGCTTTTATTCCTGTTGGAAAGCACGGGCATTTTGCTAATTTTAAGGAAAAGTTGCGTACCATGCTGCAATCCTTCGGTCCTCGTTCAGTCCGTGAAATCAAGTTTTCGTCGTACAGAAACCATCGTACGCCTAGCAGTGCTCCCTTCTCCACCCAATCATCTCCTTCCTCCCGTTGTCTTCTCTCACAAAGCCAAAAAAGTCATCCGAAGATGCGGTGTCGTGCACCTAACCTCTCCTACCGTCAGAGCAGCAGCGAATGACAAAAAAGTTTGAGGTTGGGCGAACTCTAAAAAAAATAAAAAAAATGATACAACAAAGTATCGACGGGCGACTCTGAAGGTCCCCCACCGGCCACCGCCACCACCAGAGGTTACCGATCCACCGCCCAGCGCACCCTGTGATGTCGGAGGAGGCCGCCGTCGGCGGGGCTGCCCAGCTAGCTTTTTTCATTTTTTCGCCGGCCTTATTTTCCTTCTTCTCTCCATCTCTTCGTCGTCAATCTGGCCGTCGTCCCCTGATCCGGTCGCCCCGGGGAACGCCGCTGATCTGTGCCCCTGTGTGTGTGGCATGGCGGCGGAAACGCGAGGCGAGGCCGCAGCGATGAAACGTGGAGGAAGCACTTTGCTGGGAAGGGAGATGCGTTGCTGGCTCTACGAAGTCTGCATCCCTGCCTCGCGCGATGTTCCCTCCACCCGATCTGCACGAGACCAGGAGCACCCGTACCAGGGAGAGAAGGCCCGAGAGGCTCTTGGTTGTGGGGATGCTATCTGCAGCTACCAAGGGTTCGTACACTTTAGATCCGGCGGCGAAGGTTCTGGTCTGCTGGTCTACAACGGTGAAGCAAGGTAACGGCTGACCACTATAGCTCGCCAAACGTGTCGGCCCGGCCCGGCACGGTTGCGGCACGGCCCATTAGGCACGCGAGCGATTCGTGCCGTGCCGGGCCGGCCCGCGTGCCGCGGCGCGAGGTCGGGCACGGCCCGGGAGGCACGCCGACGGCCTGGGAGGCACGTTTGGCCCGTCGGGCACGGCCCATTTAGCATAAATACGGCCCAAAAACTGAAAAAAATAAAAATAGGTAAAAAAATAAAAATTAAAAAAAAAACCTAATCGTGCCGTGCCGGACCGGCCCACGGGCCGCGACCGGGAGCTGGGCACGGCACGGAGCGGGCCCGTGCCGGGGCACGGCCTGTTTAGTTTCGTGCCTTGCCGTGCCTGGGCCGGGCCAAAATTCCCCGTGCCTCGGGCCGGCCCGGCTTGGCACGGCCCATTTGGCCACCTATACTGACCACTGACGGGTCTCCGAAGGATTTATCTGTCTATGGTGTTCAGCTATGGCAACAGGCTACCCTTGTCATCGTTTGCCAAGAATCTCATGCATCAGTTTACTGTGGCGATGTTCATGACTGTGCGTGGGAATGGTTGGGTGTGCATGCCATGGATATACCGATGATATCCTGGTTTCATGGCGTGTGCGTGCCCATTGATCATGGTGGTAATGAGTGGAGGGTCAGAAGTACATCGTTGAGGTTCTGGATGAGAAAGTGATGATACTTCACATGCCGGTCCACGAGTACGGTTTCTCTTGCGGGGCGGTGTCCTCGTTAAAACCGGAAGCGGGACGGTTGTGAGCTTGTTGTTTGGTGATTTGCAGCAGCATTCTTGGCAGGTGAGGGCGGCAACACTGCGGGTCTTCATGTTTGGTGGTGCTCTTCGAGTACCGAGTCTCCGTGTTCGGGGTGAAAACCCTAGGCCTGACCTTAATTGGTTGTGTCTGGCAGTGGCGGACTGCTGCTTCCTTGTTGAAGGCGTTGTTTGGATTTCTCGGACTCTCTCCGAGGTGAAAACCCATGATCTGTTTGGATCGGGCGACGACAATACTTGTGCACTGTTACCTTCGTGGAGGCGTCGCATCTGGAGGGTGTTGTCTTTGGTGGTGATTTGGAGTCTGTTGCCACGAGTCATTGATCATTACGGCGGGGTCTTTTTTTCTTTTTTTCTTCTATTTTATCTTTTTGGGTGTGTGCATCCTTAGTGTTTAGACATGTTCTTTACATTATGTTGGTGCAGAGGCTGGATGTAATTGGTATCTTCTGGATATTAATATATTTCCATTATAAAAAAGTAAAATTATATAGACACATTAATACTTTATATGATATTAATCGTAATCACTTCATACAATAGTAGCAACAACATATTTAAATCAAAGTAGAACCAACAAACGTACCGACAATGAAGCTATAATGACATATAGATGTCACATGCAATGGCAAAGCTCTACCTTCCTTCTAAAATCTAAATCAGTTTTAGAATAGCTGAAAGTTCCCAGATAGTGTTGTCCCATCATCAACCAGATGGCTCAAAATATTAAGTTCAGATATTAAAAATAATTTAGATTAAATTCAGAAAGTGTAGTGAAATTACAATCTGGAGCTTGAGCCACCCTTTCCTCGGAAAGAGAGAAGGACAAAAGGATAAAAGTTGTTGTAGTCATCCATGCTCGTCTTGTGATTACTATAATGGCTAGCCACGGTGCTGATACTAAGAAATGCGTGTTTCATATCAATTGAGAGTTTGAAACTAAGTTTCGTTTCATTCCCTTGGTTGTGTTACAATTTCTATTTCAGATCTGAAATTGCACTTCACAAAATTTCTTTCCTGTAGGGACTGTACATGAACTAGTTTTGAAAGCCCGACTTGCCGTGTGCCATCTCTGGATTCAAAAAATATTTTGTCCGTGATCCAAGTTTATTATGCACATTAATGAGAAGACAGTTGATGTCTCAGGCAAGAAGGTAACAACATACAAACATTGAGATGATGTTTACAGTCTGGGTTCAACACATAGATGAAATAGTTATTTACACAGGCTGAACAATGTACAGAATTTGGGACATAGGGAGGTTCAGTAAGTTAAGGGGCAGACAATTTTATCTCTGAAATAGATAGTATGAATGAGTTTCTTGTTGGAGTTATGCCCTAGAGGCAAATAATAAAGGTGTTTTATTATCATAACTCATATATGTTCATAATAAGTTTTAGCAAAATAGTGAACTACCATGGGGGATAGGAACGCACCCCCATCCTACTGTCGGATCAGCCCTATAGGGATTTCCCATGCCTCTATAGATTTAACACCGTTAACCGCCACCGCGAAACAAAACAATCCCGGCTGGCTCAGAGAAGAAAAAAACACCCCGTACCCCACCCCAATGTTGGGAATATGCCCTAGAGGCAATAATAAAATGGTTTATTAGCATATTCATGTTTACGATAAATGTTTTTATCCATGCTATAATTGTATTAACCGGAAACATAATACATGTGTGGAAATATAAACAACAAGGTGTCCCTAGTACCTATACTGGACTAGTTCGTTAGTCAAGAGATGGTTAAGGTTTCCTAACCATGGACTTGTCATAGTCACTTGATAACGGAGTCAATCATTGGGAGAATGATGTGATGGACAAGACCTAATAATAAAGAGTTGCAATTGATCGTGTCGCAGAGTTTCATTGCCAACGCTTTTATATGCCAAGTATAGTTTCCTTAGACCATGAGATTATGCCACTCCCGTTTACCAGAGGAATACTTTTTGGATATCAAACGTCGCTTCGTGACTGGGTGATTATAAAGATGGCTTTCAGGTATCTCCGATGATAGGTTGTTGGGTGACATGAATCAAGAGTGGGATTTGTCCCTCCATGTGACGGAGTAAATATTCTCTAGGCCCTTGATGACCCACAAGTGTAGGGGATCTATCGCAGTACTTTCGATAAATAAGAGTGTCGAAACCAACGAGGAGCAGAAGGTATTGGCTGGTAGATTCGTGCAAGGTTTCACTGCAAACACTAACGGAAGGATTTTTTTGGGTTTTTATAATAACAAATAAATAAAGTGCGAGTAAATAAAAGAGAGCAATAATTATTGCAGCAAGTGGCCCAATCCTTTTTAGCACAAAGGACAAGCCGGTGATTCTATTTATGATGGCTAAATGCTCCTGAGGACACATGTGAGTTATGTCAAGTCACTTTCGCTTCAAACTGCTGCTTAATGTTTAATGTTTTGCTAAGTGTTGTGTGGGTGAACCTATGCTAATGAACTGCCCTTACTTGGACTAGAACACAATTGTGATTACACCTCCCTACAAGCATCCGCAAGTGCAGGGGAGTATTTAAGAATTAACTAACCACAACCTTAAACTCTGAGATCCTACACTCCCTCATGCACTAGTTACCGGTGGGGGTTTATGTTTCTGCCAATCCCGCAGCCACGTCACAAGCAAACTAATTACACAATGCATTCCCCTAGGCCCATAAAGGTGAAGTGTCATGTAGTCCACGTTCACACAACACCAATAGAGGAATAGCACCACAACTTAAATATCAATCCATTAAATACTACTCAGCATAATTCACTACTTGCAACATGACTTCCCCATGTCCTCAAGAACTAAACGAACTACTCACAAGACATCATATGGATCATAATCAGAGGTGATGAATGAATGATGAACAATATGGTCATAAAAGTATTTCACCGATAAAACTCGATAGCATCAACTACACAAGGCAATCAACACCGAAAAAGTGATCCCAATGAACTACAACAAGTATAACACTAGATTAAGCGGAGGAACGGAGTTGAGTTGTGGATGGGATGGTGCTGTCGGTGAGGATGATGTTGATGATGGTCCCGATGAATCCCGTGGCGATGATGATGGCGATGGCGATGATCTCCCTCTGAAAGTGCATGGCTGCCCCCATGTGTGGTTTTGGTAATTAATGACAATCTCTATGGACTAATGTTTGCATTGAGCTACATTTATATGTTTGGTCCATATGCATTTCTTGATCTCCATATGTTGGAGTAAAGGCTAAGGGAAGAAGATCATGTGTTTGATCAAGGCTAAGTGCGGGTTGATCAACACTCAAGTCCAAGTGAAGATTGTCGATGAGTGCCTCTCCCATATTGGTGTATGGGGGAGCTACTAGCGAGTCTTCACCAAGCGGAGCGCAATCAAGAAATGTGGTCCAACTTGAGAAGCCAAAGACCGTCATCATCTAGCTCAAGTGGATTATGCGCAAGGCAAAGGTATGATCTTGATAGGGTTTCTATTTTACCGGTCTCATGAGATGTTAGTTGAGAGACCGGATTTTAGGATAGATAACCGTACTATCAAGAGTGGCTCTCGAGCGAGTATCTTGATCATATCGTTCGTGGAGAGCTCAAACCTTTGCATCCTTGCAATCATCTTTATTGGTTCTTATTTGGCTCTTATCATGGTGTGGTCTTGGTGCTTGTCGTGCTTGTCATGAGAAGGCTAAGTTCACCGAAAACGGTTTTCATATGCGTCTTCTATTGCGTTTTCGGTATTGGAGATTTTGCCGGTTCATCTGTGCGGAAGGTTTCTATCTTCCATTTCTTTGAAAAATATCCATTGCTTGTTTGCTACATTTCCAAGGGTAGCATTTGTCATCCTCTTTCCAACAAAATTGGTTTCATGTCATTCGGTCTTCATTTGCAAAAGTTATGGGGTTTCCGGTTTTCAATATAAAGGTTTTACCTTTCATCATTCGGTATTATCTTCCCTTGTTGAACAATGATGTTTCTGTGCATAATCTTGTAGTGCTCGTTGTGGTGATTCCAACGAGTCCAATAACATCGAAAACGGAGTTCGTATGTGCAAGATATTGCGTTTTCGGTATCGGTCATTTTTTTAAACAGAAAAGGTAAAAGGAAAAGAAAAAAAAGAGTCTGCCTTTCCGGCCTCCCGCGGGTCCGATGCTGGCCGAGGCCGGGGCCTTCGGGTGGCCTGCCGGCCTCGCCCTCACTTCAGGCTGGCCTAGCCGGGCCTCAAGGCTGGCGGCCTCGGTGGGCTGCCCGGCCTCCCGCGATCGATGGCTGGCCCAGGCCGGGGTTAAGGCCGGCCTGCCTGCGTGCGCGTGGCTTCCTCCCTTTGCTCCTAGTCGGCTGGGCCGGGGTGGAGGCCGGCCTCAAGGCCGGGCTGCCAAGGCTGCACGTTTTTTTCCTAACGGCTCCATTTTGGAGCCCCATATATAAAGGGTTTCTTCCCCATTTTTTCTGAAAGCTCGTTTTCCTCTCTCCCCTCCATTGTTGCAAATCTTGAGAGCTTGATTCCTACTCTTCCCTCCAATGATTCTTGCCCATTTTTAGGGAAACAAGAGAGGAGATCTAGATCTACCATTTCACCAATCCATTCCTCCTCTAAGTGAGGGGAACCTAGTAGATCTAGATTTTGGAGTTCTTGGTGTTTCTCCTCTTTGTTCTTCCTCTTAAATCCCTCCATACCATTAGTTGCTTTGGTTGGATTTCGGGATGAAGGACTTGACCACCTTGTGTGGTCTTGCCTTTTGCATTAGTTGAATCGGGTTGTGCTCTCCACGGAGATTCGTCGGATTGAAGTTTGAAAAGCTTGTTACTCTTGGGTGCATTGTGTTCCCAAGAGCTTGTACCTCTTGGGTGCATTGTGTACCCTAGACGGTTGGAGGTGTCATGAAGACTTCGAGTTGTGAAGCTTCGGGCAAGTTTTGGGAGCCCCCGATTGAGTTGTGGGTGTGTGCCCCAAGATAGTTGTAAAGGCTCCAGATTCCGCCTTGAAGGATTCCGATAGTGGAAGGCGAACCTAACCCTTGGGTGAGGTTACTCGGAGAATACGGTGAGGCCTTTTGTGGCGTCTTGAGTAGGCCTTTGTGGCGAGCTCACACCCCTCACTACTAAAAATTTGGAGATCAGCGACGATTCAATTCCGTCGAGGACAAGCTCCAAAACGTCGCTCAGCTTCAACCGCGACGGTTTACGCGACGGAAAAAAAAGTCAGGGATCGACTGTCATGGACGATTCTGCGACGGATTTGTTGCCACCAAAACGTCGTGGGATATGTGCGATGTTTAGTCAATCGTCGCGGGCAAATGGACGGCCCGATATAAGGCCCAATAAGGTGCGACGTTTTTTGGCGTCGTAGTCTTTGACACGTGGAAGACAACGTTTCCGACGGACATTACCGCCGTTTGCTGACGTCCCTTGTTCACGACGAATTTTTTCGTCGCGCCCATGTGATGACGTCATGGGTGGCCTCGACATTTTTAGTTGTTTCGTCGCGCACGGGCGCGAATCAGGGGACGCCACGTGGGCTGTCCACAATGCTCCACGTGGCAGTGCAGTTGTGTTGAATTTCATTTCATCGCGGTGCAGATGCTGACATCATCAGAAGTGTGACGTCTCTTTCTCCGTCGCGATTTCTATGCAATCAGACGGCGACACCTGGACGAACCATATGGTTCCACATGTCTTTTCCCAACGACGAAATGTTTCCGTCGCGCGTAGTTTTGTGATGTCACCGTGCACACGACGATTCGGTTTCATCATGGTTCGAATGGCCATTTCGGCGGTCGAGACGCATGTAAAATTCTAGCCCTACTAGTTGTCACAGCAAAGCAAACACAGCACATGCAGCAAATACATAAACCCGGAACATAAAAAGACTATCTTATACAATTCACCGAACAACAAGTGGTTGACCAGCAGAGGCAGCATACAGTTTTGGGCCTCTCAAAGGCCACCGGTAAAATACAGTTTGAGACTCACGAAGGCCACCAAGAAGCCTCACGAAGACATACCAAGGGCTACTCTGCTCCACCTCTGGAAGGACCTTTAGCCAACGTATGTTGAACAATGGTAATGTAGGATAGTTGACGCTTCTTCATATCTTCTTGTTCATTCATCATGCGGTTGATACCCACAAGTATATGGGATCGTTGAAATCTTCAATGTGTAAGTATAGTATCAATACCACGATGAGTAGAAGGTATAAGTATTTATCCTCTCAAATAAGAGTGTCACTTCTCTTATTATCTATGCACTAGACAAACTAAAATGATTAAATGATGCAAGTGTTTTTGGGTTTTTGGTGTAGAGTTTGCAATAAAGTAAAAAGCTAAAAATAAAATATGACAAGTGAAAGCTCTCAAAGAGAGAAACCCAATCCTCTATGCAGCAAGAGGACAAGCTCAAGTGTGTGTTTCTTATAAGTGGAGAACGTTCCCAAGGGCTACCTATACTTCATGGCATAAATATTTCTAGAACAACAAGGTAAGCATTTTGTCAAGTTTTAATCTTCTTTTGGATGGAGCCATTGTTAGGCATAGCTAAATGAATAAACTAAACCCCCTTATGATGGTTCTTATGGCCAAGTAAATGACTGCACAAGAGTTATTAAGACATAGAGTCCCACCATAGCCTTAAACTCTAAGGTCCCCGATACTAGTACCCTCATAATGCAACTTCATGACTCGGTCTCAGGTTTACATGTCCTCCCAAGTCTCCCTCACACCATTACACTATGGTGTTCTCCTATGAGCCCATATAGGTGAAGTGATGTGCAGTCGACGTTCGCACAACACCATCATAGAATTACATAAAAAGATAAACACTAGACAAAATACCAACGCATGTCATATAAAAATCATTGCCAATTCATCCTAAGCCCCCAGGAACATGAGAGAACTACTCACAACTCAAAGACATGATATGATTCAATAGTATAAGTGATACAACACAATCTGAAAATATGATCTCACCCCCAAAAAATGACAAGTAGCCAATCATACACAGTAGAATAGCACTTAAACAATAGCTAGGGTTCGAACAATCTCAAACTATGAGGGGGATGAAGTGGATCACGAAGATGGTGATGGAGATGGTGCTGGTCTTGACGGTGATGTTGATGGAGACTCCGGAGGGGGACGGAGGAGCCCTCCGGAGGTGATTCCGGCGGCGTTTCCCCCCACCGATCTTCTCCGGCGGCAGCCTTCTGTCTCCTATTTCATGGTTTTGTGTTTCTCCGCCGCCCCCTTGCGAAACTCATCGGGGGACTATTTTCATAGTCAGTTTTAGGTCAAGACGAAGCTTCTGGAAGAAAGATCGATGGCAACAGAGCCACGAGGGCCCAGATGAGTGGTCCCACATGGCCAAGGAATCTGGCCGCGTGGGCTACCCTCTTTCGGCCTTCGGGCCTCCACTTTTTCGCCTCCTTCGCTCCTACGCTTTCTTCCTTCCAAAAAAATGATCCTCGTAAATTTTCAGGTCAATTGGACGTCGTTTGGGTCCCTGAAACATCAAAATATAGAAAATAGGGTTTTCTGCCAGTGCAGGGTTAATTCCAGAAAAATAGGAAAACTGTGAAATCTTCCCAAAATCATTATAAAACAATGATATAACCCTTATATGATGCAAATATGATTGAAATATGAGTATTATAATGCAAAGTTCATGTATGCATTTTACATGCATCAGCATCCCCGAGCTTAACCTATACTCGTCCTTGAGTATGAAGGTGATAAAACCAACATGGACTTTGCATTTTAATACTATCAATAAATATCAAAGATGATTACTATTGCTACATAAAGTCAAATGATTCATTCTTCAAAGGAGTAGCAATATGCAAGATAGATTATGAAGTGATATCAAATATTCAATGTAAGGATGTTCCATGATAATTCACAAAGTGTAACATAGAAGAAGATACTATGGACCAAATATATGCATAATGAAAAGTAAAAACATCCTATAATGGTCATAGAGTACTCTTATGAAATCTGAATATAAAAGATGGACACTTTGGAAAGATATATAAATGAGTAGAGGTAAAACATGAATACGTTTCATCTAACTTCCAAATGCTTCTACTTAAATTAATGTTTGCAATGTGGTATTCATTGGTGTCAAGCTCTCATTACCCCTATCATAACATCTTGAATGGTTAAAGTTTAAAGTGAAAGCAAATATGAGTAGTGTGCTTGACAAAGTATGGGTTGAAAGCTTCATGCCCCGTGAATACGAGTACCTACACCATGGTGTTACTCAATTTGGGCTACCAAGCAAGTTCAAGTTAAAGTCATTGTAAAAATAGCATCATGAAGAGGGTCAACTAGGGTACCTCTTGTCCCAGGACATGGAACAAGCCCATGTCAAAATGAAAAGACAAACAAACATAATGAACAATCTCAACATCCTTTTTATTTACTATTGATATAGCTTTTTATTATGAGGTGCATCACTGAAGGTTCACAATAGCATGTAAGTAAATTTCCACCATGAATGATGCATGGCTTAGATTAGCGGCCCAGGTGTCTCTCTAGCCATTTGTACAAACTACTTAAACTTACTTAGTTTCCACATTTATTTGGCACTATGATAGGCATCCATAAACAAAAGCACATGATATCAACTAAATATAATTAAGAATATGTTGAAAGCTTGCCATGTGACAGCACATATGGGCTAACCCCCAACCAAGACTCTTGTCAAGCTCACAGCTTCATAATTTTAATCACAATGGTTCATGTTTATTAAGTGCAATAAAAGTAAGGTGTGAGAGCTCTTTAACCAACTTTTCCCCTAACAATCAATAACATAAGCATTTAAATTCATAGGTATAGATAATATAAAGTAACATGATAAACATACTCGGAATAGCATAAAGCTAATAGGTAGATATGGTGGACTCACTGGAAAAACTTTGGTTGAAGGTGTTGGAAAACAAGTTTTTACTTGTTGGAATTTTTGGGCTAGCAAAAGGGAGAAAGTTGACCGTCTAAATGCATGCACAAGTGTCCATAGAACTAACCAATCCATGTTAAACAAAGTAAAGTAACATTCAGCATCAAAACATAAATAAGAGATAGCTCTTGATAAAACACTTGCAAATTAACACTCATTAAAAAGCACATGAACCATGCAACTATATGTATCTTTTTAAATCAACTCAAACATCCCTTTCCCAATATTTTTAATAGAATCCAACTTAATTCAACCCAAATTTACAGTAGCACTCTCATATAAAATTATGGTGGTGGTCTCAAAACAAAAATCAAACCAAAATAAAAAGCAAATAAAAGACGCTCCAAGTTTATGCGATAAAGTGTATTGATCGAAAAATAGAAGTTAGACATGTGCAAACCGAGAGTGTGTTGGTTCAGTGGGGTTGTATTCACATCCCCAAGATTATGTTATTCACCATCCTTGGATAGCTCTTGGTGCATGTCCTCTAATCCGTGTGAAACAACTTCAAAACACTGTTTCTCCCATTTCTTTTCTGTGGGGTGACATTAGTAGTGATAGACAAATGAATTTCTTGCTGCATAAAATCCTTAAACAAAAATTCATATGAATGTCCAGAAAGTGTATAATGTTGTATGCCTACTTATAAACTCAATTGGATAAAAAAGAATGCATCAAACAAAATGGGACAGAATCTGTCCAGAAAAACAGTAGCAGCAAAACGCGTTTTTCTACCTGACTTATATATGTCTAAAAATTATTAAACAATTCATTATTACATAGTATGAAAAGTTGCAGTTACAGTTAAAATATGAGCTCATTTGGAGTTACAGATTAGGAATGAAAAATCATACCGTGCACAGATTCGTGCTGGAATGAAATCTCTGAATACAATAAGCAACTTTTTCAATCCAAAATGGGTAAAACTTGGCACTTTATTAAAAATTATAGAAAAAAAACTAAAAAATAAGTCTCTTGTTACAGCAAGAGGACACAAGGAAAATAAAAACAACCGGGTTGCCTCCCGTAAAGCGCTTTCTTTATAGCCATATAGCTAGGCTTACTTACTTGTTATCAAGATGGTTGGAGTGAGGTGGCTTGGACATCCCCAAGCTTGAATTCTTGTACTTATTTGATATATGTAGGGTCAGCCTAGGGGTAACATCCCCAAGCTTGAGTGTTTTCCCTCGTGATCTTTATTCATCACCCTCAACTCTTCCACCTGAAAGTTCCCTTCACACAAAACTCATCATAAAACTTGATTAGAGGGGTTGGTGTCTCCATAAATGAAATCCTCATAGGTACATCAAAGACATATCATGAGTTGATTCTACACATTAGCTAATATTACTACGGTTGTGTATTGCTATTTGATCAATAGAACCACACAAAACACAAGTAATGAGAGTAATGCAAAATAAAGACAAAATCTGTCAAAAACTGGACAACCCGTAAAGAGTTGATTTTCAGAGGCACTTACGTTGCTCAAATCAGAAAACTTTGAACTAATAAAATGTGTATTAATAACTGAATATTGATGTCGTAAAATATCAAGTCATAATTCCTCTTATGTGATTTTATACATTTTTCGCAGTGAACCTGAGGAATCTGTTTCTGGACAGCAAATCACTATTGTTTAATCCTACCTCTCAAAAGAGGTTATTCTTGCCATTAAGATGAAAAACAAGATAAAAAGGTGATGTTACAGTAGTAAACAAGCACCTTGACTCAAAAACCAAAAATCAAACTAAAGAAATCAAAAAGAAGCAAAAAGAACCAAGAAAGATTCAAGAGAAACAAACAAAGAAGAAAGAAAATATTTTTGTTGTTTTTGATTTAGCAAAAAGGCAAAAGAGGAGCAAATATATATAACATAAAACACTCTTTTTATTTGGTTTTAGCTTTGGGAAAAGTTTTAATGATAGATACTTTGCAACGGTTCCATTGGCATGAACAACACATGTTCAAGGTCGACCCCAACATCTCCATTACTCATCCTTCTCATTTACTTTCCCAAATTTTATAGAAAGTGAAAATCTTAAACTAATTGTTAGAAAACAGTAGGTAAAGTTATTTTGCAAGTTCTCAAGATATAAAGGTGTGCCCAAACTGAATAGGAAATAAAAGCATAAAGAGCACACCACAAAACATTAAACCATTAACTTTTAAGTCTAACTCTTTTCCTATGCATTGGCATTTTATATATGAATAAATAACAACAATATTGTGGTAACCAATGCATGTAATGATCAGTAGATTGCATTTTAAATAACATAGAAACATAAAGATAAGTCTTTCTTCCTCTCTCATAATAGTTACAAGTAGTGGAAGCAAATGTGATAAAACAAATATTAGATTGGTGCAACTTTACAAACTTAGGAACATATAGAGGATTATTAAAACTATCATGTGAGCTATTAGTATATTTTCCTCTCTCAAAATAATTGCAAGAAGCACCATAAACATGATGGTTATGGGTGAATTGGTTATTAGTGTAAGATAATTTCAGCCCACATAAGTACTTTTCAACATATAAAAGCTTCTCCTCCATGGTGTGAATAGGGGACTTCAAAAATAAAGTAGGACTCTCATGAGTGAGAGTATTATCACAAGCGGCAAGTATATCATTTTTATCCTCACACAAAGTAGTAACAACTAAACATGGAGGATTATCAATAAGCATAGGACCATCATCTAAAGCATTATCATATAGCATGTCTAAACCATACTCCTCATCATCATTATCAATAATGTTCTCATTAGGCATAGGTTGATATTCTTCCTCATCATCAGAATTATAAAAACAAAGTTTATCATCAGCAAAATCTTGAGTGTTACCCTCATCCATAGGTGGTGAAGGTTGAAGTTTCCTCTCTTCATTCTCTAGTTGTTCACCATTTTCATCATCTTCTTGGGGTTGCACGGGCATCCCCAAGCTTAGGTTTTTATGCTCTTCTTCGCATAGTTCCTCTTCCAAGCTTATGTTTTCATCGTCCTCTTCCTGAAAAACATCAGTATTCTCTTGGGGAGCCTCATTATAGTCAACAACATAAATATTTTGAGAGAAGTTGTCTATGCAATATTCAAGAATAAAATCTATCTCTATTTCAAATTTATTAGCTATAGGGCAACTTTTATTTTCATGAATGAAGGTTTGCAATTCAAAAGATGCCTTGAAAGTAACAAATTCCTCAATTTGTTCCATTCCTAAATAAGCATAATCACCAGTATGGTAAGATGCAATAACACATTCTTCATGGAACCTACATTGAAATTCAAAATATTTATCTTTTTGTTCAGAGCAAAAAATACAAGTTACATCATGATGTAAAAGCAACTCCTCAGCAATATAATTTAATTCCATCATGAAACTAATACATGTCAAACGTATCTATAATTTTTGATTGTTCCATACTTGTTTTATATCAAATGCCACATATATTTATTATATTTTATATCATTTTATGGATTTATTGGACTAACCTATTAATAGTGGAAAAAGTGCACAATGTTCTTGTTTCAAAATTTTATGTGTAGTAATTACTTGGAAATTAATAAGAGTGCAAAAAGGAAACCTTGTTGGAGTCGAATTGGACTTTCCTGACATCTGTCTGAAAACTATTTTCGCAGATAACCATGTACCTACCCGAAGACTACGTCAAATAAAAAAAGCTTGGTCGCAAAAGTTGTGGGGAATTTTCCGCCAATCGTTCTAGACCTAAAATTTGGTCCAATCCGAGTCCGGACGGCCGAGATATCCCCGTTTTACTGAAGCCCAAAAATCTGATGACGGGAATTCGGAAATCTTTGTAAAGAGAGGAAACCTAGGTCACAAAGGACCACGAATTTTTCTCCTCCTAGGCAGCCGCCTAGGACAGGAGAACCTCCTCCATACCATCACCATCTCCAAGCTTGAAGGGAGGGCCAAGGGCCGCCACCCCCAAGGGCAGCCGCCGCCGCCTCCAAGGGCTGCCGCCGCCGCCTCTCCAAGGGCAACCGCCGCCACCTCCAAGGGCAGCCGCCGCCGCCTCTCCAAGGGCTGCCACCGCCGCCGCCCCTCTCCGGGCCGCCGCCGACCGCCATCTCGCCTCCAGGCTGCATCTCTCCATCACGCTCCTACTCACCTTGGCCATGCGTGAGTAGTCTCCACCGGGGCTGAGGCTTATACAAGTAGCTATGTGGTTATCTCTCTCCCATGATGTGATCTTCGTTATGATCATGAGCTTTGTTAGTATAGTTGAATACATGATATTTCCCTATGTGTAATGGATATGATGTTACTCAAGTGGTGTTATTTAGTACAAATTCCAGAGTCACCGTTGTGATCACGGTATCTCGGTGACAGTGTGGGTGCCGTGTGTGACTCTATGGATAATAGATTGAAAGGATCTTCATCATGAGTTTGTTCTTTATTATTGTTGGATTGAATAGATCATGAGGTTTCTTGATGCTTGTGTTATTGAAGAAAGAGACTATTGAAGAAATAGGTTGTGGTGTTTGTTAGTACTATCTTTGGATGCGGATAGTGACAGCATGAAGTGTCCATAGATGTGGAATACGAACTTTAAGGTGTGCTTTTCGTAGCCCTACGCAATTCTCATCCTATTTGATCCACAAAAGAATGATCTCCGAGTAACTTCTACCATGCATGCGTTTTTGTGGGAACTATCACGTGTTTAATTATGTTAATGATGTTGAGAGTAGTCACTAGTGAAAGTATGAAGCCTAGGCCTTGTTTCCAACCATTGATACACCGTTTTTAGTTACTTTTGTCACTTGTTTGTTTGCTGCCATTTTTATTACAGAATTACAAAATCACCTTTTACCATCCATATCACTTGCATTTTACCATCTCTTCGCCGAACTAGTACACCTATACAACTGACAATTGTATTAGGTGTGTTGGGGACACGAGAGACTTCTTGTATCTTAATTGCAGGATTTCTTGAGAGAGGATACGTTCAACCTCTTCCTCCCGTGGATTCGATAAACCTTGGGTTACTCACTTAAGGGAAAATTGCCGCTGTCCTACAAACCTCTGCGCTTGGAGGCCCAACAAGTCTACAAGAATAGAAGCGTGTAGTACACATCAAGCTCTTTTCTGGCGCCATTGCCGGGGAGGTAAGGTAAAGGGCACTCACATCCACCAACAACTAAGCTCTTTTCTAGCGCCGTTGCCGGGGAGGTGAGCGCTTGAAGGTATCTTCTTTAGATCTTGCAGTTAAATCTTTTTGTTTCTTATTTTTATTCACTAGTTCGGTTTAATGGAAAACAACAAAAAAATGAGAGAGCTTTATAAACTTTATCTTGAAATTGGTCATGATGCTTTTGAAGAGAAAATAAAAAAACCTATGGAACTTTATTTGCATAACGATCATGCTAGTAGCAATGTTATTAGTATGATTTCTTTGAATGCCATTGTTGCTAATGTTATGGAAAATTGCGAGCTTGGGGATGCCGGTTTTTGTGAATATGATCTTTTTAGTCCCCCAAGCTTGAAGGAGGAAATTTGCTTTGATGATACTATGCCTCCTATATATGATGATTATTATGATGAATGTGATATTTTCACTCCACTTACTATTGAGGAAAAAGTTTATTCGATGAAGAACTTGAGGTAGACTTGACGAAAAACACGAAGCCGATGAAGATGGATCCAGCGCTTGCGCCCCCTACCTGGCGCGCCAGATATCGTGTCTTGGATCACGGACACTGGGAGTAAAGGATACGCCCTTTTTAGGTTCGGTATGGGGCGCGAAGGAGGCCGGGAAACGTCTTCCGCCAGGGGACTTCGTCTACGCTCGAGATCTACGTACTAGAAAGCATCACAAAGACACAAGGAGTTTACCCAGGTTCAGGCCACCCGGAGGCTAACAGCCCTACTCTTGCATGTCTGGATTGAGTGGTATATCATGGTGTAGCTTTACAATGGTGGTTGCGGGTGCGAACCCGGGAGGTGTTGAAAGTGCATGGTTGCCCCCATGCATGGTTTTGGTAATTAATGACAATCTCTATGGAATAATGTTTGCATTGAGCTATATTCATAGGTGTGTCCATTTGCATTGCTTGAGCTCCATTTGTTGGAGTTAGAGCTAAGGGAAGAAAAGTTTGTGTTGATCAAGGCTTTGTGCGGGTTGATCATCACTCAAGGCCAAGTGAAGATATGCCGAAGAGTGCGTCTCCCATCTTGGTGTATGGGGGAGCCACATGTGAATCTTCACCGAAGCGCAATCGCGGAAGCTGGTGCGTCTTGAGGAGATGAAGATCGTCTTCATCGACCTCAAGTGGATTATTGCACAAGGCAAAGGTATATTGTTGATAGGATTTCTATTTTACCGGTCTCATGATATATAGTGAGAGACCAGGTTATAGGATAGATAACCGTACTATCAAGAGGGGCTCTCGACCGAATATCGTGATCGTATCGTCGTGGAGAGCACAAACCTTTGCATCCATGCAATCATCTTGAAAGAGCATGGTTGCCCCCATGTGGTGTTTTGGTAATTAATGACAATCTCTATGGACTAATGTGTGCTTTGAGTTATATTTGTAGTGTTGGTCCATAAGGAATGCTTGGACTCCATATGTTGGAGTCAAGGCTAAAAGAAGAAGATTATATGTTGATCAAGGCTAAGTGCAAGTTGATCAACATACAAGATAAGCGCATGTGAAGGTATGCGAAGAAGAAGAATATATGTTGATCAAGGCTAAGTGCAAGTTGATCAACATACAAGATAAGGGCATGTGAAGATATGCGAAAGAGTGCCTCTCCCATCTTGGTGTATGGGGGAGCAATATGCGAGTCTTCACCAAGCGGAGCGCAATCAAGAAAGGTGATCCACTTGAGAGTAGATCAAGATCGTCATCATCTAGCTCAAGTGGAATGCGCAAGGAAAAGGCCAAGATAAGGGCATGTGAAGATATGCGAAAGAGTGCCTCTCCCATCTTGGTGTATGGGGGAGCAATATGCGAGTCTTCACCAAGCGGAGCGCAATCAAGAAAGGTGATCCACTTGAGAGTAGATCAAGATCGTCATCATCTAGCTCAAGTGGAATGCGCAAGGAAAATGTATGATCTTGATAGGGTTTCTATTTTACCGGTCTCGCGGTGTAGTTGAGAGACCGGGGTTTTAGGATAGGTAACCGTACTATCAAGAGGGGCTCTCAAGTGAGCTTTAGCGTATCGGTCGTAGAGAGCTCAAACCTTTGCATCCTTGGCATCATCTTTATTGGTTCCTATTTGGCTCTTATCGTGGTGTGGTAATGGTGCTTGTCGTGCTTGTCATGACAAGGCCAAGGCCACCGAAAACGGTTTTCATGTGTCTCCTCTTAAGTTTTCGGTGGTGGAGTTTTTGCCGGTCCATTTATGCAGAAGGTTTCACTCTTCCGTTTATTAGCAAAATCTCCCTTGCTTGGTTTCAATATTCTCACTTGTTATTGGGTAGCATTTGTCGTCCTCTTTCCAACAAAAGTGGTTTCATGTCATTTGGACTTCATTTGAAAAAGATATGGTTTTTCGGTTTTCAATAGAAAGGTTTTACCTTTCATCATTTGGTTTTACCATATCTTGTTGAACAATGATGTTTTTCTGCATAATCTTCTAGTGCTTGTTGTGGTGATTCCAACGAGTCCAAGATTATCGAAAACGGAGTACGGATACAAAAGTTATTGCATTTCCGGTATCGGACGTTTTCTAGACAGAAAAAGAAAAGAAAAGAAAGAAAGAAATAAGGGGAGAAGAAGGCAGCAGGCCAGCCACTGCCCCGGCCTGGCCGGACCCATGGCCGGGCTGGCTCTGTTAGCTGGCCGGCCATCATGGCCGGGCCTGGCCGGCCATGGCCGGGCCACTTCGACACAGAGGCTGGCCGGCCACTGCCCCGGTCTGGCCGGCCCCATGGCTGGCCACGAGCCCCTGCCCCAACGGCCATATTTTGGCTCCCCTTTTTAAGGGGTCTTCTTCTCCAATTCATCTCCTCTCTTCTTCCATCTCTTGAGCTCTCTTTCCCCCATTGTTGACATTCTTGTGAGCTTGCTATCTCTCAATCCCTCCAATAGTTCTTGCTAGTTTTTGAGGGAAAAGAGAGAGGAGGTCTAGATCCGCGTTTCCACCGATCGATTTCTCCTCTAAGTGAGGGGAACACTTTGGATCTAGATCTTTGGAGTTTCTTGGTGTTTCTCCTTTGTTCTTCCTCTCAAATCCCTCCCAAGCATTAGTTGCTTTGGTTGGATTCGGGTTGGATGAACTTGACCACTTAGTGTGTTCTTGCCATTGCATTAGTTGCATCGGTTTGAGTTCTCCACGGTGATTCGTGGAAGTGAAGTTGAGAAGCGTGTTCCTCTTGGGTGCTTTGGTGCCCTAGAGCTTGTTCCTCTAGGGCACGTTGGTACCTTAGACGGTTGTTGATTTCTCGGAGTCTTGGTGGCTCACGGGATTTGTTGGGAGCCTCCAATTAGGTTGTGGAGGGAGGCCCAACCTTGTTCGCTTCGGAGCTTTGGTAGCTATGAAGACATTGCCGGGAGCCACCAATTGAGTTGTGGTGTGTGCCTCGGCCTTGGGCATCGAGTCTTGGTGGCTCGGTGCATTTGGTGAAGACCCTCCAACTTGTGGAGTGAGCTTCACCCTTGTAAAGGTTCTAGTTGTCAACCTCAACGGCAACATAGTGACAAGTGCCTCGCCACATCGGTGGTAAGACACAACGGAGATACGGTGTGCCATATCAATGCTACTCGGTGTTTCACATTGGTGAACACCGCGCCGCTCCAACGGAGACTAGCTTCCATTAGGAAGTGAACTTCGGGATAAATCATCGTCTCCAAATGCCTCGGTATTTCTATACCCGAGCTTCTTACTTATGCTATTTACTTTGTGATAGACATCGAGCTTAAAGTCATATATCTTGGTATCACCTAGTTGTTGGTGTACATAGGTGAACCTAGCTAGTTTAGGTTTTGGCTTGATAAATTAAACGTTAGTTTTATTCCGCATTTATTCAAGCCTTAACCGTAATATTTTTAAATCGCCTATTCACCCCCCTCTAGGCGACATCCGTGTCCTTTCAATTGGTATCAGAGCGGGTTCTCTCTTTATAGGGCTTCACGGCCTAGAGAGTAAAGATGTCGTCTAGTGGTTTAGTGCACAATGCCTCTTTAATATTCGATGGCACTAATTATAATGATTGGAGAAATCGCATGCTAAATTATTTTAGGGACATTAATCCATATATAGAGCAAATTCTAGATATGGGTTTTTCTCCTCTAGAGGATGAGGAAAACTCTTATCTAGATGCTCAAGCTTCTAAAGTGGTTTTCATGTCTTTGAGAAATGCAGCTGCTTTGTCGGTTTCTCCTTATCGGAATGCTCATGAGCTATGGACCAAGCTTCAAGACAATTATGGTGTGTCCATTGATAGTGAGAATGATTGTTCTCTCTCCATCTCCGGGCGTAATGAGGTCTCAACTTCTTCTACCTCACCTACATGTGGCAAGCCTCAAAATAATGCAATGGTGAGTAGGGATAAACTTTGCAAAGATGATAGTGAGCTTCTTATAGATGATATTTCATCTCTATCTAATTGCAATGATTTATCTTTGGACCTAAACACATCTAGAACTATAAATGTTTCGCATGCTTGTGTTGATAGTCCTTGCATATCTTCTAAATCGTCAAGTAGTGATGATCATGACAATAATAATGGTGATGAAGAAGATGATGCTTACTTTAGTAAGAAAGGCCTAATGATTCTTAATGCTCTTTCAAATAATAAAAATGCTTGTGAGAACCTCCATGAAATCATGAGCACCCTTGTTGAGCGAGGGATTACTATTGAAAATTTGGAAGCACGTGAAGATGAAAGTCTTAGCCGCGAACGTGATTATGCAAACACAATTGCGGATCTTGAGGAAGCACTTGAAGAAGAACAAACCACCAAGAAATATCTTGAGGAGACATTTACTCTAGAGTCATCTAAAGTAAATGAAACCCATGATAGAGCTCTCAAGGTGGCTAATGATTTTAAAATAAAAAATGAAGAACTTGTTGTTGAAATTGTTAGACTTCTTGAGGCTAATGTGAAATTTGAAAAGGATGTCAAGTCCTTGGAAGATTCTCTTGCACATCTCACTAAGTCTCATGATAAACTCCAAGCTCAATTACTAAAAGAGCTTCCTACTTGTTCTCCCATTGCTATTAATGTTGATGCTTGTGCTACTAACTCTATTTCTTGTGAAGCATCCATTTTAAAGGAGAATGTTGAGCTAAGGGCTCAACTTAAATTGCTAACTAGCAATTATGAGATATTGGAAGAAAGCCATGAGAAGCTCTCGAGCTCTCATGAAGATCTTCTCGTATCTCATGATAAGCTAAAGTTAGCTCATGAGGCCATTGCTACCAAGGTAATATCTAGTGAGCCTCATGTGGACAATGGCACAACTTCTACTAAAAATGCTACAATACCCTGTGCTAGTCCTTGTAATTCTTCATCTCACACTAGTGCTAAATCATATGTTGAATTGCATTTTGTGCCTAGTTGCTCTAACAATGAAGCTTCAACTTCCACTAGTACTTGTGTAGCTACTAACCTTGTAGGGAAGACTAAAGAGCACAAGGCACAAGCCACTTCTTTGAAGAAAGATGTGGAGAAACGTCATAAAGGGAATGCCACACTTGACAACATGTTGAGTGTGCAAAAATCCCCCAATGACAAGAGTGGACTTGGATTCAACTCCAATATCAAGAACAAGTCCAAGAGTAGCAATAAGAAGGACCAAGAACAAGTCAATCACTCGGCCAAGATTATTTGCTTCAAGTGCAAAGTTGAAGGGCATCATGTTAGGGATTGCCCAATGAAAAAGAAGCCTCTTAGTGAGAAGCAATTAGGGAAGCGGCCTATTGTTCAATCTCATGCTCAACCTCGGGTTAAACAAAGGCCACCTCCTAAGAAGACTCAAGTCATTGCTCCTCAAGTTGAGGAGCCTATTAAGAAGAAAGAAAAGAGTCGATATTGCTACTTATGCCGTGAGAAGGGCCACTTGGCTTCTTCATGCACAAACGGTACTCTATCCAACCCCATAATTATTGATAATGTTTATTCTCTTAGGAAGGATAGGGTTGGAAATGTGTTTGCCAAATATGTGGGAACTCAAAGTGGTGTCAAGAAAAGAACCATTTGGGTTGCCAAGCCTATTGTGAATAACCTCTTAGGACCCAACTTGGTTGGGGACCAACAAGCTCAAACTTGATCAATAGGTTGTGTTGGAGGGCATTGGCGACTTGGCTATCATGTGAAGAATTAAGGGATCTTCATGTTTATAATTCATCAAGCCAAGCCAATTGGATTATCATATATCTAACTCATATCCAATGCTCCTTCTTGCGGTAACTTCTGTTTAAATTATATATACATTGAAAGTTGCTTGCTCCCTTGCACGTGTTAGTTTTGTTCCTAGCATATGCTTGTATATGTTGTGCTTATTACTTACCTTGAGCAATCAAGTTTGTGTATGTTAATGTGCGCTCCATATATGTGTAAACTTTGTGTTGAGTCTTTATTGGATCTTGTGTTGATTTCAATTGGCTCTTTTGAGAGATCAATGGACTATCCCATTTTGGGGGAGTGATATGCTTTGTGCACTTCACTAACCTAAAAATGTGTGTACATGAGGCACACAACCTAGTATTGATATTTCAATATTATCTAGTTACTATGTGGTATGTCATGTTCATGACAAATTCAAATTCTACAATGTCCATTAATTTCTGTAGTCGGTTTTGTTTGCCTCTTGCGTAGATAAAATGAATTATCACATTATGGGGGAGTAATAAGCTATGTGCATATTACAATCCCACAAAATGTGAACATTTGAGGTTTGCCACTTAGATTTGATGTTGTAAATTATCTTATTCCTATGTGGCATGTTTGCTCAAACAAGTTCCAATTTTTCATTTTTGTTATCCTTTGGCTCTTGTTTGTGTGAGTTTGCTTGGTGTGGTTTTTCTCTAATATGCACTTCCATATATTATTTGAGAAACCATTTGTTCCATATTATTTTAACCATGGCCTTGCTGGTTGGTTTGAATAGTTGGAACTACCAACAAACGTTATTAAAATATGGTGTTTTATTTATTATCTCTTTCCATATGTTTTTATCTTGTGAGGATATTCGTTGATATCTCTATCACCGGGAAAATAATTCCAAATGGTCATTGTCCTTGGACAATCCATATTTATGTTTGTGATACAATATTTTTGTTTATCCTTACATTGGCATTGGCTTTTATTTGCCCCATCTCTTGCCAAAATATTTATTTTGACTCCCATTGCCTTCCTTGCCTCTTGCATGAATCCTAATTTTCAATCGGTAGTGTTTAGTATTGTAAATAAAATATGAAGAGTAATGATCCCTTGTGCGTGCATTTTGTATTCAAATGCAAATATAAAAAATAATGCATGAATCTTGGGGGAACATTCCTTTTTATTTAGAACACTATTCTATCTATCAATATTTGATCCTTTCAATTGGCATTTGATTTCTATCGTATGTGTTTATGGAAGACAAATTTTTTCTCTTGATGCTTTGTGCCATCATGAAAAATGTAGAGGATGTTTGGTTTACTTGGTGTAACCTTGCTCTCTCTTGGGAGTCTTGCTTTCTCATTTCTTGTTTTTATATTTATCCTATAGAATGAGAAAACCCCTTTGAGCATGTCTCTTTCTTTCATCTTATATGCTCATTGGCCTTGCCTAGGTACCATCAATTGGTATTAGTTGGAATTTAATATCTCCTACATAGATATTTGTTTCAATTGATATTTATTGTGGGAATTTTGATACCTTATTACTCTATTCTACTTTACTTGATTCCGGTCAAGCATTATCCTCTTATTGGTATCTTTTCTCCTAGTTGGTATCTTATTTTCAATTGGTGTCTTATCTCTCATGTGTTGTTTGATTTGATTCCTATTGATATCACACTTCATGTGTTGATGTGTTTTGGAATCAATCATATGCTGATTTGATTTTTCCTCAATCATGTGTTGATTTGGATTTTGATATAATTTGGACAACCTTTTTGTGTCACACTTTGGTGTGCTCTCTTCTTGGTTTACTTGGTGTTTTGTCCAAATCGTATCTCATTTGGTTCTTGTAAGTCCATGCATGCATATTTACTAGTATATTTATTTTATGGCATGATAGTCTTTGTTGATCCAATATATAGGGGATACTCCACCAAATCCTAAATCGGCTAAGATGTGCATGAAATTCAATTTCATATCTATATGCACATATTTATGTGGAGTGTTTCCTATGTATTGTAGTGTATCTAACTACTATGGAACCCAATGAGTTTGGGAACCATATTGTACTTGAATTATTTTTTAGGTACAATTGAGAAGAGTTGGATGCTTGCCTCATTCATAAGGAAGGTGGTATCACCATGTGATATAGGAGTCAAGCTATGATGACTAACAAAGGATCATCTTCGTCATCACCAATGCATCTCGGTAACAAGTATCTATCTCATGCATATCTTTCTTGTATTCAACCTTGTGTAGGTTGCCTCTTGGCATGAAAACTTTAATGTGCAATTGTTGTGGTTTTGGCTTATTTCCTTCACTTGGTATGTCTTTGTGATATTTGTGATGAAATTGCAAAAACCTTTCCTTCAATTGGTATTATTTCTTTGTGATACTTGTTGCCTATCTCAAAGCATTTCCACTATCTTTTGTTCCCTTAGTGATATGTGTGATGCATTTGATGTGGTTGAAGTTCATTTATATACAATGAGATAAATTTGAGCTATGTGCTATGCTTTTAAGCAATAATCTCTTTTTGTATATTCATGACTTCCTTTGGTTACCATGGTCTCTTTTTCTTCGACCATCTTATATGTGTAAGTTACTTTGTCAATATATATATCATTAACAATTTATCTACTTAGAAACCTATACATATGTGAGAGGTCACCTTTTATTTATCCTATTTTCTTTCAAGACACCTTGTCTTTTATCTATAATTCTTTGGTGGCTCCAAGTTTGTCTCGTGAGTGCTTGTCTTATTTCTATTCGCATCTTTGTGCACTCACATTTTATTGAAGATTCTTCTCTTCATGCTCATCACAGTGAGTATGTTGAGTTTGTTGGCTAAATGTTCTCACTAGCTCTTGGTTTTTTCGATTGGTGTTAATTTCCAATTGGTATCCTTGAACTTGTGAACATATTCTTTTGAAAAATCTTCTTTGTAAGTTGTGTGTGTCAATACTTGATATATAACTTATCTCCATTTGGTTAAGACTATGTGTCTTACCAAATTAATTGTCTTGTCACACACACATACTCTTGGTTGGGCCTTTATGGATAGTTTCTCTTAATTGGTATCTCCTTATGGCTCAACCACATCTTTGGTGCAAGTGCTCGGTTTTGCTTTAATTTTTTACACCCTTGCACTTGGTGAGTGTTCTAGATGATTTTGGGGGAGTGAGGATTCCATATTTGTGCACTCCTCAATAGCGCATGAACATTGGAGAGCTTCTCTATTTTTATTTAGAACTCTCGGTTAGGATCTTCTTGATTGCTTTTCTCCTTTGTGGAGATGTTTAGAATGATTTCAACCTCTTGCAATCCTTGGATCCTCAATATAGTTTGATTTCCTCTATTATTCGTTAATGGATATGTGCATTTGATATCTTGAGAAATTCATACCTTGTGGAGGAACTCATATTATATTGGCCTTCTAAATTTTCTCTTCCCATTTCGGCAATCGATGCCAATGGGGGAGAAGTTTTAGAGGGTTTAAGGGAATTTGGTTTTATGCTTTCGCTTGGTTCTTAAGCATTTGCCTCTCATGCTCATGCATCCTTGTCTTGCAAGGTTGCTTAATTCAATATATAAACCCTCTTAAAAGGGATTGTCATCAATTACCAAAATGGGGGAGATTGAAAGAGCATGGTTGCCCCCATGTGGTGTTTTGGTAATTAATGACAATCTCTATGGACTAATGTGTGCTTTGAGTTATATTTGTAGTGTTGGTCCATAAGGAATTCTTGGACTCCATATGTTGGAGTCAAGGCTAAAAGAAGAAGATTAATTATATGTTGATCAAGGCTAAGTGCAAGTTGATCAACATACAAGATAAGCACATGTGAAGGTATGCGAAGAAGAAGAATATATGTTGATCAAGGCTAAGTACAAGTTGATCAACATACAAGATAAGGGCATGTGAAGATATGCGAAAGAGTGCCTCTCCCATCTTGGTGTATGGGGGAGTAAAGGTTCTAGTTGTCAACCTCAACGGCAACATAGTGACAAGTGCCTCGCCACATTGGTGGTAAGACACAACAGAGATATGGTGTGCCATATCAATGCTACTCGGTGTTTCACATTGGTGAACACCGCGCCGCTCCAACGGAGACTAGCTTCCATTGGGAAGTGAACTTCGGGATAAATCATCGTCTCCAAGTGCCTCGGTATTTCTATACCCGAGCTTCTTACTTATGCTATTTACTTTGTAATAGACATCGAGATTAAAGTCATATATCTTGCTATCACCTAGTTGATTATATTGCTTAGCATAAGTTGTTGGTGCACATAGGTGAACCTAGCTAGTTTAGGTTTTGGCTTGATAAATTAAACGTTAGTTTTATTCCGTATTTATTCAAGCCTTAAATGTAATATTTTTAAATCGCCTATTCACCCCCCTCTAGGCGACATCCGTGTCCTTTCACATCTTTACTGGTTCTTATTTGTCTCTTATCGTGGTGTGGTCTTGGTGCTTGTCGTGCTTGTCATGACAAAGCCAAGTTCACCGAAAACGGTTTTCATATGCATCTTCTATTGCGGTTTCGGTATTGGAGATTTTGCCGGTTCATCCGTGCGGAAGATTTACCTCTTCCATTTCTTTGCAAAATATCCATTGCTTGTTTGCCATTTTCAAAGGTTGCTTTTCTTGTCCTCTTTCCAACAAAATTGGTTTTACTTCATTCGGACTTCAATTGCAAAAGATATAGAATTTCCGGTTTGTGAAAATGAGTTTTTAACTTTTCCCATTTGCTTTTATAACATTTTCCTGGACTATGATGTTTCTCTGCATAATCTTGTTGTGCTCGTTGTGACGATTCCAACGAGTCCAAGATTATCGAAAACGGAGTTCGTGGGTGAAAGTTATCGCGTTTCCGATTTGCAAATGGGAGCTTTTACCTTTCCCCATTTATTTTTATAATATATTCTTGTACTATGATATTTCTCTGCATAATCTTGTAGTGCTCGTTGTGACGATTCCGACGAGTCCAAGATTATCGAAAACGGAGTTCATGGGCGAAAGTTATTGCGGTTTTATTATCGGAAAGTTTTTAAACAGAAATTTAAAAACAGAGAAAAAGAAAAGAAAAAGACAGCCGGGCCGGCCTGGCCGGGCCCGAGGCCGGCCTCAGGCCAGGAGGCTCGGGTGGGCTGCCGGCCTCGCAGCGCTGCCTTGCCAGCCCAGGCCGGGAGCAGGCCGGCCGGCTCGGGCTGCCTCCCGGCCCACCCGGGTGCGCGCCTGCGCCCAGGCCGGCTTGCCAGGCCGGCTTCACTGCGCTGCGCCCTGTGTTCGATCGTTTCCTCGGATACTTTCCCGGCCAGGCCGGTGTGCAGGCCGGCCCCAGGCGGGGGTATCGGGGCTGCACTTTTTGGCCGCAACGGCTACTTTTTTGGGGCCCCTATAAAAAGGGCTTCTTCCCCAAATTTCGAGCTGAGCTCATTTTCTCTCTCCCCACCATTGTTGCAAATCTTTAGAGCTCGATTCCTCCTAATACCTCCGATGATTCTTGCCCAAATTTAGGGAAACAAGAGAGGAGATCTAGATCCACTACTCCACTATACAAAATCTCCTCTAAGTGAGGGGAACTCGTTGGATCTAGATTTTGGAGTTCTTGGTGTTTCTCCATTGTTCTTCCTCCTAAATCCCTCCATAGCATTAGTTGCTTTGGTTGTATTTTGGGGAGAAGGATTTGACCACTTGGTGTGTTCTTACCCTTTTGCATTTGGTGCATCGGGTTGTGCTCCCCACGGTGATTCGTAGGATTGAAGGTTGGGAGCTTGTTACTCTTGGGTCATTGGACCCTAGACGGTGGTGCCGTGAAGACTTCGACTTGTGAAGCTTCGGCACGATTTGGGAGCCCCCAATTGAGTTGTGGGTGTGTGCCCCAAAAGTTGTAAGGACTCCGTAATCCGCCCCGAAGGATTCCGATAGTGGATGGTGAACCAAACCTTTGGGTGCGGTTCATCGGAGAATAGGTTGAGGACTTTGTGGCATCTTGAGTAGGCCTCTTGTGGCGAGCTCACACCCCTCCAACGAGACGTACTCCCTTAACAAGGAGGAACTCGGGAATAAATCCTCGTCTCCGCGTGCCTCGGTTATTTCTATACCCGAGCCTTTTACTTATGCAATTTACATTGTGATAGCCTTCGTGCTTGAAGTTCATATCTTGCTATCACCTTGTTGTCATATTGCTTAGCATAAGTTGTTGGTGCACTTAGGCAAACCTAGTATATTAGGTGTTGGCATGTTAATTTAAACATCTAGTTTTATTCCGCAATTATCAAGCCCCTAAATAGAAAAAGTTTTAATCTCCTATTCACCCCCCCTCTAGGCGACATCCGGGCATAGCTTGTTCTTTCAATTGGTATCAGAGCCACGTCTCTCTTGTTTGGCTTTACCGCCTAGAGAGTAAAGATGTCGTTTAGAGGATTAGTGCACGATTCCATGTTTATTTTCAATGGCACAAATTTTAATGTTTGGAAAACTCATATGCTTAGTCACTTACGGGTCTTGGACCCCAATATTGAGCGTATCTTAGTGTCGTGGTGGTGCACGGACAGATGCCATATAGGCTTAAGGTGGGGCCGATTGGATGCTGGAGGTACCGGGGAGGGCTTGCACGTGAAGACGTACACACTCGAACACACACACACACACACACGGTTTTACCCAGGTTCGGGGCTGTCGTGAGGAGATAACACCCCTACTCCTGCTTGTCTGATCTATATATGTGGGTTATAACTGAGTTACAAGCTGCTCCTTGAGCTGTGTGGGAAAGAACTAAGAGCTTTGGGCTCTCTACCGAGTCTCGGAGCTCTCTACCAAGTCTCGGAAAGGCTATGTGGCTCTCCTGCTAACTCTCAAGGAACGACCAAGTGTTTGTCCAGCGTCCTGGTCTGCGTCCCCGTAAGAGGAGCCCCTGGTGCTCCTTATATAGGGAAATCCAGTGTACAGAGTTAGGGCTTACGTTTGTGCTGGCGTAGGCAGCACTGTGGCCACGCCGAGGTCTCTGACTGCTTCCGTCACCCCTGCGTGGCATGTCCAATCCATCAACTCCTGTGCACTGCTCCGCCGTACTACATAGGTCAGCAGCGTGGAGGACTGATTGCCCATGCTACCACCGAGTCAAGGAGTTGGCAGCGCGTCCTGTCCTGCCAGTGGCAGGCCCCCTGCCTCGTGATTGTCGGGACAAGACGTACGCCACGACCAACGCCGATATAGAGCTTCATTCCTCCCGATCCGGCATAGGCATGCCAGACATTTCCTAACTCGGTTTCTCCTCTCCTGCACATAAGAACAACAAAGGAGATCCCGACATATAGTACACATAATCCGACATAGGGCTATGTCGGTAAGCCCTTACCCGGTTGACCTCGAATAAACCCATGTGCATGTCGGTTTATCATTGACTCGGTCAACTCCGAGTCGAAGCTTATTTCACCATAATGACCCATCTCGGGGGCTCCCCCCGACATTAGTCCCTGAAGCTGGCGCGGTCCTGCAGCCTCGGATGGAGGGCCACGGCAGGTTTACCCGAAAACCAACATTCTTACTTGATTACCGACATCACATACGTTGGCAAACCATTTATATGTCGGAAAGCAGATTCGCCTCCATCATGATATTCGACTTAATGTCGGATCATTCCGACTCACAGGAGGAACCCTCGGCTTCTCCGAGTCATTGGTTCCTCTACGTGGCAGAGCATCTCTGCTTAACGCCTTGGTTCTTGTGCACGGATGGACGTGACACTGGCACGCACGCCACTTGCGTCATGCCGGTCGCCTCAGAGACTGTGCGCACGCAAGCACTCAAGTGCGGTGGACCGCACCGCTCGCATCGCCTCGGGTCCTGCCCGATCAGGTGTACCGCTCAGAGCCGTTGGCTCCCTGTAACCCATCGTGGGGTGGATCGTGCGGCAGTTAAGCCGCTAAGGAGATCGTGGCGGGGATCGTGGGGCGGTAACTCCCCGTCCGTTACGAAATCGTGCGCAGAAAATCACGCGCTCACGATCTCCTCCGGCCGCTCTTAAATAGTAGGGAGGGGGCACCTGTCCTCCCCTCCGCATTCACTCCTCGCCTTCTTGCCTCCTTCTTCCTTCTCCTCCAGCGCCCAGAGCACGAGCGACACAGAGTTCATCGCCTCCGCTGTATGCACGGATCCGCGCACGCCGACGAGCTGCAGGACGCCGACGCCGCCGACGCACAGCGCCGCCGCCGTACACCGCGACAACGCGGTAAGATTTCCTCTTCTCCCCCTTTGCGCATTAGCGCCTTGAATCTCTAAGCGCTCTCCGTTCTTGTTTCTTCCTCTTGCTCTTCTTTTGTTCTTCACCGCGGCGACGCATCGGACGTCGCCGGTGACCTTGTGGTTATGGCTGCGGCTCGCCGCCGATGAGCTATTCTCCATAGCACTTTTTCTTTCTTCTCTCTTTTTCTTGTTTTGCACTTAGATCTCACTCCACTGCTCCTTGCTGTTCTTCCTCTTTAGTTTCCTTTCTCTGTGATGATTTTGATCTCACCGCCGGTGACCCCTTTTTCAGATCTCCGCAACCCTTTACCGACATGTCAGACAACCCCAACCTCGAGGTGGTAGAGGTAGAAGGAGTTGCGGAGGAGTCCACCCGAGCCACATGGGAAGGCTCCTATGTCGCCATAGCCGACATAGACTGGTTGATCCGGACTCGGCGGATCCCTGCCGAGGTGGAATGTCGGCTTCCGGGTCCAGAGACATCGCCGGATCTCAGGGAGGGAGAATATGTCGTCTTCATCGCGCATTTCGAGCGAGGATTCGGTCTACCTGCCAGCGCTTTCTTCCGCAACTTCCTCAACAAATTCGGCCTTCAACCTCATCAACTCCCGGCAAACGCCTTCACCACACTTTCAGCCTTCGTCTCCTTCATGGAGGGTTATCTCGGCCTCTGGCCAACCGTCGAGGCGTGGTCCAAATACTTTCACTTACGGAAACAAGTCGTTCCGAATCCTGATCACCCGGACGCACCCAAGGAAATGACTCAGTGCGGGGCCGCCACCATCGTACCTCGGCGCGGCTCCATCTTCCCCGGATCCAAGGGCTGGAGTCATGCCGGAAATGGCAGCGCTCCTTCTTCTACGTGAAGAACACAACCGAGGTTGACATGATCAACCTACCGAGATTCTCCATCGCCCCCCAACCGCGTAGCTCAACTGGGGGTACAACCCGACGGATAAAGATTTGGTGGTCAACCACATCCACCAGGTTGTCGAGCAGCTCAGGGACGAAGGGATGACTGCTGATGACCTGCTTGCGACTTTCATCAGCCGTCGGGTCCTGCCTCTCCAGCGCCGAGTCCACAAAATATGCCACATGAGTGGCCCTCTGGACCCGACCCGAGTGAGCACCGTCGAGCTAGACAACGACCAGATCCGGCGGCGCATCAAAGCCATAGCCCGGACAAAGATGCCGGAGGCATGGGAATGGGGCAAAGAACCCCACAGCCGGAGCCACCTTCCACCGAGAGTAAGCACCTCCGCCGACATAACTTTTTTCACCGACATAAACTCTTATGTCGGTACAACTTTGTACTTGGTATTAATCATTTCCTGTCTCCACCATGCAGAGATTCGATCGGCAGCGGACAGAGGACGGAGAGAACCCCTCTGCCAACTGGGGTAAAGACCGGGTCGAAGCCGACTCAGAAGACCCGGACGACGAGGACAACATGCCCATTCCCGATGTCGGCTCAATTCCTGCCACGGGGAAGACTCGTGCTTCCTCCCTCCGAGACTAGTCTGAGGATGAAGACGACGATTGTCGGGTTTTAGAGGTGTATGATCCTCTCCCCGTTGCATACTCATATCCGATGTCCCCGCCCTCAGCTGACTCGGACGAAGTGCTCGAGGTGGCACCCCTCGCCACAGGACCCAAGGGTGCAGCTCGGAAACGCCCAGCGGCCGCATCCGCAGATGCCGGAACCTCCGGCACCTCTGCCCCCGCGCAAAAGAAGCAGCGCGTGAAGACCGTAGTGAAGCGCCAACGCCCTGTCTCCAAGGGGTAAGATCCCTTCTTGCCGACATAAACATTTATACTTACTTACATTTCTCCTCTGGCCAACATACTTTGCTGTTTCGACTTTTCAGCATGGCTCCTTTGAAGGTTCCCACTACCGGGTCAACTGCCCGGGTCCCTCCAAGGACACCGACACCGCCTCGGCCGGACGACACTCGGGTGCCAAGTCCACCAAGGATGAGTCCGGTTGCAGATACCTCGGCCCCGGGATCCGGAGCCGGTAACACAGACTCGGTCGAGGCCGCAACCTCGGCGCCCGACCAAGTGATGAATCTCGGAGCCACCTCTTCGGCTCCTGAGGTAGAACGGACCGAGGTCTAGCAGGACTCGGATCAGCCGAGACAGCAGCAGCAAGTGCAGCAGACTCAGCCGCAACCACCACCACCGCAGCAACAGATCCAGCCGCAACAGCCACAACATCAGCAGCAGCAAGTTCAGCCACCACCATCGCAACGGCAGCAGAAGCAGAAGCAGCATCAACCTCCCCCAGCGCAGCAACAGCCAAAGCACAAGCCGCAGCCATCGCCATCGAAATCAAAATCTACATCAACAGCAAGGCCAGCAGCGCCACCGGCACAGCCGCAGCCACAGCAACAAACACCCAAGGCCCCAGTTCCTGCAACTGGGGTGACAACTAGAAAGGCACCGGTGACAACAGTGTCGGCTAACCCGAAACGGCAGTTAATTGTGCCACCAAGTAAAGGAGCAGCGACATCCGGCAGTATCCAGACCACCAGCTGGGGGTTTGGCCCCTTGCGAACCCTTAGCGGGAAAAGCTTGGGCTCCCTTGAGCACTACAACATGGATTGGAACGCCGCCGATTTGAGCGAAGTAAGCTCGAAGTCACCAGCGGGCCAAATCGTTTCTGAACACTCGGCGGGGCCGAGTCTGGTGGCACAAAAGCTGTCCGCAGCGAAATCTGCCCTTCTCGCAGCCGACCAAGCAGCTGCGGTAAGTTGTGCCGAGTAAAGATAATTCGCCTTATTTTTCTTTTTAATGTAGATATCATCTATCCCCAGTCCCCGAGATTCGGGTCGAGTGACTGAGGCTTGGCCGAGTAAAGATGACTCGGTTGAATGAAGGTAACTCGGCCTGAATCTTCATCAACAATATTAACATTTCTTCTTTTCAGGCTTGCATGACCAAGCGCACACAACTGCACCGCAAGCTGCTGCTGGAGCATAAAGTGCTCTCTGATAAGTTCAAGCTGCTCCGGGCCAAGCTGGACCAAGTGGCTGAATTGGCGCTCAAGGCTGAAGGATTGGAGAAGCGGATCTCGGAAATCGAGAGTAAGCCATACTTTGCCTTTCAACTTGCACTTGCATTAGTTTCCTCATTCTGACATCAGCTACCTCGGCACAGCCGCACAGAAGGAGCGCGAGCTTGCGCACCAGGCTGAGCTGAAGAAAGAGCAGGAGGAGGTGTCTCGGCTGAAGGCCGAACTGGAGAAGTCTCGGGGCCAAGCCGCCGAGCTGGAAAAGACCGCCGCCACAGAAAAACAACTCCGAGAAGAGGAGACCCGGAAGCTCCAAGAATCTCTTGAAGAGTCCAAGTCACAGGCAACCTCGGCTGAGAGTGAGCTCCGAGCTCTGAAGGCCAAGATCGCGAAGTGGCTGGTGGACATCTCCAGCATCAACTCCAAGATGGACAGTAAGCCCCCTTCCCCTCTGCCTTTATTCAATTTCTCACTTTTACCCTTGTGTGACTTACCTCGGCGTTAGCCATTCCCTACTCAGAACGCTTCCCCCACACCAAGGCTGCTGCGGACAAGAGCGCAAAGGGGCACCGGTTCAAGGAAATCCAAGATGGCCCGATCTCGGCCGAGTGGGATATGGATACTCACTTGGTGGCCCTGAAGGCACGCTTGGTACCGATGAGAGCTATCGGGATGAATCTCCTCAGCTCCGCGATCCGGGTCTACAATGTTCTCTGGCCCGGGTGCGAGGCCCCTGCAATTGTCGACGAACTGGCCAAGTGTCTGATGAACTCCGAGGAAAGGCTCGATGACTGGCGATCATCCGCCGCCCGAGTCGGCGCAGACGAGGCCTTAACTTATGTGCTATCTTGGTACGAGGAACTCGACCTCGAGATGCTGAAGACTGTGCGGGACGGGTCCAGGTGGCTCTCCGACCCGGAACACATCCAGCGTCGCCAAGAGCTGGCTCACTCGCTCATCCAATATGCTCCGGTGCACAGTTTTGTCCCGGGTGAGCGGGTTCCTCAATCGGAAGAATTGGAGGTCGACGGCGAGGACGAAGGCGAAGACGAAGAACAAGTCGATGAAGAAATCCAAGCCGATACTCCTCCCGACACAGCCACAGGCACCGCTCCGGCCGCTGCGACCAAGGATACCACCGAGATCTCAACCTCGGAACCAGCCAAGGCCGATGCCGCTCCCTCTGCTCCAAGTAGCTGATGCTCTGCTACCTAGACTTAGAAAAAACTGAAACCATCAAATCCCCGGAATGCCGGGTGCAAATGTAATATAAACCTTTAGCTTTTTATGCTCTGGCACTTGGTTCTTTACTTTGCACAATTTTAGCATGGTTTATTTATTATGCCGGATCATTCTGAACCGAGTCCCGAGTTCATTTTCTTGTTTACCATACTTAGCAACCTCTGCTCTTGTCTACCTTTCTTGGTTTCTTGACAGTCGAGTCACAAGATTACCGAGATACGGCATACAATCTATACTATAATATTAGAGTTGGACGGTCGTACGTCCGACTCCAGACGACCGATCCATCGATCGCACCCTCGCGATAAAGCCCGTTACGATTACCAGTTGGCCCGGCCCAGCAACCACACTTCCAGACGACCGGAGACCGGACGAGCGATCGTCTCCCTGCTTCCATCGACCCGCCGCCAGGAGCAGCGCGCACGCACGCACGCATGACTGACCGGTGGAGGAGGAGAGGCTAGAGGGGAAGAGCAGAGTGGCAGCGTCGTTGTCTTCTCCGGCTGGCGACCTGCCACCACCGGTGGACGAGGTAACGCTGCCACCCAAGTTGTCCTCTTCTGTTGCAATTCGTTTATCAATGCGGAAATTCCTCCCGGGCATGCGCGTCCTCCGGTGAGCACACTGGCGGCTCTATACTGCACCGCCCCTTTCTTCCTGCCCGTGGATCCGATATCCCAGATCGCGGATCCGTGCTTCCGGCCCTGGATCAGGTGCTGCCGCCGACGGGAGCGAGTCGGTCGGCGACATGTAGCTGAAGGACCACGGCCATGGCGCTCAACCGTCGCTGACTTCGATTTCTTCCGGTCAAGACGGCAAGACCCTCGTCCGACCACAGCCTGCTCCTAATCTTGTATGAATCAGTTCCTCAATCTGCTCCTTTACCAGAATGCGTTGCTCAATCCATGTATGAATCAATTTTTTTCTATTGATCCATGTTCCAGATCTGCTCAATCTGCTCTTGTATGAATCCATGTATGAAAATCTATATACTTCAGTTCATATCCTCTGAATTTATGTTTCCTTGTTTTCAGTTAATATAGGTTCAGCCTGATTGGGGACGAAGCTGATGAGATAATTAATAGGAATTGTTTTGTGGTTGCTCTGATGAGATAATGGGAACAAGTTCCTGAATTAGGTAGTCAGTACTAAGTTGTCTTACCACTATGTGTTTTCATATTACATAGTACAAAAATCCATAACGTTCATAATTGCAACCTTGATATCGTAAGAGGTGAGATTTCTAAGTTGACTGTTCATTCTGAGAATTCTTACGTGAGGTTAATCAGAGATGGTTTATTTCTCCTTATATGCAACTGAGACTAAAAATGCTAATTGAGTACATTTTGTAGTTGCGCGAAGGCTTTGAAGGAAGTGTTCCTCCCTTATTTTGATGAAGGCAACTAGGTAAGGTCTTGTTCTGAACGGTTTCTCATTAATGGCCACTGCATTGAATTAATATTTCCAGTGTTGCTAAATTTTAACTATCAGCCTTTACTCTATATTTCTTAGCTGCTCTCCGTTATCGTTTCATGACCTCAGGATCCATGTTGAAGTTTCTGTTGGGATGGAAGTTGACAAGTTGAGGAAGAATTGTCTGCTCAATAAATGATGTTCAAGTTTCAAGTTATTTTAGTGACTTTATTCATCTCTGCAAACTAGCGAGGTCAATGTTTAACTCTATATTTGCTGTATATTATGCTAGGACCAAGGTGTGTATTAATTTACTGGCACATGTTGCCAGTGCCATGCTCAATGTATCATATATCACGCTGTAGCTCAAAAGTCCACTTAAGGTATTTCATGAACATTTTGTCCACCATTATTTTTCTTCTATATTATTCTGGATCACATAATGCATAAGATGAATAATCAGGCGAAGTTATTTTGTGCCATATTCACCTATTTGTTGTACTTTTGCGATGCGGTTGTATTTAACTCTATATTTGCTGTATATTATAGGCAACCCCGTAACATGTTTATCAGATCGTAGTGTTCAAAATTTGTCTTGAAGCCTCAAGGGCATGTGATGTGAGTTAGGAAAGCTATTTATTAGTCTGATTTAGTGCTGATTTGCGTTTCTCTTTTTCCCGGCTGTTCTACTAGCTGGCATCCATCTTTTTGAAGATTATTTTGCTACCAATTGGGAATTGAAGTAATGTTGCTTTAGATTTGTGCTCTTGTCACACTTGGTAAGAATGACTGAGCCATATAAACCTGACATAGAAGAAATTGGGTTTTCCTTTTTTATTCTTTATTTTTTTAATTGTACCAATTTACACACTTACTATTGTTTATTGAAGATCTACACCCAGATAGAGCATTTTGAATAATTCTCTATGTTAATATCATCCCGTATTGAAAAGGGTTTTTTATACATGGAAATAATCATTTAAATAGGTTCAATGCCCAAATGAAAGGGTGTCAGTGTGTCACCAGTGTCGTATCAGCCAATTAGTCACTTGCGCTTATATTTCAATAAGCTGAGGATTCTCTTAAGGCTTCTTGCTGAAATGAAATAACATGTAGTTGGGCATGATTCCCCACTCAAAATTGTAAGTTGTATACATAATTATGGTTCTCTTGTACATTATTTAAGGTCGATACTTGAGTTCATTTGTAACATGGCATTCAGTTCACAGTGGATTTCCCTATGTTACACTGTCTTTTGCTGCTTCTATAATCAGCCTGGTGTAAGAAAAATGCACACCATGTCGTGTCAGCTATATGCAGGCGTGTGTACAAGTTTGAAATGGTCAGTTCCCTTGTTTTTTTTTTTTTGAGAAGCATACATATATATCTTGTGAATGACCAAAAGTTTCTCTTGATAATTCTATTATTGTTTGAGCATAATTGGTTTAGTAGAAACATACAAAAGAGTGACAATTAAGTACGAGTGTATGACCTGGCAGTCATGGATTTGATACAAATGGTTCTCATGTACTATGCAATTTATCTTTTAAGAGTTGTGAGCCTCTTTACTGCCGCATGTTTTGATGCTAGCACTGGTTTCAAATAATGAGCTTTAGTAACTATCTCTTTTCATATTGTTCATCACCCCCATGATAGGTGTGGAAAAGGACTTCTTAGTTTTATAAATTGGGCTAGCTAGGAAATGAATTTGTAACAACCCATGTTTGCTATTATGTGTAAAATAGTTAATCATGAGCATAGCATGCATTAATTCTTGCATTAAGAAATTTATGGTACTTTAAAATAAAAGGGAAACCCTAAAATGGTTATTTCCCCTCCCTATTTTTAAATGTGGTAAAAAGTCCCCAAAAAAATCTTGCAATAATTTGTGGGGCCTCTTTATATTATTGTGGCCCAACATAAAAAGTTTCATAATTTTTGGAGCTGCTCTAGTAACCTATCTAATCTTCCAAAACTCCAGGGGGATTTTTGTAAAACTTCCCTCTTGTCTTCTTCATCAGGCAGGCAGGCAGCTCCGTGGCTTGCCGTCCATCGCTGATTCTGCGTCCGGATGAACGCCGCCGCGCAGCCTTCTGCTCGTGGAGATAAGACCCCAGAGACGTCCGCATCTCCCTCTCCCTCCTCACTCGCCTCGCCCTCCTCCTCTTCCTTTCTCTCCCTCGCTCGAGAACGAGCTCGACCCGAAACCCTAGTCGACGGCTGCCGCGTCGCGCCGCCGCTCTGGGCCACCCCGAGCTCCTCCGTGAAGTCCCAAAGCTCCGCCTCGACGCCACGATCCTCCTCGCCGACTCGCGCTTGCCGGGACGCCCGGAGTCGGCCGAATCGAGCCGTTCCCCTTCGCTTCCGGCCGCCGCCGCCGCGGACGATTTCGTCGCCGTCCGGCCTCCTCCGCCTTCTCCGACCATTCCATCGATCTCCTGGTGAGCAGGGGATCCTCCCCGTACCCTTTTCCCTCTTCCTCTCGCCTCCGGCCGTCGTCCCCGACGTGCTCCGCCTCGGGCCGCCGCTGGCCATGGTCGCCGGAGCAACTCCGGTGACCAAATGGTCCGAGCACCGCCACCCTCCGGTTCACCTCTTCCTCGCGCGTCCAACGCGCGTGGTCGCGCTCCCTTGCGTGGCCGGAGTCGACCGGTCCGTCGCCGGCAGTGCCGTGCCCACCGTGGCTGATGTCAGCTGATGTCACCGTGGGGCCAGCCTGTCAGTGATTTAATCTTTAAGGGAAATATTTTTGGAAATTAATAAAATTATGACATGTGGGTCCCCTCTGTCAGATATTTAACAATTTCAGAAATTCCAGAAAATGAATAAAATTGTAAATTCAATATCTTTATTTCTGTAATTCAGAAAAATATGAATAAAATATCAAAATTTGCAGAAAAATGAGATCTATCTATTTATGCAAAGATCATGCATGATTGAACAACTTCAATTAAGAGTTGCTTTGAATAACAAAAATGCCACTTTAGGCAATTATGGAGTTTCTCCGATTATTATTAATTCGGACTCCATTTAAATTGATTATCATGTTTTAGGGTTTAATTCAAATACATGTAATTTGTCATGCATACATTGTGCGCATTGCATCGATCCCATGTGTTGATTGTTGTCGTTTCTTTCCGGTATTTCGGTTCCTCCGGTAGAACGAGTGTCGATATCGAGGATAAATCCAAAGTGAAGATCATCACCGCCAACGACGAATGCATGAGTATCGACGACAAATGGCGAATACTTGATCATCAATAATCAAGTCGGGCAGAAGATTCCTGAAGCTATATATTTTCTGTTTATTGCTCAATAAGGCAAGCACAACCCCTTCTTCTATCTGCTCCCATATTTTCAAGTATTATTTCTGATAAGCATCATATCGGTTCCAAAGCTTTTGGTCGATAGGTAGAGTCAACCTATCTTGCATGTGCCCCTTGTCGCCTAGTACCTGTTTATCCATCCTAGCATGATTAGGGTTGCTTGTGTGTCGCCAGAGCCCTATATATGTTTATATGCTTAGCCATGCTTAGTTATGATCTGATCCTTCATGTTGATGAATCAGAGCTGTGAATGAATCTAGCATGTCAGGTTAACGAGGAAAGTGGTGTGAGTATGTTAATTTGACTAAAAGGCTTGGACAATGAGGCCACGGTGGGATGTGGTGGGTTGTCTTGTTCTTGCCGCCCTAGGACCTCTTGTGCTTATCGCTTGAACCAAGACTAAGAGTACGACACACGGGGCCTAGGTGAAGCCCCTCGGCTGTTACTTGTTTAGGTGTGCCCGTAGGACACGTAGTTTGCCGTGTTCCATTTGCAGAAAGGTGAACAACGTTTTGAGAGAAAAGATAGGTCGTGTCTGGGGACAAGTGAAGGACGAACTGATCTTGGTCCCCACGCACAGAAATAGGGACCGTCAGGAGGTGGCCATCTCTTGTTAATGGCGGAATGGCCCTATTTGGGTTGGCTTATGGGCACATCTAGGCAAGCTAAGAGTCGTGGTCGACCCCCATCTGCCGGCATTCCCCGGAAGAGTGCTAATCATGTGGCACCAGGAGTCGGTCGGCACGTGTGGACCAAATTGTACACCCCTGCAGGGATAAATCTATTCGAATAGCCGTGTCCACGGTTAAGGACGACTTGGGTCTTGCTGTTTGATCATAGATGACAACTTGAACATATTCGTAAAACTTGATAAACAAAGTGTGCGGGTTGTTTCCTCGAGGGTGTATCGAGGGAGTGATCCTAGTAGAGCAGGTTCAGCGGATGTTGATTCTGGTGGTTTCAAATGATCTATGGAGATTAAAAGTGTTCTCTTATCCCTTTTACAAAACTTCTGAGTAGACGAACTTCTACTTCTTCTCTCTCGATTGAAAAGTTGGCTTTACGCAAAATTAGCCCACAAACATCTTCTAACTTATGCATTACCGTAACGGGTTAAAGTCTTGCTGAGCTCTGTACTCAGGCCTGCCGCTACCTTATTTTTGACAGAGATGAAGATACCATCGATGGAGATTTATGCGTGGACATCGACGAGTAGTTTGGGGTTCCCAGGTAGCAGCCTGGAATCTGTAGTATGGGACGTCACCGTTGCTTATTTCTGGCCTCTTAGGCCTTTTGTTAATCTTGTTGAATAGCAACATAATTTGCCTTCCGTTGTATGATGTAATGTTGGGTCGTGTGACCTCTGCGTGTATTTTTTGCTATCTTACTCTAATAAGAGTTGTATATTTGCTTCTTGTCGTATAGTCACTGCCCTGTACCGGTTGTTACAACCTCTCCCGTGCATGATGCGTGTATGGATATAAAGTGCACGGTTGAAAGGAAAGGTTCTTGGGCTCTTTGTTATGCAGTTTTGGCTATGCCCGTGTTATGGCTTAGCCGAGGGGTTGTGGTGCCGATGATCCATTCCGAGCACGCCTGCCGATGTTTACTCGGCCTGGGAGTGGTAAACCCAGTAACCCTCGGCTACGTAGCATGACCAGTGACACATAGCATTTCTGTATAACTCTGAGGCCGAGTCCGACAGCTTAACAAGGTCCTAGGATTCTTTGTTATGCATTCGTGGTTATGATTAGATGTGGTAGTCTTCCGAGGGGTTTTGTGTGACCGGTGTTCCCGGCACGCCTGCAGTGAAATGCTGCCTGGGATTGGTACCCCAGTAACTCTCGGCTATCAAGTCTAAGAGCACATAACACTTATGTATAACCCTGGATCCGGGGTCGCTACAAGTTTTTGGTATCAGAGCAGGACTACCTGTAGGAAACCCTTACTGCTGGTCGATGTTGAGTCTAGTACTTGTGAAAACTATTTTGAACAAAAAAAAATGAGTTGTGAAAATCTCATTAGGATTCTTTTTACTCCTTACCTGGTATCGTTCTAATTCTGGGTTATCTTACCTTGTTTGGGTTGAAAAGGTTTTACTATCTCATCTGGTCGTTCAAATCCTAGGTGCCTTGAGCACATGTCGTTTCTTAACCAATTGACCTAGTGTGGAGTTCTCCAGAGTCTGGTGTGTGTTCTGAGTTCCCTCTTCTTGTTGTTTCAACTGAGAGATTTCATTCCATCATAATCTTTCAGGTTTGTGGGTTCCATAATCTTATGTTCTAGGTTTTGAGGTTTCCTTTTCCCTCGGATGCCTCCTTCTCTTTGTTTGGGTACTTCGGAAGTTGTGTATGGTTTCTGGAGGTTACCTCGTGATTGCTATTTTGTGGTGTCCTTTGTGTCACTCAAATAGTAGTTACTCTTTTCTTTGGGTTTTAACCCTTGGACTTGAACCGAAGGTCCCGGATTGTGCTGAATTCTAGTGTGTTGAGTCATGTGGTTTCTCAACCATGTGGTGATCATGCTATTTGTGCGAATCTTAGTACATGATGCTGACCATTAACCCAAGATCCATTCCTTTGAACCCTGAGTTAAGGTTAATAATTTAACCCACCTCATGATGGCTGGTAACTTTGGTTCTAGCCTCGAGCTTGTGATAGTTGTTGTGATTGAGTTGCGACAACTATGGTCTTCCCCACCACTAGCTATTGACAGAGGTTCTGTCTTGGAACCAAATGGATCACGACAAGAGTGCTCTTTATGAGTCTCATCTAGGCTCGTGACTTTGCCACACCTTCTTTTTTCAGCATGGGTTCTACAGAAGAGTATTACTTGTGCATCCATCATGATCTCAGGTTTATCTTGAGCTTGTTCCTCTTCTTTAGTTGTTTTCCGACCTTCGTCTACCAGTTGGTAGCCAAGTTGCGGCTGTGTATTGGAGTCTTCCGTTGCACAATGCTTCTTGTGGTCTTTCAAGCCATTCCACCTTTGGGTTGTTTGGAGAAACAAACTCCAATACCTTGTCCATTTCTAGGACTAGGTCAAAGTGTTGTAATCCATAGAACTAAGAGGTCTCGTTAGCTTCTGTTATGTTCTACCTTAGAGTGTCACACTCTTATATATCAAGAGGTCGTGCTGAGTCTCATGACGTACTTGATGAAGTGATTCTTTTACACATCCTTATCCACCCTTCTTTTGAGCTACTCGTGCTCGAGAATGTTGGGTGCGCGTATTGATGTGGCTATCGGATACCCTTAGCAATTCTTATTGCTTTGAAATCCAAGGACATTGATGTCATTCTTAGCATGATTGGTAATCCGATCACTAAGCTGAGTTTGACTGTGCTGCCAAGTCCGTTTGTTCAGGCGCATATCTCCGGTCGAAGAGTTAGGTTCATGCCGAAACTCTCAAGATCAAATCGTTTTGCTTTGAAAAGCAAGACTCTTTTCGAACTCAATGACATACGGTGGTTCATGATATTCTAGTTGTCTTTCTAGAAGTATCGCCAGGTTGTCACCTGACCGTGATGTCAAGTTTGTGAGTAAGTTAGTTCTTCGAACCGCTTCTTTCTCCAAGAAACCGTGTTGGATACGCTTGAACTAGTTGGTTGAGCTTAATCAACAAATTGGAGAGTTGAAAGGCAAAAGTTCTATCCGACTTGGTTCATTCTTAAAGGGATGTCTAGTTTTTCTCGTGTTGAAGCAAGATAATGTCTCCTTCATGGATCCACTATCTCTCCAACCTTTGATTTGAGCTTGGGCTATCGTCAAATCAATCTCAGAACCAAGGACTATCTTGATGTTGTTTTACTCCAGTGTTCCACTTGAGTATACCTCATGTCCTTTGGTCTGACCAATACTTTCACCTTGTTCATATGATATATGAGTCCATCTTCTCAGAGTATCATAATAAGGTTGTTGTTGAGCCCATCGATGACATTCTTATTATATCCATGTTTGAAGAGATTCATATTGGACATTTGGCGCTAGTGTTGGAAACTTGTAAGAACAAACCTTGTGTCATCACGAGGTATATGTTCTGGAGGTTGGAAGTGACTTTCTCTCGTTCATGTGCATTTGGTGAAAGATGTCGCCGTGAATTCGAGTAAAGTTCTCTTTGTTTTCTTGAGAAGAAGTTCTCAGACTTCAATCTCTCGTTTGATGTTCCCTAACCAGGACTCAGTTGTGTTTCATTGCAAGAAGTTCATGATGGTTCAATTGTTTCCTCGCAGTCATGACCACATGGATCTCGCAATCCAGCTCTTGTTTTGGAGCCTGACACTGAAGTCTATTTCTTGAGAATCAGTTGACCTTACTCGTATCTGTTGCAAACTCCCTTGTTCGGACATGTTGAGTCTGAAGTATTAGTACATCTAACTAGATCTGTATCTCAAGCAGAAATGATCGTTGGTGTTCCTCAGGAGTATGACCTAGGCCTCTTTGTAAATCCGGCGAGATTGATGTTGTGGTTGACACACTTAGCCGGAAGGTCTATTGCCATAATTTCTTGATTCAGTAAAGACAACCACTCTCCAAGAGGATTTGTGCAGTTTTTTCTAGAAGTTGTTCCTTATGGTTCCTTTTCAATCTTGAAGTCCGACCTTCACTTGATGACTGATTGAAGGCTAGTCAAAAGCTTGATATTGGTATCTAGAACATCAAGGAGAACATTTGAGCGGATTTGCTAAACATCTTTCGGTCAATCCTCCCTACCAATCTCTTGTGGAGATAACTCCATCTCGAGAATTTCCACCTCGGAAGTGATCTCAAGTAGATCGCTGACAAGTGCTCTTCCCTTCTCCTTTGTTGGAACTTGGAGTTCCAATCAACTCACACGTTGTGTGAATTTGTCAGTCACCTTAAGGCCTCAGACTTTTAATCATGTGGCAAATGTGTTGTTATGCCAAAAGGGCTGCAGCCTCAGAACGTGTCCTTCCTCCTTACGGTGCCTTGAATCCTTGTTGTCTATTCATCCTGGTGGTGTGAAGTGAGCCACGGGATTCTTCTACCTTCAGTAATCATGCCGAAGAGAGACTATATGATTTTGAAGATCAAAGTTCCTTTGGTTGCATGATTCACCTTTTATCCATGAGTCACCCTCTTCCAAAGTGTGCCTCGCTATGGTATCAAGGCAATTCCACTCCTTGCTACCCTTGTCACTTCAATATCTAACCAGGCAAAGCGTGGAACAATTGCCTACCAAAATGGAAACTTCTCTTTTCCTCTGTTACCTTGACGTGTCTCCTCTCTTCAGCTCAAGGATTGTTATGAAACCTACTCTCATGAGTTGACCATGAAATACTTGATCTTTTTGAAGATCCATCTTTCCAGAGTGTTCCCTCTTCCTTTATAGCCGATGGATGAAGATCCCGAAGTCATGATGCTACCAACAAATTTTCTTTGAGAATATTGTTGAAGACTGATGTAACCCCTTCCTTCTCTTTCTCGCTTTGAATCTCGGGACGAGATTCTTGTAAGGGGGGTAGATTGTAACAACCCATGTTTGCTATTATGTGTAAAATAGTTAATCATGAGCATAGCATGCATTAATTCTTGCATTAAGAAATTTATGGTACTTTAAAATAAAAGGGAAACCCTAAAATGGTTATTTCCCCTCCCTATTTTTAAATGTGGTAAAAAGTCCCCAAAAAAATCTTGCAATAATTTGTGGGGCCTCTTTATATTATTGTGGCCCAACATAAAAAGTTTCATAATTTTTGGAGCTGCTCTAGTAACCTATCTAATCTTCCAAAACTCCAGGGGGATTTTTGTAAAACTTCCCTCTTGTCTTCTTCATCAGGCAGGCAGGCAGCTCCGTGGCTTGCCGTCCATCGCTGATTCTGCGTCCGGATGAACGCCGCCGCGCAGCCTTCTGCTCGTGGAGATAAGACCCCAGAGACGTCCGCATCTCCCTCTCCCTCCTCACTCGCCTCGCCCTCCTCCTCTTCCTTTCTCTCCCTCGCTCGAGAACGAGCTCGACCCGAAACCCTAGTCGATGGCTGCTGCGTCGCGCCGCCGCTCTGGGCCACCCCGAGTTCCTCCGTGAAGTCCCAAAGCTCCGCCTCGACGCCACGATCCTCCTCGCCGACTCGCGCTCGCCGGGACGCCCAGAGTCGGCCGAATCGAGCCGTTCCCCTTCGCTTCCGGCCGCCGCCGCCGCGAACGATTTCGTCGCCGTCCGGCCTCCTCCGCCTTCTCCGACCATTCCATCGATCTCCTGGTGAGCAGGGGATCCTCCCCGTACCCTTTCCCTCTTCCTCTCGCCTCCGGCCGTCGTCCCCGACGTGCTCCGCCTCGGGCCGCCGCTGGCCATGGTCGCCGGAGCAACTCCGGTGACCAAATGGTCCGAGCGCCGCCACCCTCCGGTTCACCTCTTCCTCGCGCGTCCAACGCGCGTGGTCGCGCTCCCTTGCGTGGCCGGAGTCGACCGGTCCGTCGCCGGCAGTGCCGTGCCCACCGTGGCTGATGTCAGCTGACTGTCACCGTGGGGCCAGCCTGTCAGTGATTTAATCTTTAGGGAAATATTTTTGGAAATTAATAAAATTATGACATGTGGGTCCCCTCTGTCAGATATTTAACAATTTCAGAAATTCCAGAAAATGAATAAAATTGTAAATTCAATATCTTTATTTCTGTAATTCAGAAAAATATGAATAAAATATCAAAATTTGCAGAAAAATGAGATCTATCTATTTATGCAAAGATCATGCATGATTGAACAACTTCAATTAAGAGTTGCTTAGAATAACAAAAATGCCACTTTAGGCAATTATGGAGTTTCTCCGATTATTATTAATTCGGACTCCATTTAAATTGATTATCATGTTTTAGGGTTAATTCAAATACATGTAATTTGTCATGCATACATTGTGCGCATTGCATCGATCCCATGTGTTGATTGTTGTCGTTTCTTTCCGGTATTTCGGTTCCTCCGGTAGAACGAGTGTCGATATCGAGGATAAATCGAAAGTGAAGATCATCACCGCCAACGACGAATGCATGAGTATCGACGACATATGGCGAATACTTGATCATCAATAATCAAGTCGGGCAGAAGATTCCTGAAGCTATATATTTTCTATTTATTGCTCAATAAGGCAAGCACAACCCCTTCTTCTATCTGCTCCCATATCTTCAAGTATTATTTCTGATAAGCATCATATCGGTTCCAAAGCTTTTGGTCGATAGGTAGAGTCAACCTATCTTGCATGTGCCCCTTGTCGCCTAGTACCTGTTTATCCATCCTAGCATGATTAGGGTTGCTTGTGTGTCGCCAGAGCCCTATATATGTTTATATGCTTAGCCATGCTTAGTTATGATCTGATCCTTCATGTTGATGAATCAGAGCTGCGAATGAATCTAGCATGACAGGTTAACGAGGAAAGTGGTGTGATATGTTAATTTGACTAAAAGGCTTGGACAATGAGGCCACGGTGGGATGTGGTGGGTTGTCTTGTTCTTGCCGCCCTAGGACCTCTTGTGCTTATCGCTTGAATGAAGACTAAGAGTACGACACACGGGGCCTAGGTGAAGCCCCTCGGCTGTTACTTGTTTAGGTGTGCCCGTAGGACACGTAGTTTGCCGTGTTCCATTTGCAGAAAGGTGAACAACGTTTTGAGAGAAAAGATAGGTCGTGTCTGGGGACAAGTGAAGGACGAACTGATCTTGGTCCCCACGCACAGAAATAGGGACCGTCAGGAGGTGGCCATCTCTTGTTAATGGCGGAATGGCCCTATTTGGGTTGGCTTATGGGCACATCTAGGCAAGCTAAGAGTCGTGGTCGACCCCCATCTGCCGGCATTCCCCGGAAGAGTGCTAATCATGTGGCACCAGGAGTCGGTCGGCACGTGTGGACCAAATTGTACACCCCTGCAGGGATAAATCTATTCGAATAGCCGTGTCCACGGTTAAGGACGACTTGGGTCTTGCTGTTTGATCATAGATGACAACTTGAACATATTCGTAAAACTTGATAAACAAAGTGTGCGGGTTGTTTCCTCGAGGGTGTATCGAGGGAGTGATCCTAGTAGAGCAGGTTCAGCGGATGTTGATTCTGGTGGTTTCAAATGATCTATGGAGATTAAAAGTGTTCTCTTATCCCTTTTACAAAACTTCTGAGTAGACGGACTTCTACTTCTTCTCTCTCGATTGAAAAGTTGGCTTTACGCAAAATTAGCCCACAAACATCTTCTAACTTATGCATTACCGTAACGGGTTAAAGTCTTGCTGAGCTCTGTACTCAGGCCTGCCGCTACCTTATTTTTGACAGAGATGAAGATACCATCGATGGAGATTTATGCGTGGACATCGACGAGTAGTTTGGGGTTCCCAGGTAGCAGCCTGGAATCTGTAGTGTGGGACGTCACCGTTGCTTATTTCTGGCCTCTTAGGCCTTTTGTTAATCTTGTTGAATAGCAACATAATTTGCCTTCCGTTGTATGATGTAATGTTGGGTCGTGTGACCTCTGCGTGTTTTTTTGCTATCTTACTCTAATAAGAGTTGTATATTTGCTTCTTGTCGTATAGTCACTGCCCTGTACCGGTTGTTACAACCTCTCCCGTGCATGATGCGTGTATGGATATAAAGTGCACGGTTGAAAGGAAAGGTTCTTGGGCTCTTTGTTATGCAGTTTTGGCTATGCCCGTGTTATGGCTTAGCCGAGGGGTTGTGGTGCCGATGATCCATTCCGAGCACGCCTGCCGATGTTTACTCGGCCTGGGAGTGGTAAACCCAGTAACCCTCGGCTACGTAGCATGACCAGTGACACATAGCATTTCTGTATAACTCTGAGGCCGAGTCCGACAGCTTAACAAGGTCCTAGGATTCTTTGTTATGCATTCGTCGTTATGATTAGATGTGGTAGTATTCCAAGGGGTTTTGTGTGACCGGTGTTCCCGGCACGCCTGCAGTGAAATGCTGCCTGGGATTGGTACCCAGTAACTCTCGGCTATCATGTCTAAGGGCACATAACACTTATGTATAACCCTGGATCCGGGGTCGCTACAGATTGGGCTAGCTAGGAATATTCAAAGCCAATAATTTAAGTGATTTTTTTTGTATTTTGTAGAAATGTTTAGTGAGGATTTTTTTTTATGGAATTATACTGATGGTGAATCNGCTACATTTGGATTTGTCCAAACTTATGGAGAAGCCTGTATTTACAAGAAATGAGTGGGAGTTCAGTTGCATTTCTAATACTATATGTGGATGACATATTATTAATTGGAAATGATGTTACACTACTTGAAAGTGTAAAGTCTTATTTGAATAAGAGTTTTTCAATGAAAGACCTTGGAGAAGCTGCGTATATTTTAGGCATAAAGATCTATAGAGATAGGTCAAAGCGCCTAATTGGGCTTTCACAGAGTACATACCTTGACAAAGTTCTGAAGAAGTTCAGAATGGAAAATTCAAAGAAGGGGTTCTTACCAATGTTGCAAGGAAAGGTTCTGAGTAAGACTCAGAGTCCTATTACGGCAGAAGATAGAGAGATAATGGACAAGGTTCCTTATGCCTCTGCGATAGGCTCTATCATGTATGCCATGCTATGTACTAGACCAGATGTGTGCCATGCTGTAAGTTTGACTAGCAGGTACCAAAGTGATCCAGGAGTGGAACACTGGTCAGCTGTCAAGAATATCCTTAAGTATCTGAATAGAACTAAGGAAATGTTTCTCGTATATGGAGGTGACCAAGAGCTTGTCGTAAGGAGTTACGTCGATGCTAGTTGGGACACAGATCCGGATGATTCTAAGTCTCAGTCCGGATACGTGTTTATTCTGATGGTGGCGCTGTGAGTTGGAGGAGTTCAAAGCAGAGCGTGGTGGCGAAATCTTCAACAGAAGCGGAGTATGTTGCGGCCTCGTCGGCAGCAAGTGAAGCAGTCTGGATGAAGGAGTTCCTCTCAGAGCTGAGCGTGGTTCCAAGTGCGTCAAGACCTCTGGCCCTGTACTGTGATAATACAGGTGCAATAGATCTTGCCAAGGACCCGACTTCACACAAGAATACCAAGCATATTAAGCGCCGCTATCACAATTTGCGTGAGAATGTCAAGGATGGTGACATAGAGATTTGCAAGGTGCATACGGATCTGAATGTGGCAGACCCGTTGACTAAACCTCTTCCACGAGCAAAACATGATCAACACCGAGAGGCCATGGGTGTTAGATTGCTACAAATGTAAACTAGATTATTGACTCTAGTGCAAGTGGGAGACTGTTGGAGATATGCCCAAGAGGCAATAATAATGATTATTGTTTATCATATTTCTTCGTTCATGATATGTTTAATTCCATGCTAGAATTGTATTAACCGGAAACAAATACATGTGTGGAATATAAACGGTAATGTGTCCCTAGTCTTTCCTCTTGTGACTAGTTCGTTTGATTAAGTGATGGTTAGATGTTTCCTAACCATGGATTTATGAATCGCTTAATAAACGAAGTTTGTATCATGGGAGATGATATAATGGGCAAGACTCAAATTAAATAGATGTCAAATATAGTTTCCTTAGACCATGAGATTATGTCACTCCCGCTTATCGGAGGATAGCTTTGTGGACATCAAATGTCACTTCGTAACTGGGTGATTATAAAGGTGGCTTTCAGGTTCTCCGATGATAGGTTGTTGGGTGACATGTTTCAAGACTAGGATTTGTTCGTCCAACAGTTGGATAGATATCTCTGGGCCCTCTTGGTAGTATAGCATCCAAACGCTTGCAAGCATATGACTAAGTGGCTAGTCATAAGGGATCCTATTCTATGGGAACGAGTAAAGAGAACTTGTCGGTAACGAGATTAATCAGATATGGAGATATCGGTGGATTGAATCTCGGACAAGTAATATATCGTGAAACAAAAGGAATCGTATATGGATTAATTGAATCCCGGACATTGTGGTTCGACTAGTAAAGTACTTCGTCAAATATGTAGGAATTAATATGGGCATCCCGGTCCCGCTATTAATATGACATATTCGCGAACCCGCAGAGTCACACACTTAACGTTCGATGTAGTTAGGGTTCGAGATAAATGATGGTGAGAACGAATATTGATTCAGAGTCCCGGATTGGATCCCGGACGTCACGAGGAGTTCCGGAGTGGTCCGGAGAATAAGATTCATATAAAGGAAATAGTTTCCGGAGGTTAAGAAAGGTTCGGGAATTTATCGGTAAAGTACCGGAATGTTCTAGAAGGTTCTAGAGGGGTCTAGAAGTGGGGCCCATAGGAGTATGGGGCCCACAAGGCATGAAGGGGTAGTGGGCTGGCCTATTGGGCCAGCCGCACCACTCCCTTGATGGCCCATGCGGGCCAAGCTTCTAGAAGGGGGGGGGCCGGCCTAAACCCTAGAGGTTGCTTGGGGGGCAAACCTCCCCCCTTGCGCCGGCCCTAGATGGAGGGTGGGGCGCAGCCCCCCTGCCCCCTATATAAGGAGGGCTAGAGGAAGGGGTGCGGCACCCCAAGGCCACCCCACAGGTGCCCTAGCCGCACCCCTCTCCCACCTTGCCGCCGCCCCTCCTCCTCCTCTCTCCCGACAGCCGCTTTGGCGAAGCCCTGTCGGATCTCCACCATACACACCACGCCACCGTCGTCGTGCTGTTGATCTCGAGCCTCTCCACCACCTCTTGCGGGATCAAGAACGTGGAGTCTTCATCGAGCTGTACGTGTGGATCTCTCGGAGGCGTTGCTCGTGCGGCGCTTGGATTATACATCTCCTCGCGACTAGACGAGTCTAGTTGCGGGGATCGACTAGCCAACCCCTGCCTCGACAAAACACTCACGGTTTTCTTCGAGGGTGAGATTCGATCTCCTTCTTGCTACCAACCTCTCGTAGATCGGATCTAGATGTTGGGTTTATTCCGCTATCTTTGCGTAGGAATTTTTTTTTGTTTTCTATGCTGCGACCCTTCAGGATCCTGGGGCAGCAGAGGTTCCTGTCGCACTGCTGCTCTGCTGGTCAGCATCTTCCGCAGGAGATCCTGGCGGTGTGGTCGCTGGTGTGGCTGTGCCACCATCGTGCGTGTGAGCACTGAAGGGCGTAGAAGATCCGGCAGGTGACCCTGGATGTGCTGCAGACTCCGATCCCGAGGGAGATACGACTGGGGATCCGTGGTACGGCGATCCCGGAGCAGATCTTGAAGAATCTTCAGTGCCCATTGTCGTGGTGGGTTGCACGGCATATCCATCAGAGATGGAAAAGATTGTGAGGCAGGCGACGATGGATGCTTGCGCGGGATTGGGCAACAAGCACGTAAACACACGCTAGTTACCCAGGTTCAGGGCCCTCCTTGTGGAGGTAACACCCCTACGTCCTGCTCTTCTTGTTCTTATTGCTTGATCACAGAATCGGGCTACAATGGTGCTCCTTGAGCTGTATCGGGTGGCAGCCGGCTGGAGATCCTAGCCGGCTGGAGGTTGAAGATGATCCTTCGTATGCGTGTCGGACTCTTCTCTCTCTTGCTTGCATGCCTCGCGCAGGAGGCTCTAGCCCGCTTTATATAGGCAGTGGGCTAGGGTTTTGGGTTACAGGGAAGTTACAAGTTTGCCCCTATGACATCCCTACTTCCTGAGCCGGCTGGAGCTTGTTGTCATGATTCGGTACAGGAGATGCCCGACAAGGGGTACTGTTCACTCAGAGCGGTTATACGGGCCTGGCCCACTCGTACGGAGTTGTCGGTTGGTGCGTTCGGCTTCAGCCCAACCGGGCGTCCGCATCCGGGTAGACGCAGGCGGCTCGCTTCATCCGGCGGGTTTCAGGCGGCACTGCGCAGCCGGCACTTGTTCAGCCGGCCTGTGGAGAACTGTAGGAATAGGCTTCTTTGGGATATCCGGGGTTCATATCCCCGACACTAGCCCCCGAGATTGTGGAGTCTTGCTTGCTTGCTGGGAAGACTTCTCGATCTTCTCCTCCGTCTTGAACGTTGTATCCTGAATGTCGAGGTCGAAGACGGGGCCGGCTGAAAGTGGAGCCGGACGAAGATGAGGCCTGCCCGTGGGGCAAGCTCCGCAAGCATTCTTGGCCTTGGTCGTCTATTGTCGAAGTTGTTGTTGACTTGTTCGGCTACGTGGAGTGGGATCAGTAGATCTTGGCAGTCCGGAACGGCCGGCTTGAAGGCTTGGGTCGTGGCTTACGTCAACCACGACTCGCCAATTGGGGAGCCGTTGGTGTTCTGCCCGAGGCCTGGCGCATGTCGCCTCGGCTTCGCCGGGTTGGATTCTCTGTGGCAACTGCTTGCTCGTGGGATCATCTGCGGAAAGTGTGGCACGTTTGCCCGCCACGCGGCGCGACGGGCGGAACGGTTCCGCTTGCCTCGCCTTTAAAGTGGAAAGAGGGGGAACGGTCGAGGTTACCGTTCCCCAGTCTCGCTTCGTCTTCCACGCCGATTCCTGCGCTCCCCAGTTCTTGCCCATCTTCTCTCTTGCTCGTGCCTTCCTTGCATTTGCCTCTCTCACCACGGGAAACCGATCCTCCATGGCGAGTTCGGGCGCGTGGATGGGCTCCACCGTGGACGATACATTCCTATGGAAGCTCCGTCGGAACAGGTTCTTGGGGTTGACGGGCGACGTGGGGGCTCGCGTTCCCCCTGAAAGAGAAATTTCTCCGGCGCCCAAGAAGGACGAGGTCATCGTGTTCTCCGCGCATTTGGAGCGGGGATTGGGGCTCCCGGTGAGCTCCTTCTTCTCGGAGTTCCTGTGCTTCTACGGGCTGCAACCCCATCATTTGGGGGCAAATTGCATCACTCAGCTGTCCTGCTTCGTCACGCTGTGCGAAGCGTATTTGGGCATCTGGCCCAGCATGGAGATATTCGGCATGTTCTTCTTCCTGCGGGCTCAAACGACCGCCGGGCAGGAGCGCGATTGCGGCAGCGTCTCCATTAGCACGAAGAATACGCCGCTGCCCAAGATTAACCTGCCTGATTCCATCAAGAAGTGGCAGAGCACCTACTTCTACGTCCGGAATCTTACTGACGCCGACCGAATCGGCCTTCCGGCCTTCTCCAACTCGCTGCCGGCGTCCAAGTCCTGGATTCGGAAGCCGCCGGTGGATGGGAGTCTCGAGAGTGTTTTGTTCAGCCGGCTGAAGGAGTTGGTGAAGAACGGCCTAACGTCCAGGGACCTGACCCTGGCGTGGTTGTCGAGGCGGATATAGCCACTGCAGGCGTGTCCGCACAAGATGTGCTTCTACTCTGGTATCCGGGATCCCATCCGGGTCAGCTTGGAGGTGCCGAAGCCGAAGAACCTCTGCAAGTGGGCTTCCCGCCTCATCACCGACAGGATCGAGGCGGACTGGGACTTCGGATACGATCCATTCACCCGCTCGGAACCTGCTCCTGAGGTTAGCCATTGCTTCCTAATCCATTTTCAATTCCTTCGTCCGGCTGCCGCTTGACCCAGTCGGCTGGTTGTGTAGCTTTGCGAGCTCCAGAGGGTTGAAGATTTTGAAGTCGTCTTCGAGCCTGATGTCAGTGGTCCCTTCACCAAGGCGCTGACGGCCTTGCTGGAGGCGGATTCCGCCGACGAGCAGGCGGGTGGGGAAACGGACGCCACCGCTGAGGATGAATCGGGCGGCGGTGCCCGCGTCATCCTGGACAGGCGCGGTGACACCACCGAATCGTCCGGTGGGGGCTCCGATGTTGGTGAAGATGGCGGAGGCGATGACGATGCCGCCCGCACCGCAATGAGCCCGGTCCCTTCTGCCGGCTCCGACTCCGATTCGGCAGCCGACCGGGACGAGGACCTCGAGCGCGACGTCCCTCCTCCGGTCTCGTCGTCCCGCGGTAAGTCTTCTGAGCCCGACGCCGCCGGGCGAGCTGACGGCATCGTGCGCATGGTAGTAGATCTCTCCAGTGGTTCCGAGCCGGACTCAGAGGGTTCCTCTTCCGTGCCAGCCTCCAAGCCGGCGCCGTCCTCCCGTAGGACCAAGGAGCTGGAGGCGGCGGCGCGGAAGAAGAAAGCAATTCTTCCCCGGCGGGTCCTGAAGGAGAGGCGGTCGAAGTCGGCCGCCGATGTTGATGCAGCATCGTGCCCCACAAGCGGAGGGGCACATTCAAGAAGCGGGGCGTGCTGCCCGCCAAAAAGTTGGCTTCTTCGTCGTCCCGGCCTACTACGGCCGGCTTGATGCCCGCCGGGAAGCTTTCGGCGGAGGCCCAGGCGGATGCGATTGTGGCCGAAGTCAGGGCCGAGGTCGACGCCAGGATGGCGGAGGAGGCGGATGTCCCAGCTGGTGGGGCCAACAATGAGGTGATTGGTCGTGCTTCCGGTGGTGACTTTATTTATGATTTGAATCCGGGTGATTTGGAGAAGGAGTTTTATGCTCAGATGACGCAGGCGGATTTGGCCTTGGGAGCGTCTGATGCTGGTCTGACTGTGGAACAGTTGATGACCTCAAGGGAGGACGAGGAGAAGGCGAAGGCGGCGGACGTGGAGAGGGCGGAACCTCTTGCCGGCGGAACCAACGTTCAGGTGGTTAATTCTGCTCTTGCTGTTGATCCGGGTTATGACTTAGGCGTTGAAGGTATGGAAAAAGCTATTTACGCGGAGCTGGCGCAGGCGGATCTGATTCGGAAGGAGATGGACGCCAAGGCGGCCGCGAGGCAGCTGGCCGCTGCCAAGGCGGCTGAGGAGAAGGCGGGAGCGGGCATGGACGCCGGCAAGACCGCGGAGGCCGGTGCAGAGGTTGAAGTGGTACCGGCCCGTGCGGAGCGGCCGGTTGACGACCCTGCCGTTACAGCGGAGGGCAGGGAGGCGCCCTCCGGAGGCGTGAAGCGCCTGTCCGACGACGTGCCGGCTCCCCCGCCAAAGCGCTTGAGGAGGAAGCCCAGGGAACTGGGCTCATGCGATGGGTAAGTCCTTGTCTTGTGGTAGAAATCTCACGGCTTGTACTTCTTGGTGGTGATGCTTTCTTCGTTTTGCAGAGCGCCGCTTCCAATAGTGGAGACGGTGCCCGTCGCGGTGGTGGAACCGGCCACGAGGCCTACTCCCGAGGCTCCCGTGGCGCAAACGGCTGGTCCGCCTCCAGAGGCGGCAACGGCGACGGCGGACGTGGGACCGGTCGGCCCGGCGTCGGCAAATGCCGCTCCCCCGTGGTCGACTCCAACCCTCCGGTTTCAGCAGGTGGCGCCGAGGCGTCGGCGGACGCTTTCCAGATAGTTCTTCGGCCTGGCGCCGGGGCCGGATACCTCGCCTTCCCCACTCCTTCCACGTCGGTGGCCGAAACGGCCAATGACAAGGCCATAGCGGGGGTGATGGCTTCGCTCCCTGGTCCCCATCAATCCATCTTGGTGTCTTCTCCTCCGTATTCCGGGCCGGTGCCGGCCCTGCCCGACGCATCGGGGAAGATTCCCCTCGCCGCGCTGGTGGAGGAGAAGGCCAAGGAGAATCTGGCCAACATAACGTTGCTCTGCTCCTCCATAGAGTATGGCTTTGCCGAGGCGGCCAAGGAGACGACTCTGCTTAGGCGAGAGCTTGAGGCAGACAAAGGTCCGGTTTTCTTTCTTGCTCACATCTTCTGTCTTGTTGTTCAGTATTCTTTCTTGCATGCCTTGGTTTGATGATGATCCGACCTCTGCAGGCGACGCCGCCTCCCGCACCGGCTTGGAGAAGCAAGTGAAGGAGAAGGACGCCACCCTGGCATTGGTCAAGGCCGATCTCCAGGCAGCGGAGAAAACGTCGGAGGAGCGCCGCCTGGAAATCGTCCGACTGGGCGAGGAAGCGGCGAAACTGCGGGAAGCTGAGCGGCGGAGACGGGGCGAGGTCGAATCACTCCGCGAGAATGCGGATGATCTGCGGTTTCAGCTGAAGGAGTCCGTCGAGCGCAACGACCTGATCGTCCAGACGGCCAAGGCGCGTGAGCTTGAGCATGAGCAGCTGGTGGGCGGCCTGATCAAGGAGGTTGAGCGCGTGAACGAACTGATCCTCGGTAAGTGAGGTCTCTTTCTCCTTGTCTTCTTGTTTGGGGTCTTCCACTCGGCCTCACCGGTTTGAAATGCAGGCCTTTACCCCGAGGTAGACGCGCAAATCCAGAAAGATGCTGCCTTGGCTCATTCCCGACCGGAGTCTTCTGGCGCCGCTGCTAGGTCTGCTCCGACTGCCGCCACCCGTCTTCTCCGATTCGGCCAGGAGTTCAGTCGGTTGAAAGAAGCGGCCGGCGGCGTGCTCGAGAACCTGTGGCCGGATGCTTCCTTGCCAGCTGCTCTCCATGATTTGTCCGCCCGGCTTGAAGGGGCGCCAGCCGGCATCAACGAGCAGGTGGAGATGGCGGCGCGCGGAGGCACCGACATGGCGTTGGCCGTGGTGAAGTCATGGTATCCGGGCGTGCAGATGAGCAGGCTGGTGGATGGATTTCGCACGGGGACATCCTTCGCGAGCCTACGTCCGGAGATCGTCATGGCCTCAGGGCGGATTGCCGAGGCGGTGGACTTGACGAAGCTGGTGCCTGCTGAGCCGTCCGTGACGGCGCGGCCGACTGAAGATGTTGGAGCCGGCGACGTTGCTGCTACCACCGATGGCGCTGCTGCTGCCACTGACGCTGCTACCATCTGATTTGTTTGTTCCCCCGGAATGCCGGGTGTAATTGTTGAACTCGCTGTATTCTGTACTGATGATTATCTTTCGTCGTACTGCTCGCTGTCTTCCGATGTTGTTGCTTTTGTGATTGTTGGGCCATTGTGCTTGTTTTGGTGATGATAGTCACCATGCCTAGCCCCCGAATTTTGGGCCGGTTCGAGCATCGATCCGGGTCGAAATTTCACGTCCTTTATTTGTCTTGCGTTTTTCTTCCATCGTCGTGATGTTATGCAGCCCCCGAGTCGAGGTGATGTAGTTTTGCGTCCGGGTCTGCGGAGTCGGCTTGCCGGCTGCGCAGCCCCCGGGAATTTTATGCCGGCTGACGGCGTGGCAGCCCCCGAGTCCGTGACTCGAGGTGATGTAGATATGCGTCCGGGTCTGCGGAACCGGCTCGCCGGCTGCGCAGCCCCCGGGTATTTTATGCCGGCTGACGGCGTGGCAGCCCCCGAGTCCGTGACTCGGGGTGATATAGATATGCGTCCAGGTCTGCGGAACCGGCTCGCCGGCTGCGCAGCCCCCGGGTATTTTATGCCGGCTGACGGCGTGGCAGCCCCCGAGTCTGTGACTCGGGGTGATATAGATATGCGTCCGGGTCTGGGCAGCCGACTTGGCGGGTGCGCAGCCCCCGGGTATTTTATGCCGGCTGACGGCGTGGCAGCCCCCGAGTCCGTGACTCGGGGTGTTGTAGATATGCGTCCGGGTCTGGGCCGCCGGCTTGGCGGGTGCGCAGGCCCCGGGTATTTTATGCCGGCTGACGGCGTGGCAGCCCCCGAGTCCGTGACTCGGGGTGTTGTAGATATGCGTCCGGGTCTGGGAAGCCGACTTGGCGGGTGCGCAGGCCCCGGGTATTTTATGCCGGCTGACGGCGTGGCAGCCCCCGAGTCCGTGACTCGGGGTGATTTAGATATGTATCCGGGTCTGCGGAGCCGGCTTGCCGGCTGCGCAGCCCCCGGGTATTTTATGCCGGCTGACGGCGTGGCAGCCCCCGAGTCCGTGACTCGGGGTGTTGTAGATATGCGTCCGGGTCTGGGCAGCCGACTTGGCGGGTGCGCAGGCCCCGAGTATAGGTTATGCCGACTTGGGCTTGTCTCCTTGGCTTCTGTGCGTGGACCCGGCTATAGTTACTGAAAAGTTCCATCATCTGAGTTTCGTTGCCACGTGTAGACCGTGGGATCGTGGGTGACGGTTGGGTCTCCCACGTTGTCCCCTGCTTCTGCTATAAAGCTTGGCAGTTTTCTTTCTTCTTCCTCACTTGCGCTTCCTTGCTCCCCCTTCGCCTTCTTCCTCTTGTTCCTTCGCAGCTCCGCCATGGTGAAGTCCGAGCCTATGGACGTTGCTCCTGAGGAGACCGCCGCTGCGCCTCCGGCGAAACGTCCTCGCGGCCGTCCTCCTAAGAAAGGCGGACGAGGACGAGGAAAGGCGGTCGCCGCCGTTGCTGCCGGTAGCAGCGCTGGCCGCGGCAAGGGCAGCGGCCGCACTGGCTCGAAGAAGGCGGGTGCCGCCGGTGGCGGCGTTGGCGGTGGCATTGGCCGCGGCAAGAATCTCCTTCTTCTTCATGACTCGTCAAGCGAGAAGGAGGCCACTCCTGTTCTTCCGCCTCCGGGTTTTGATCCGGTTCCTAAGTATGCTCCTGCTGCTGCTGACAGCGAGGAAGACAACACGGAGTTGTCTTCCGCCTCTTCTGATTCCCTTGAGAATCCCTGGCGCCTGGGATGGGATGTGTTCCCCATCGAAGAGTTCCTCATGATCCTGCACCCGCCGGTTATTGGGCCGGTGCAGAGGCTTCCTGATGCCTTCGCCGACGCGCTGCCGGGCGTTGGCCACTTCATGTTCAAGCTCTTCCGTGAGGGTGCTACCCAGGGCCCCTGGAGTGCAACTGTGCGGTTCACCTCCCAGGTGGAGGGTGATGATGTTGTCAACAAGGTGGAGTTCGTCAGGGGATGGGACGAGTTTGCCGACTTCTACGAGCTCGAAGCCGGCTTCATCCTCTGCTTCCGTCTTCGGCGTGACAGAGGCATCTTCTACGTGAAGGTGTTTGACGGCACCCTCTGCCTCAAGCCCTGGGTTGGCAAGAAGAAAGGTGGAGCCGGGAAGCCGACGGGTGCCGCCTAGGGAGCTTTTTGCCGGCTTGGCCTTGTAGCTGCGCGGGGAAAGTCCGCCTGTGGACTTCCTTCTTTTGTCTCATTGTTTAGCTCCTGTCTGTAAGGCCTTGTTCTTGATGTTGAATGCTACCTGCTTTTGTTCCTGTATTTGTTTACTTGTGCGCAGTTTTAATTTCCTGCTCGTCGTGCTTGTGTCCGGCTTGGGCTCTCGAAGCCGGTTGGCGGCGTTTTCGTGCGTGAAATGAAACGATGAAGTGGTTAGCCCACTCTTTTAGTCATGGAGAATATTTTTACTTTGCTTAACTCCATTTCGCACTCGCCTGTAGCCTCTCCCGCCATCATTCGTGTGCACTTCACCGTTCAGCGGGATCATGCACACTACTACAACGTTAGGATCCGGTTTGTTGGGCCAGAGTTTTCTCAGCCGGCAACGATTTCTGTTTCTTACGTCTTTCGCATACAGTCGGCCTCCAGCTTATTCTCTTGCCGGCCTTAACCGGATCCAAAGAGTTGGCCGTTTAGCATTGTGTAGTTAATCATCCGTAATAGAAGAAATGGTTGCCGACTGCCGGCTTGGCCGAGTTTATAGAACAACATTTTTTCAGTCGGCAGTACTTCCCTTTATGCGTTTTTCACGTTGTTGGCCCCCTCCAGCTTATTCTCTTGCCGGCCTTAACCGGATCCGAAGAGTTAGCCGTTTAGGGGTTAGTCACGCTACACGGCCGCTAAAGGCAAGCTTGCCGGCTGCCGGAAGAACCGGAAAGGAAATGCAGAAAAAAGTTGCGAAAAACTGCTCATGTGCTCATCATTCTCATTTCTTTATTGATAGCATGGGTGATACATACATGGTTCTTTCTCAGGTGTAGAATCGACGCAAGAGTGATGCGTTCCATGGCCTTTCCGTTTCATCTCCTTCCTTGTCCATCGTGTCCTTCTTGTGCTCGCGGGCGTCGATCAAGTAGTATGCGTCGTTGATGAGCGCTTTGCTTACGATGAATGGTCCTTCCCAGGGTGATGAAAGCTTGTGCATGTTCTTTGTGTCTTGGATTAGTCGTAGCACGAGGTCGCCTTCTCGAAAGCGGACAGGCCTGACCTGCCGGCTGTGGTAGTTGCGTAGTTTTTGCTGATACATCGCCGACCTTGACTCGGCAAGCTGGCGCGCTTCAGGCTTGCTTAGATTCTGCTTCTGTGTACAGCACGATTCGGGGTGCATCATGCTCGATGTCAGTTGGCATGACGGCTTCAGCCCCGTGGACGAGGAAGAAGGGGGTGAAACCGGTTGAGCGATTCGGGGTTGTCCTTAGGCTCCAGAGGACGGAAGGTAGCTCGAGTGGTTCGAGCAACCGAGGCTTGATGCCGGATAGGATGAGGCCGTTTGCTCGCTCGACTTGCCCGTTCGACTGCGGGTGTGCGACGGAGGCCACATCGAGCCGGATGCCGGTCCTGCCGCAGAACTTGGCGAATTCTCCCTTGACGAAGTTTGTCCCATTATCTGTGATGATGCTGTTGGGGTAGCCGAAGCGGTAGATGATGCTTTTGAAGAATTTGACTGCTGTTGGTCCATCCAGCTTCTTGATCGGCTTGGCTTCAATCCACTTCGTGAACTTGTCGACTGCTACTAGCAAGTGTGTCATGCCTCCACTGGACCTTCTCAGCGGGCCAACCATGTCGAGCCCCCAGACGGCAAACGGCCAGGTGATAGGAATTGTCTTGAGTGCTGAAGCCGGCGTGTGCTTCTGTGTTGCAAATCGTTGACAGCCATTGCAGAGCCGGACCAGCTGGTTCGCATCAGCCAGCGCAGTCGGCCAGTAGAACCCGTGCCTGAACGCCTTAGCCACAATTGCCCTGGAGGACGCGTGATGACCGCATTCCCCTTGATGAATTTCTTTGAGTATCTTGATTCCTTCTTCTTGGTTCACACAGCGCTGGAATATTCCAGAAACACTGCGTTTGTACAACTCGTTGTTGATGATGGTGTAAGCACTTGCTCGGCGTTTGATTTGCCTGGCGATGAGCTCGTCCTCCGGGAGCTCGTCGTTGGCGAGGTAGGCGAGGAAGGGTTGGGTCCATGGCGGAGCCTCTTCGATGACGAGGACCTCGACGGTTTCCGGCTCGCCTGGAGCCGGCCCAGCCGACTCCGCGCCTGGCGGCATCCGGATGGAGTCGGAGCCGGGACACGGCGTGATGGATGGCTTGTACAGCTTCTCGAGGGCGACGCCGGGTGGGATTTCCTCGCGAAGAGAACCAATGTTCGCCAAAGTGTCAGCCGCCTCGTTGTTGGAGCGGTGGATGTGGTGGAATTCGCATCCGTCGAAGCATCCCGCGAGTTGCTGGACGAAGAAGCGGTAGGCGGCCATGTTGGGGTCCTTGGCGTCCCAATGACCGTGGTCTGCTGGACCACCAAGTCGGAGTCGCCGTAGCAGAGGATCCGCTTGATGTTCATGGCCTTGGCGAGCTTGAGGCCGTGCGCGAGAGCTTCATATTCGGCTACATTGTTGGACGCCGTGAAGTGGATTTGTAGCACGTATTCGAGTCGGCCCCCCTTGGGTGAGGTGAGGACGACTCCGGCGCTGAGTCCCCAGTATCTTTTGGAACCGTCAAAGTGCATGAGCCAATGTTCACCGGAGTCGGGTGGCGGCGGCACGTGGTCCGTCTCCGTCCAGTCGGCTAGAAAGTCAGCCACCTCCTGTGATTTGATCGCCGTTCTCTTGTCATATTCGACTCCGTACGCCGTCAGGTTGATCGCCCATTTCGCGACTCTGCCGGTTGCGTCCTTGTTGCCTATGATCTCGGCAAGCGGCGCGTCGCTTATCACTTTGATCGGATGCTCTTGAAAGTAGTGCTTCAGCTTCTTCGTTGCCATGTACACGCCGTATACGAGCTTCTGGTAGTGTGGGTAATTCTGCTTTGACTGTGAGAGCACCTCACTGAGATAGTAGACTGGCCGCTGCTTGCCGGCTTCATCTCGTTCCACCACCAGGACGACGCTGACGACTAGGTTGGAGGCGGCAATGTACATGAGCATGGGCTCTTTCGGAGCCGGAGGTGCTAAGACCGGGGTGGTGGCCATCGCACGCTTGAGTTCCTTGAAGGCGGCGTCTGCCGCGTCGCTCCAGACGAACTTGTCAGTCTTCTTCAGTAAATGGTAGAGCGGGAGAGCCTTCTCCCCGAGCCGGCTGATGAAGCGGCTGAGGGACGCCAGGCAACCGGTGAACCTTTGGATGTCCTTGACGCTTCTTGGTTGTCGCATGTTGTCGATGGCGGCGATTTTCTCCGGGTTGGCCTCGATTCCTCGTGCCGACACAAGGTAGCCGAGTAGCTGTCCGGCTGGAACGCCGAACACACATTTCTCCGGGTTGAGCTTCATCTGGAAGCGGCGCAAGTTGTCGAAGGTTTCCTTGAGGTCGGTGAGGAGGGTATGCTTCTCCTTGGTCTTGATGACGACGTCGTCGACGTAGGCGTGCGCGTTGCGACCGATCTGGTCGTGCAAGCATTTCTGCATGCAGCGCTGGTATGTTGCTCCCGCGTTCTTCAAACCGAATGGCATGGTGGTGTAGCAGTATGGACCGTAGGGGGTGATGAAGGCGGTCTTGAGCTGGTCATCCGGGTTCAGCGGAATTTGGTGGTAACCGGAGTAGGCGTCGAGGAGGGAGAGGAGGTCGCAGCCGGCCGTGGAGTCGATCACTTGGTCGATGCGTGGCAATGCGAAGGGGTCCTTAGGGCAAGCCTTGTTGAGGTGGGTGTAATCGATACACATCCGCCACCGTTTGTTCTTCTTTTCCACCATCACTGGATTGGCCAGCCACTCCGTGTGTTGTACTTCCTTGATGAATCCGGCCGCGAGTAGCCGTGCTATTTCTTCTCCTATCAACTGTCTTCTTCCTTCCGCGAAGCGTCGCAGGGACTGCTTCACCGGCTTGGCGTCTGGACGGACGTGTAGAGAGTGCTCGGCGAGTTCCCTCGGTACACCCGGCATGTCCTTGGGGGACCACGCGAAGATGTCCCGGTTCTCACGGAGGAACTCGACGAGCGCGCTTTCCTATTTGGGGTCCAGGCTCGCCCCCACAGTGACGAACTTGGACTTGTCGTTGTCGTCGAAGTAGATCTTCTTTGTGTCTCGCGCCGCCTGGAAATTCGACTCGCCAGCCGGCTTGGCCGACTCCGGAATCTCCAGCTTTTCCTCGCTGGCCTTGCGCTTGAATTGCTTCATCTCCTCATTGCAGACCATGGTCTCGGCCACCTTCGCGCTATCGGAGGCGCAGGCGATGGAGCGTTTGTAGTCTCCGGCGACGGTGATGATCCCGCGTGGGCCTGGTAGCTTCATCTTGAGGTAGGCGTAGTGCGGCACCGCCATGAACTTGGCGAGCGCCGGCCGCCCGAGGATGGCGTGGTAGGCGCTGGAGTGGTCGACCACCTCGAAGGAGACGGTCTCGCGGCGGTGGTTGCTCTTGGTGCCGAATAGGACGTCTAGCCGGATGAGGCCCATGGATGAGCCGGCTCGCCCCGGCACGATGCCGTGGAAGACCGTCCGGCTCGGCGTCAAGCTGGACTCGGAGACTCCCAGCTTCTCCAGCGTGTCGCGGTAGAGGATGTTGATGCTGCTGCCCCCGTCGATGAGGACGCGTGAGAAGGTGCAGGCGCGCTTGGTGGAGATGATCATGGGCTCCAGGACTAGAGCATAGCCGCCTGGGTTGGGCATCAGCTCCGGGTGGTCGCGGCGGTCCCACGTGATTGGTTCTTGCGACCAGTTGAGGTACTGGGGGACGGGTGGAACCACCGCATTCACCTCCTTGAATCGCTCGCGCCGGCTTCGCTTGTCGTCGCGCTCGCTGACGAACACGATGTAGGCGGCATCCGGATTCTGGTAGCCGTCTGGACCCCTTGGAGGCGGAGCAGGAAGGCGCTCCCTCCTCTGTTCTTCGCGTTGGCGATCATCGCGATTTCTGTCTTCGCGCCGTCCGTCGTCACGTCTTCGATCGTCTCGTCCGGCTTCGTCCAGAGGTGGAGGCGGATTTCGTCGCTCGTACGGTGGTGGCCTTGGGCGGCCGAGGGTGCATTGCCGAACGGTGTGGTTCGCCGGCCGGTCGCCATGGTTCCGGCACGGTTGATCGAGTAGGAACTCGTAGCTGTTCCTCGCCCTCGTCCGGCGCATGTCGCTGCTCGTCCTCATGCGGCGGTTGTCGAAGCCTCCTGCCGGCCTTCCCTCGGTAGTGGCGACGACCTTGGACTCGACGCGGTCGTCCGTGGACTTGCGCTTGCCGGCCGCGTCGGAGTCACGCCGGGTTGATTTTCCCCCTTCCTGGTTCTCCGCCCGGCTGCGGCGTGCAGCCGGCTCCGTCGTGATGATTCTTCCGGCTTCGTCGAGTCGGATCGGGTTGGTCATGCCCGCGTCGGCGGTGGCGTACTCGTCGGCGATTGCCATGAGCTCCGCCATGGTCTTCGGGCTCTTCCTTAGGAGCCTGTGCTTGAGCAGCGTCTGTCTCGGCAACCTTGAATGAAGTACTGGACGGCTTGGAGCTCGAGGATTCCCTCGCAGGAGTTGCGTAGGCTAGTCCACCGGTGAGGTAGGCTCGGTCCGACTCGCCGTCCTTCTGCTTGCACAGCGCGAGCAGCTGTGCGTTGCCGGGGCGCAAGTAGGTGCCGGTGAAATTGCGGTTGAACACCTCCTCAAAGTCCAGCCAGCTGTTGACGCTTTCAGCCGGCAGGCTGTTCAGCCAAGTCCGAGCCGACCCCTGGAGCATGAGTGGCACGTAGCGTACGGCCACCCGCTTGTTGCCGCCTGCGATGTTGACCGCCGTGACGTAATCGGCGAGCCAGTCTTCTGGCTTCGCAGAGCCGTTGTACTTGGGTGTATCCCTTGGGAGGGTGAATCCCCGCGGGAATTGCTCGGTCCGGATGCGAGGTCCGAAGCAGCGATGTGCGGCGATGTCTTCCTCCTCGATGATGCTTGACGCCTTGAGCGCGTCGATGCGGAGGCGAGCGTCGTGGCTTGTTTCGGGCCCCAGCGGTCCCAGGCGCTCCTCGATGGTGACCTTGTGTCCGATTCGCTCCTTGACGCTGCGGCCGGTTTGCGGCCCGTTCCGGTTGCCGTCTTCGCGTCGTCCAGCCGGATCGCGGCCGTGATCACGAGGATGCGAGCTTGCGCTCCCCTCGCGATGAGCTCGTGGTTGCTTGTCCTTCGCCCTTCCGCGGCTTGTGGATGACGCCTCAGCGCCTTGCTTGGACTTGCCGGCTGGATCGTAGCCTGGAGGCGGCTCATGATGTTCTCGACTCGCCGTCGCCTCGGTTTCGCGCTGCTGCCGGTTGGCCGCGGCGATGAGCTCCTGGACCCGGCGTGCTTGTTGGCGTAGCTCCTCGCCTTGGAGATGGGGTAGCTCTGCTGCGGCCGCCTCCGCAGCCTTCATGTTTTGCACCGGGTTGCTGTACTCGGGCAGGATGATGTCCGAATGCTCGTGCGGCTGGCCGGCACGGTTCAGGACACCGCCGAGATCCCCTCCTTTGCGTCTGACTTCATTCAGCTTCTCCGTGTTGCCTCTTGCCGGCTCGAAGCCGTGGACGGTGTTGTACTCGCGCATCGTGGCGTTGAGTCGGCGCTGCGTTGATGCGAGGTGAAGAGCCTTGTCGTATATCTGTTGACGCATCCTCTCGAGTTCAGCCGCCGCCTTGGCTGGATCCGCACCCGGCGCGATGGGGGTGCTTAGCAGCTCGAAGTCGGCCTCCAGATTGCGCTGGAAGCGAGAAGGTTCGCCAGCTTCATGAACAGTAGCGGCGACGGCGCCTCCCGCCGCCGCGTGCTCGACCATGTGCACCTCGGCGTAGACGTTGAGCTTGTCGTCGTCGCAGTCGGCGTCGCCGGAGTTGAGGTAGCCGAAGGCGGAGTCGTCGTTGCAGGTGCTGGCGTCGAAGATCGAAGGAGCCAAGCTCGAGTAGACCACCTCCGGGTACTCCTTGGCGGCGACGGCGACGTAGACGTGGAAATCGCCAAGGGTGACGACCGTGCCTCCGCTGGTGAAGCCCACGTCGGCGAAGCTCTTGGTGTTGTCGAGGACGCAGCCGATGGAGCCGATGGAGAGCACGAGGCCGGAGACGATCCGCCGATCATCTACGGTCCGGGATCCCGCGCAGAACGTGACTCCGCTCGTCGCGAGCCCCACGGTGGGCGCCAAATGTCGTGGTGGGTTGCACGGCATATCCATCAGAGATGGAAAAGATTGTGGGGCAGGCGACGATGGATGCTCGCGCGGGATTGGGCAACAAGCACGCAAACACACGCTAGTTACCCAGGTTCAGGGCCCTCCTTGTGGAGGTAACACCCCTACGTCCTGCTCTTCTTGTTCTTATTGCTTGATCACAGAATCGGGCTACAATGGTGCTCCTTGAGCTGTTTCGGGTGGCAGCCGGCTGGAGATCCTAGCCGGCTGGAGGTTGAAGATGATACTACGTATGCGTGTCGGACTCTTCTCTCTCTTGCTTGCATGCCTCGCGCAGGAGGCTCTAGCCCGCTTTATATAGGCAGCGGGCTAGGGTTTTGGGTTACAGGGAAGTTACAAGTTTGCCCCTATGACATCACTACTTCCTGAGCCGGCTGGAGCTTGTTGTCATGATTCGGTACAGGAGATGCCCGACAAGGGGTACTGTTCACTCAGAGCGGTTATACGGGCCTGGCCCACTCGTACGGAGCTGTCGGTTGGTGCGTCCAGCTTCAGCCCAGCCGGGCGTCCGCATCCGGGTAGACGCAGGCGGCTCGCTTCATCCGGCGGGTTTCAGGTGGCACTGCGCAGCCGGCACTTGTTCAGCCGGCCTGTGGAGAACTGTAGGAATAGGCTTCTTTGGGATATCCGGGGTTCATATCCCCAACACCCATGCTACCTTCCGAGCTGTTTGGAGCACTATTTTGATCACCGTTTTGAGCTGCGTCTGTTTCCTGTAGAACTTCATCAACAGGCTGAACAATTGTATTAGTAGGATTAGCCAACAATGAATCATCAATAAATTCTCCCCCATGCTCAAAATTGCGAAGAGAATGATCAAGAAGAATAATATCTTTGCGAAGTTGGGCACCAGCATTTGGATGTAGTTGTTCAAATGGAAAAATCTTCTCGTCAAAGACAACGTCACGAGAAATATAGACACGTCCAGTAGACACATCAAGACATTTAACACCTTTATGCATAGGACTATATCCTAAGAAAACACAACGTTTAGAACGGAAAGCAAGTTTTCGCTTATTGTAAGGACGAAGATTTGGCCAACAGGCACACCCAAAAACTCGAAGAGAGGTATAGTCTGGATTAGTTTGTAGGAGTCGATGAACAGGTGTATCATTATCGATGACTTTACTAGGAAGCATATTAATGAGATAGGTGGCTGTGAGAAAAGCTTCATCCCAAAACTTTAGAGGCATAGATGCATGAGCTAAGAGGGCTAAACCAACTTCCACAATGTGGCGATGCTTTCTTTCTGCAGCACCATTCTGTTGATGGGCATGAGGACAAGACACAAGATGGGAAATCCCTTGGGTTTTGAAGAGAGCATTAAGTTTAACATACTCTCCTCCCCAGTCTGATTGTATCGTAAGAATTTTGCGATCAAGCTTACGTTCGACAAGTTTTTGAAATTGAATAAAGGCAGAAAGAACATCAGACTTTTTCTTAAGAAGATAAATCCAAGTGAATTTACTATAATCATCGATAAAGCTTACATAATAATCATGACGTCCAACAGAGGTAGGAGCAGGACCCCATACATCAGAAAAAATTAACTGAAGAGGAACAATAGATACACTGGTGGACACAGGATATGGAAGCTGGTGACTTTTAGCTTGTTGACACGAATCACAAATAGTCTGAAGACTAGAACCTTTAACAAAAGGAAGCTTATTTTTACGAAGAATTTGACTAACAATAGCAATGGATGGATGCCCTAAACGACTATGCCACTTCTCATGAGACAGCTTGGCGGCAGCAAAAGCATGCTTCGGATGCTTGGAGGAAGAGACCAACGATGAAATAAGTGGGTATAGACCGCCAACACACTGCCCTCTATGAAGTATTTTCTTCGTGACCTGATCCTTGATCAAGAAAAAGAAGGGATGAAATTTTATGAATACTCTATTATCGTATGTGAATCGATGAACAGAAAGAAGATTCTTGGATGCATGAGGAACATGTAAGATATTCTTAAGGTGGAAATTTTGAGCATGGTGACGAATTACTGAATGACCAATGTGACAAATATCCATACCTTGCCCATTGGCAGTGTTCACCTTGTCACGCCCTTTGTAGTTGTCGCGGACTGTGAGATTGTTGAGGTCGCCGGTGATGTGATGAGTAGCACCAGTATCACCGTACCAGTTGGTATCAACTCCATAGGAAGCAGCATGCACCTCCTTGTCCTCATAATCATCATCATCATGATCCTCAAAGCGGTACCAACAATCTCTTGCACGGTGACCCTCCCTGTTGCAGATCTGACAGGTTACATCTTCCCATGGCGAGGTACGACGGCGACCACGGCCACGGCCACGGCCACCGCCAGCAGGAGGTCCTCGGCCGCCCCCTCTGTTTTGAGAATGGGGACGATCATCACGGCGATCATCACGGGAGCGATCATCTCGGTGGCGATCATCTCGGGGGCGAAAGTTGCCCCGGCCACCATCTAGACCAAAAGTCCGAACTGATGGAAAGGGGCTAGGCAATATATTTATATTCAACACTCCCCCTCACGTCTAGGCTATTTTAGTCCTTTAGCGTGGGATAGGAGCGGGCCGCAGGATCTTTTTTTCTTTCTTTTTTTAATCCGCGTGAGCGGGGTCTCGAACTCGAGACCTCTTGGCTCTGATACCATATAGAATTGTTGCACTAGCCATCTAGACCAAAAGTCCGAACTGATGGAAAGGGGCTAGGCAATATATTTATATTCACTCCCGTTGCTAACTCATCATTATTCCAGAGAAAGCCGCGGCGCAATTTGTCGATCGCCTTGATCAGCCACACGGGCGGGTCAACGACGAGTAGCTGGTAGATGTGTAGGGCCGAGAGGACGTGCTTGACGAGGAGAAGACGGGCGTCGATGGAGAAGCTTCCTTTGTTCCAACCCTTTACTTTTCCTGCGAGTTTGTCGATTGCGGGTTGTAGGTCGGCCTTGCGCAAGCGGCGATCAGAGAGCGGTAGCCCAGATATTGACAGGGGAATTGTTGCACAGGGCATTGCAGGCAGGCAGCCAGGGCATCGATGTTGAGGTTGGTGCACTGGATCGGGATTAGCGAGCTCTTGGAGAAGTTGGTAAGTAGCCCAGAGGTCTCACCGAAGCATTGCAGTATCAGCTTGATCGACTGTAGGTCCTCCTCGCGAGGTTCAGTAAAAATCATCACGTCATTCCGCATACATCGCGATCCTGTTCCTGGGTTGTAGGTGGCGGTTGGTGTGCAGTGCGCCAAGTCTGTCAGCGAGGGTGAAGAGCTCGGCGAGTACGTCCACGGCTATGTCGAACAGCAGCGGCGACAGTGGTTCGCCCTGGTGGAGGCCGCGTCGGTGGAGTATACAGTCAGTGAGTTCACCATTGACAAGGATCTGAGTTGAAGTGGTGAGCAGTAGACATGTGATCCAGTCACGCCAAATCTGACCAAAACCCTTAGCCTCCAGGACCTCCATCAAAAACTCCCACGGAAGTGAGTCGAAAGCCTTCTGTAGATCGAGTTTGAGCAGTATTGCCGGCACTTTGTTCTGACGGAGCAGCCTTGCCTGAGCTCGAACGAACACAAAATTGTCATGGATTGTTCACTGCTTAATGAAGGCACTTTGGCATGGGTTAACTAGTTCCTTCATCCTCGGCCACAGGCGCAGAGCGAGGATTTTTGTGAATAGCTTGCCAAAGAAGTGAACAAGGCTGATTGGTCTGTAGTCCTTCGGGTGCGCAGCGTCAGGCACCATGGTGGCAGAGTTTAGAAGATGCAGGTTGCGGGAGATGCGAGCCTCAATTGCTGCGATCGCCCTCATGATATCAACGGAAACCACAGACCAACAGGTTTTGAAAAACAGGGCATTGAACCCATCAGTTCCCGGTGCTTTATCTGACGGCAGATCCATAACAGCAGCTTTGACCTCATCAATTGTGATCGGCGTTTCCTGATCAGCGAGATCAATTGGCGTGATACCCAACATTGGCAGGTTAATGGAGTACTGCCTCTGCTTTCTTTGCCCAAGCAATTTTTGGAAAAAATCCCAGATTGCTTGTTCCTTTTTTCCTTCTGCTCGGTATGAACTGCACCTTCGTACTCAACCCTGTGGATAAAGCTTTTACGGCGTCTCGCCGATACTTTGGCGTGAAAAAACCGGGTGTTGGTGTCCCCTTCCTTTAGCCATTGTATCCTTGATCTCTGCCTCCACTTTGTTCTCTGGATAGCAGCGATTCCGAGCCGGTTCATTTTCAGCATTGACCTGAATTGGCGCTCTTCTTCAGTTAACTGTCTCCTGTCCATTGCTTGGTCCAGCTTGAAAATGAGCTCGCTCGAGATTGCTGCTCGCAGCTCAAGGTCAGAGAAGAACTTGGAGTTCCAGCTTGGCGTGGAGGTTGATGAACGGATCAACATGCCATCTCACTGAGTCCCAAGCTGTTTGCACGACTTCTCTGAAATCGTCACGAGCGACCCAGGCGTTCGCAAATCGGAAGCGCCGCACCGGTTTAAAGCCAGCATCAGAGCTGAGCAGGATTGGGCAGTGGTCCGAGAACTCAGAGGAGATTGCCTGCATCATGCAATTTGGGAACGCCTCATCCCATTCCCGATCAAAGAGTACACGATCAAGCTTAACCATTGTTGCCGTGCGCAGTTCATTGCTCCAGGTGTAGCGCCGGCCATGCAGGTATAGGTCCTTCAATTGCAGGTCATTGATGAATCCGCGGAACGCCGCCATGTTCCTGCGATTCAAGTTCTGGTTGCTTTTGTCACTGGCCTTGACAATCAAGTTGAAATTACCAACAACAATCGTCGCCGTCGCCGCCGGGAGATCAGCCGCAAGCCTGTCCTTTATGGACTGCAGGAACAACAGCTTGTTTGAATCCGCTTGGGGGCCGTATACTGCTATCAGGTTGATGGCGGTCTGCGATTTGGGCATGGTGCCGTGCAGCGCAACCGACCAAGGGGAGGTGAACGAGGCAGAGAACAGCAGATCATCAGGTTTCCAGGCAATCAGTATTCCACCTCTGACGAACAGAGAAAGAGGGGCCGCAACACTGACGAACAACGCTCAGGTCAACCCACTGCAGCTTGGTTTCTTGCAGGCAAACGACAGATACATTGTGCTTCCTAACAACCGCATACACAACACCTCTACGGGCAGGATCATTCAGCCCCCTAACATTCCAGATTAAGAAGTAGCAATTCATATGGAACTAGAAACGACAGTCGTAATGACCTGTGCGTGCTCGAGAGATTCTAGGTGCAGCGGTTTGAAGAAATATACCTGGACTGCAAGTCCTAACAATTTCACGGAGTGCAGTTCAGTCCAAGACTCGAAATCGAATAAATTCATAGAAAATGCTACTCCCTCCATCCTAAAATATAAGGCGTCCTCTAATTTTTGCTGATAAACGACGTACAATTTTGATTATGATTTGTACTTATAATATATCAACAAAATTCATAGATATTTAAAAATGAATTTTTTTTGCAAGATGAATCCAATGATACTATTTATGCATTCTTGATCCCTAGCATCAAAGACCAGCACAAAAAAATAGTGCGTCTTATATTTTAGAATGGAGAGAGTATTTGAGACATCTGGACTACATCACGCCCTCCGGTGACCTTAAATGGCTCCCAGAATCGGTCGATGTGTGTTATGCTTTCGATTTTCGCAACACTTGTACCACTCCCTCCGACCCATAAAAAGTGTCGCTCAGTTGGTATCAAGTTTATACTAACTTAATACAAAATGAGCGACATTTTTTAAGAGTAAAATACATCCGAGGTCATGGAACTTGTCCGTATAAATCAGTTTGGTCATTGTATTCAGAAATGTTGAATTTACGGTCATCAAAGACGAGTTGCAGGTTCATATACCGTCACCGCAGATGGACCAGGTACGTATTGCCTGACGTGGCATTATGGGACCCGCCTGGCCATTCTGACCGGCTGTAGTTCTTATAGAAAAGCAGCTGAAGATCATTTGGTTTGCAGAAGGCCCCCGGATTGTTAATTTGCTGGGCCACGCTTCTCCGACTTCCGAAGCGCGCAGGGTGGCGCACCGATCTCAGCGACTTCCCGGAGGTCGTTCACGAAGGCGAGGTGCACAGGGTGCAGCGCGACAAGGGCATCCTGATCGCGAAGGCTATGGATGAGGGCATCGCCGACACAGAGCAGAAGCAACACCAGAGCGGCGAGCTAGCAGCTCGCTGTGCGGGGCCTCCAGGGCGCGCCACTTGGTCCTTCGATCGTTCAAGTGGAATTGGGAGCTGACCTCGCCGGTGACAGCGTCCAGCGCGTTGCGGTAGCCACAGCCAGCCCTTCTTCCTTGCGGACGCGCCGGAGCTGGACGACGACGACCGCGCGACGCGCACAGGTGCGTGGCGCACATCATCTCTGGCATGATCGGGGGTGGCGTGCTGCTCTTCCACTGCCGCAGGTCCCCCTCGTTGCCGGCAGCGGTGGAGGCTCGGACTCGTCGTCGGGCAGGACGCGGCGAGGAGTAACCGCGCGTGTGCGACGCACAACACTTAGACATCCACTGCGGCCACGGGGCATGCCTCGACGTCGTCGAGCTCGTCATTATCAATCAGAAGATGAACTACAATGGCGAGATCTATAACATCTACTCCGTAAAATTTTCTCGTGGTGCATTGCTTCATGCTCTGCGTGTTCTGTTTATGCTCCAAACCCCTGTACTGCAGAGTTTGCTATGCGCTTAGCCTGTTCGATGAAATGCTGCGTGCCGCAAGGAGAACGCGAGATCCATTTGTAAATAGCTAGCACTCACTCGAACAACAGGGACACGATTTGGATAGCCAAAGGCTATTCTCGTGCCTTGGTTTTCTTTGTTGCATCACGCTGTAGACACCGGCGCGCACCTCCTCGAACTCTAGCTCTCCTACCTGCACTTGATCCGCGCCGACGTCAACGCGAAGGCCGTGGAGCTCCACTGCAGCTTGGACCCGGTCGAAGCGCGACGGCCCTGGTCGTCTATGTCGGCGAGCAGAGGTGGGTGCTCGACGAGGATCTCTTCGGCGATACCATCGGCGGCGTGGACCAGGTCTTCTCCTCGAACAGACCCACAGAGCACATGGTCCTGAAGCTCGGTGGACGTCCTCCGCGCCAGCCGCCTTTTGCCGCTGTTTGCGTCGTTCTTGTTGGCGCTTTTGCCAAACCATCCCTCCTTTTTGTGGTCATTTAAGTCATAGGTTTGACTAGTCAAAATCTTGCCACGTCGGCCAATACGTCGGCCAATACGTACCTGGACCGTCTGCGGTGACGGTATATGAACCTGCAACGCGTCTTTGATGACCGTAAATTCAACATTTCTGAATACAATGGCCAAAGTGATTTATATGGACAAGTTACATGACCTCTTATGTATTTTACTCTTTTTTTAAATCGGAATGAGTAGTATTTGTTCTCACATCTTCGAACTAACTAATCGCCTTTCTCTTTCAAGAAAACATACGCATCATGTTTGGCAGGATTCATGAGTTGATCTCCTCGTGTGCTTCTGCGAGCAGAAGATGATCAATCCCAGCTAATTATGTACGAGGATTGACTGACCACCTGTCACCTGACGTGGCTGCCGGCTAAGCTTGGTTTGTTGCCAAGTAGTTCTGGCTTGAACTCACATGCCACCATGTTAGGCCGCGACTCGTCATGGGCACTTCAATTTGTTTGTTAGAAGGCCGTACGTGGCACATGTATTTATACACCACGGAGTATACGGTACCGGTAGCTTCAAGAGATGTACAACATACGTTGATACGTACATACACGGTCACTGCGATGATTTGCATGCACACACAAAAGGTGGGACGATACGATCGAGCAGTCAGACGATGTGTATGGTTCCTTGTCCACATGACAACAATACAGTGTCTTTCTTTGGCGGTTATGCGTGACGCCTCCGGTCCACATTTCTGTGCCTCCAGTGCGGGTGGAAGGCTTTGTACAATTGTACTTCATCCGTCCCACTGCATTAGGTGTACTCGCTTTTCGTATTTTAATTTAACCAATAAAAAATGTTTTATTTGTTATACAAACTATATTATTAAAAATTATTTGAATGCGAATTCAATGTTGTAATTTTCGTTATATATAATGCATGTTTCGTTGGTCAAGCTGATAGTCAAATTTGAACCTGAAAAAACAGGTGTGCCATTTAAATTGGGACACAGAGTGCATTTCTTTCCGAACATGAGACATGGAATCTTGACTAATCTAATAGACGGGTGACTGCTAATAATTGGTTGGGCCTTTGGGCTTTTTGTTGGGCTTGCCTTTCTAAATCCATTCAACGAAACCATGTTAAGTTTTTGGGCCACCACTATTAAGCGCGATTGTAATTTGTCACTCCATCTCCTCTTTTTAACAACTTGGATTTAAAACCCTACATATCTCATTAAAGCGGACTATTCCATTAATGGAGGCAACATTTCGATCGATAGTGAAATGCAAGTGGCGACTTTGTTAATCTGTAAGCTCCATGACTCTAGTACTTAGTAAGCTTGTGGGTGTGTGTCTATATTATACCTGATATTTGTGGAAATATTGGAAAAACACGGCTAATCATGCCGCCTAGTAATTACACTTTGTAGGCCACTTTGTATCATCGATAAAGTATCATGTGACTTGTCTGATGAGAGGTGGAAACACGTGTCTCTTTTTGTTGTTCGTGTCAGCATGTTCTTCTAGCCCGTGGTCACTCATGTTGCGAGAGTGCATATAAACTTACGAGCTAGTAGCTCGTGACTCGGCTCTGCTCGGCTCGAACTCGGTGTCCAACGAGTCGAGCCGAGTTTTAGATTTGAGCTCGATTGCTGACCAAGTTAAACGAGCAGAGTTACAAGTTACTCGTTTAGCTCGTTCAAATATAAGGACTGGAATTTTTGTATATTAATATCAAATTGCTAACATTTTTTGCACCGATAATGGAGTAGATCTTCTATCTTTCAGCATTAATCTATCATATGAGTAGAGATGTGTAATTATAGAACGATTATAATTGTAATAGTTCCAAATTAATTGGAGAAATACAAATTTTAATCATAGAATTAGTTAAACGAGCTAAATGAGCTACTCGTGAGCTTACCGAGTCGAGCCGAGTTTTGTAACTGAACTCGTTCTAGTAAACGAGCCGAGCCGAGCTAACTCGTTGTTTTAACGAGCTTGAGCGAGTCGAGCCGAGCTGGCTCGACTCGAATTTCAGCCCCATGTGTATCTGCATTCATTTTTAACATGCATTTCCAAACGTCTATAAAAATGTTAAAAACATCTGAAACAAAATTCCACGCATACATCTCGCAATAGCACGTGCGCAACACAAAAAATTTGTGAAATTTTTTATTTTTATTTTACCTCTACAAAAAAGAGAGATTTCGGTGCTAGAAAGAAAACATTATGGAACATATTTTTATATTTTTTTACACAGCTCAAATAAAAAGTCGTTTCTCCACAAACCTTTCGGTGCACACATAGAACAATGGGAAAAAAATAGCCCGCTATATCCCGTATAATAGCGCGCTATAGCTTATTTGAAGAGGCTACGCTATATTTAACCAAAAATAGCCGCTACGACGCTAATCACGTTTTATACCCGCTAAACCACGCTAAACACGTTAGCGTTATAGCACGCTATTTTTTTAGAAATAAACGAGATTCCATCGGCCCAAAAAAAGTCCAACACGCACCTCCTCCTCACTAGGTCACTCCCCAGTATCTAATTCAATCCTCCTCGGCTGTTCACGAGAGCGACGGCGGCGCCTCGTCGAGTTGCAGGCTTGTAGCGACGACGGGAGCACTTCCTCCACCGGCGGATCGAGCTCTTCCTCCGCCTCGAGTTGCATCGGCGGCGGGAGCGCTTACTCAACATCAAAAAGAAAGAGAGTTTCTCGTCCTAGGAAGAGAATGTTTCCTGTTTTACGTGGTGATGATGGATTTTCTAGTGAATCTGAAGATGACACCGGTATTCTAATTAAAAGTTTAAAACGGGTTGTCTTTTAGAGTTTGGTACTTTGTTTATGGATTTATGCCTCATATTTGTGTCTATGTCATGGATTTGGCCCTTGACTTTTGTATCTGATTAACTAGTTATGCATGTATTGGTTTTGGAAAAATATTTAGTGCTAAAATCCTTAATATTTAGGCTATATAATTCATTGTTTTGCGAATCGCTATTTCAAATATAGCACGATATATCACGCTATAACTTTTATAACCTTTTGAGAAGGGTCACGCTAAAAATGATAGCCCGCTATTTTTTTCCTTGCATAGAACCCGCAAAATGTACACACGTAACTTCTTTTCAGAATTTTTAAACATTTTAAAAATGTTTTTTTATATGAGTGCACCTGGACCCGTGTTCACCTGTTTTCCTTCATGTTGCTGCCTAAAAACCTCCCTTAAGAAAAAAAGCGTGCATGGGTCCTTAGGCGCCCGCTGTATGCTCCTCTCCTTCAAGCCATGACAACATCGAGGTGTTTAATCTCTGCTCAATCTCATCCACAACAACACACACACGACTTCTAATTTTCAACCTTCCCTCATATTTCGCCTTTCCGTTGCTCATTATTCTAATTCAATTTGCCTGGGCTCTTGCACGTGTGGAAATACTTCTTTTATTTTTCTTGAATAAAGGTTGCTGTGAATATGGATCCATTTTTATACGTCTTTGTTGCACACGACTTCCAATTTCATAAATGTATAACCGAGTCTATACTGTTGTTATATAATTGTACACATTATTTATTACATACATTGATTGATTGTGTTACAGTGTCATACTATTGTTTTTGCAAGGCTTTCAATTTTGTTCTATTGCTTACAAGTAAATCTATTTTAGTTGCAATGGTGCACATGAATTAGAGATGAATTAATGCGTATGATACTTGATTTTATTGCAATGTCACATAGCTTTTGTAAAGGCTTTCCTATTGTTGTATTTCTTGCACACTGTTTATTTATAGCGTTGGTACAAAACTATAGGTTGGAACATGATTCAGTTGGGGTTTCTTAAGGATATTGATTTTAACACAATGCATTTGTTGAGGAAGTACATTCCTTATTCTCCACTCACAAGTAAAATGTTGCACATGCTTTCAGCATTCCGCCCGAGAGAAGGGATGGTACGAGGCTAACGAGGCAACATAATAGTGGGGGCAAGCGGATGGTACTGGTGGACCAGAAAATCAAATCTTTTGGAAATGTTTTATGAGAGTTAAACACAAGTTGTTTTCTAGAAGATCTCTCCAAATTGGAAATGGACATAACACGAGGTTCTGTGTGGACACTTGGTTAGAAAATTCGCCAATATCTCGTCAATATCCATCGCTTTATAACATATCTCAAATAAGACAAGTTTTAGTGGCTGATGTTATGGCTGAAATACCTCTGAATATATCCTTTAGAAGAGCCCTAATCGAATATAATGGTCAAGATGTCTGCATTTAGTTCAACGATTAATGATTATTGATCTGTCTTATAATCCTGATATTTTCAATTGGAGGTTAACCATGTCTGGTAGTTTTTCAATCGAATCTATGTACCTAGACTTATTGAATTGACACACTAGATTCCTTCGTAAGTATATTTGGAAACTAAAGATGCCGCTAAAAGTTGAGATATTTGTTTGATTTCTTCGTTGAAAATTGATTATTACAAAAGATAAGTTGGCAAAAAGGAATGGACTAGCTAGGTGATGACGTGGATCACACGTTCGCTGTGAAACCCCAAGAGGAAGGTATGATGCAGCGTAGTAGTAGTTTTCCCTTGATTACAAAACCAAGGTTATTGAATCCAGTAAGACTTGGAGAAGGCGTTATTCAAAAAAAAGGACTTGGAGAAGGCTTAGCAAGGTGTCAACGGCGCCGTTTACGATAATTAACGTGGACCTGCACACAATCACGAACAAACTACTTTGCCCCAACGAAACAAAGAGGTTGTCAATCTCTCCGGCTTGCTGAACACAAAGAATTAATTGTGCAAGTGTAAAATATGATGAGACTAAAATATGACCAGCGAGCAAATGAGTGCGGAAAACTATTAAAACGGTTGTAAACAATGTAGGAAAATAGGACCGGGGTCCACAGATAACTAGTGGTGTCTCTCCAGAAGATATGCATGATGGATAAACAAATTACAGCAAGGCAATGACAAAATTGTGGGCCCATAACAATGCTATCATAAACAATATAATTCACCGTTTCATTTAATATGGGTATTATGTCAAAATACATAGACCGTTATCCAACTGCGTCTATCACTAATAATCCACCCCCAGGATCGCTATCCAGCATGTCTCCCAAAAATATTATATTGCAAGCAACAGATAATCGCAATAAGCATGGTGTGCATAATGTAAGCAATGTAATAACATGAGGAAATAAACTGATGTTTTCTCCCTAGTGGCAACAACATAATCTTGGCATGAGGGTTTCTGTCAGTTGCACTCAGCGCAAGAAGGCATGAACCCACTATCTAGCATAAATACCCTCTCTTATAATACTAACAATTATTGTCCAAAGCATCCACTAGCATCGGAGAGCATGCAAGAAATAAATAAAACTTAACACATAGAGATGAACAAGAGTAATGATTTCCACAATTCATCGGATCCAAGCAAACACATCATGTAGCAATTACAGATAATATGATCTTGATCATGTTAGGCAGCTCACAAGATCTAAACAATGCAGTACAAGGAGAAGAGACACCATCTAGCTACTGTCATGGACCTATAGTCCCGTGGTGGACTACTCACGCATCACTCCGAAGGCAGGCATGGCCGTGTAGATGCCTACGGTGACAATCTCCCCCTCCGGCAAGGTGCCGGGAAGAGCTTCAGATCCCTCCCGAATTAGGGTTGGCAATGGCGGCGGCATCGGATGTTTTATGAAAATATGGTCGACGCCCCGAGGGTTTCCTCGACGAATAGAATTTATAGGCGAAAGGGCGACTCGAGAAGGCTTAGCAAGGTGTCAACGGCGCCGTTTACGATAATTAACATGGACCTGCACACAATCACGAACAAACTACTTTGCCCCAACGAAACAAAGATGTTGTCAATCTCTCCGGCTTGCTGAACACAAAGAATTAATTGTGCAAGTGTAAAATATGATGAGACTAAAATATGACCAGCGAGCAAATGAGTGCGGAAAACTATTAAAACGGTTGTAAACAATATAGGAAAATAGGACCAGGGTCCACTGATAACTAGTGGTGTCTATCCAGAAGATATGCATGATGGATAAACAAATTACAGCAAGGCAATGACAAAATTGTGGGCCCATAACAATGCTATCATAAAACAATATAATTCACCGTTTCATTTAATATGGGCATTATGTCAAAATACATATACCGTTATCCAACTGCGTCTATCACTAATAATCCACCCCCAGGATCGCTATCCAGCATGTCTCCCAAAAATATTATATTGCAAGCAACAGATAATCGCAATAAGCATGGTGTGCATAATGTAAGCAATGTAATAACATGAGGAAATAAACTGATGTTTTCTCCCTAGTGGCAACAACATAATCTTGGCATGAGCGTTTCTGTCAGTCGCACTCAGCGCAAGAAGGCATGAACCCACTATCTAGCATAAATACTCTCTCTTATAATACTAACAATTATTGGCCAAAGCATCCACTAGCATCGAAGAGCATGCAAGAAATAAATAAAACTTAACACATAGAGATGAACAAGAGTAATGATTTCCACAATTCATCAGATCCAAGCAAACACATCATGTAGCAATAACAGATAATATGATCTTGATCATGTTAGGCAGCTCACAAGATCTAAACAATGCAGTACAAGGAGAAGAGACACCATCTAGCTACTGTCATGGACCTATAGTCCCGTGGTGGACTACTCACGCATCACTCCGAAGGCAGGCATGGCCGTGTAGATGCCTACAGTGACAATCTCCCCCTCCGACAAGGTGCCGGAAAGAGCTTCAGATCCCTCCCGAATTAGGGTTGGCAACGGCGGCGGCATCGGATGTTTTATGAAAATATGGTCGACGCCCCGAGGGTTTCCTCGACGAATAGAATTTATAGGCGAAAGGGCGACTCGAGAAGCTTCGGGAGGCAGCCGGGTGGGGCCCAGCCGCGGTCCACCTTGGACCGGGCCTGGGGGGCTTCTGGCCCATGTGGAGCCCCCTACAGGCCTCCTTCTAGCGCAGTCTTTGTTTCCATGTAAAAATAATTTCCGTAAATTTTTCAGCTGATTCCGACAAACTTCCCTGACCAGCTTTTCTGAAATAAAAAGACAGCAGAAAACAAGAACTGACACTGTGATACGTCCCAGACGTATCTACAATTTTGATGTTCCATGCTTGTTTTATATCAAATGCCACATGTGTTTATTATGTTTTCTTATCATTTTGGCTTATTTTATTGGACTAAACTATTGAAAAGATGCCTAGTGCAATTTCTGTTTATTATGTCTGTGCATTGCAGAAAAGGTCCAAAATCCAAAGTGTTCGGAAAATTACCAAAATATTACAGAAATTATATTTCGCCAGAAGACCCCGGGAGCCAGAAGGACAAGTCCAGGAGGGGCCCACTGCCTCCAGGTGGTTCAATCGATAAGGAACTTCATTGAATATGTAGGAGTCAATATGGGCATCCCGGTCCCGCTGTTGATTGTTGATTTGATCATGTCTGCATGTTCTCGAACCCGTAGGGTCACACACTTAACGCTCCGATGTAGCTAGGGTTAGCAATGAGACAATTAATGGTATGAGAGAATATTGATTCGGAGTCTCGGATAGGATCCCGGACGTCACGAGGAGTTCCAGAAGAGTCCGGAGAATAAGATTCATATAAGGAAAGTGGTTTCCGGAGGTATCGAAAAGGTTCGAGAATTTTACGGTAGAGTACCGAAATATTCTAGAAGGTTCTAGAGGAGTCTAGAAGTGGGGCCCATAGGTTTTTGGGACCCACATGGATTAAAGGGATAGTGCAACAGCCACATGGGCCAACCGCACCAAGCCATATAGGGCCCATGCGGGCTAGGCCTAAGGGAGGGCAAACCCTAGGGGCGTGCTTGGGGGCCAAGCCACCCAGCCGCTGGCCCTAGGGCTGCTTGGGGCGCACCCTTGGTCTCCTATAAAAGGAGGGCCAGGGCGCAGCAGCCGCCCCAAGGCTGCCCCTCCTCCCTGCCCTAGCCGCCGCCCCTCCTTGCTGCCTCAGCCGCACCACCTCCCCTTGGCGCCACCCCTCCCGTAGGGCTGCCGCCATCTTCTCCACCAAAGCTGCCACACCACCCCTAGCCGTAGGGCTGCTGCGTCATCTCCTCGTCCTCCTCCTCTTGACATGGCCTAGGCGAAGCCCTGCTCGTGAAGATCTACACCATCAACGCCACCACAACCGTCGTGGTGCCGAGATCTAACTAGCCACTCCCTCCTTGCTTGCGGGATCAACAAGATGGAGTCTACATCGAGCCGTATGTGTGGATACCGCGGAGGTGCTGCTCTTGCGGTGCTTCATCGGATTAAATCGCATGGATAATACATCTCCTCGCGACTAGATGCATCTAGTTGCGGGGATCGACTAGCCAACCCCTAGATCGACAAAAGGCTTTGTTCGTTCTTTGAGGGTAAGAGATTGGATCTCATCTTCGCTACCTTCGTCTAATAGGTCTAGATCATGGGGTTTCTTCCGCTTGTTTCGTAGGAAATTTTTTGTTTTCTATGCAACGACCCCTTCAGTGGTATCAGAGCCAAGATCTATTCGTAGATGTTGGTGCGATTAGAACACAAGTGTTGTGGACGTTGTTATTTTATGTTGCTACCTTCTCGCGTGCACTTTGCGTCTTTGCGGTATTGTGAGATTGAAGCAGCCCGGACCAACCTTACTCGTCCGCGCACGAGAGACCGGTTCCACGATTGACATGCAACTTGTATTGCATAAGTGGCTGGCGGATGTCTGTTTCTCTTGCTCTAGTGAAGATGCAATTTTCAATGGAAGGCCTTTTCAGAAGGATGAGTAAATAAGCAACTACTATATCACCATTGTGGTTTTTGCGTAGATTAGAATGGTTCTGTCTCGTTGACCCAAGCCCGTAAAAATTGCATAAACAAAGTAGAGGACGTCTAACTTGTTTTTGCAGGGGTCTTGTGATGTGGTATGGCCAATGTGTGATTTGTGATAATGTATGCAATGATCATTTTTGTAATCTTTCACGACTTGCATTTCGATGAGTACGGCAACCGGCAGGAGCCATATGGTTGTCTATTATTTTATGTGACCTGCGTGTCATTGAATCACCATGTAATTGCTTTACTTTATTGCTAAGAGTAGCATTAGTTGTAGTTGCAATAGTTGGTGGACAACGATGGAGGAGGCGCCACAATGTCGGTGATGATGGAGATCATGCTGGTGCTTTGGAGATGGAGATCAAAGGCACAAGAAGAAAGGCCATATCATATCACAATTTTTGAATTGCATGTGATGTTAATCCTTTTATGCACCTTATTGTTATGCTTAGATGTGATCGCGACGGTAGCATGATAAGGTGATCTCTCTTGTTAATATCAAGACGTGTTCTCCCCTAGTATGCACCGTTGCAAAAGTTGACGTTTTGAGACACCACGTGATGATCGGGTGTGATAGATTCAACGTCCACATACAACGGGTGTAAGCCAGTTTACACATGCGGAAATACTACGGTTTCCTTGACGAGCCTAGCATGTACAGACATGGCCTCGGAACACAAGAACCGAAAGGTTAAACACGAGTCATATGGACGATATGATCAACATGGTGATGTTCACCTTTGAAGCTACATCATCTCACGTGATGATCGGTTGTGGTGTAGTGGATTTGGATCGTGTGTCACTAAAACAACCTGAGAGATGTTGAGTTTAGTGGGAGTTCATGTAGTAATTTTGATTAAGATGAACTAAAATTATCATAAACAAAAGTCCTAAAGATGTCTTTGCAAAAATCCTTGTAGATCATGGTCGACTACGGTAGTCTATTCGTTGCTAAAGAACTGCGTCTCGATGGGTCAATTTTGTTGAGTGGTACCTGCGTCTGAGAGAAGTCCTACACACCAATGCTGAGCTCTACGTGTTAGATGAACCATTAGAAGAATGCCCAAATATTTCTGCAAGCTATGAAGAGTACATGGAGTGGTTTTGAACCACCTACTTGAAAGTCAAGTGGATGATGTGCACCGTCATGAATTCCGACCTGAGTAGTCAATTCCACAACTTGAGCACAATGGAGATTGTCGATGAGCTGAAAGAAAGGTTCACAGCACAAGTTAGAATTGCAAGGTTCGAATGTCTGGTTTCTTTCACTCAAGATGGAAGAGAACACTTGCTTGGAACAACACCTGAGGATAATGCATGAGATACATCATCGCCTAGTGCTTGTTTGGAACCACGAGATGAATGACGATTTCGCGATAGATGGGGTGATGCACTCGCTTTCCCCCCAGCTTCAAGAATTATGTCGGAGACTATATCATGGGAAGGGATTTGATCACTTTCTATGAATTTGTGTCTCGGCTGCATCATGTCAAAGTGGAACCCATAGCAAGAGAAGTTGACAATGCAGAAAGTATATATTGATATACAAGTTATAAGTGTTTAAGTCCAAATTGCAATTGTGGCGGTTTCGATAAGTATTTGATACTCATTCTGTTTTATGAAAACAGAACCTGCTGCTTGAGATTTGCATAAAGGATATGGCAAGATGTTGCGGAATGATGGCAATCAAGGAGTTGATGCTGGCAACGATCTGTCTCTACATTTATCATTTTGGATTCAAGGATTTGAATAAGTTTTGTAATCGAATTAAGTGTGATTTTAATTAGTGTGTCTTACTTAAGTGAGACGGTTATTCATGTTAAAGACAATGGTTGTTCTATTTTCATGAGTGATCCTTTTTGGAAATCACAAGTTTTCGATTATAAGTGTATTATTCTTATTATAATCTAGATGATAAATTGGTTGAACATTTATAAATATGAAACATACTAAAAATATCTAAAACTCAATAATGACATTTTATTTGTTCATGCTAAGCACTGTGAAGAACATTTTGATGCTTAACACACGCGCCTTATTTTGAAGTAGTGTGAATAAGATGCCACCCTTTGGAAGAGTGCCATGAGTTGCCGAAAATAAACACAAGTGTTGGTTGTATTTTCAGCAAATGTTAGATGTCTTTATTTTGTGCGCTCCATCATAAATGATACGAGTAAATAGATGTATTTATTCAAGTTATGATATTTGATGAGATCAAATAAAATTCTGGAGTTAAGGATGTTAAGTTAACAAGAAAATCGAGTCTTTTCGATTTGATCAAAAGAGACAAAATATTTGAGTTATTGTTTTAGTATGAAGACTTGTGAAAAGTGTTTTCGCAAATTGCAATATTTAGATTTTATTCAAAAGACGTTTTGATGCGCCCTAAATATTGTAATCACATTATATTAGATATTGTGTGGTCTGATAAAATAAAAGGGTTTTTCTTATTAGGGTTTAGTTGTAACATTTAGATTTATTTGATAAACACTCTGTTTTTAGAAATAAAGGTCTATGTTTGATTCACATATATTTTTCATATGAGTTATGAGAAAAGGAGGTTTCAATGATTATGAGATAATTAGAGCCTATTGCGAATAATGTTGTAGTATATTCATAAGTGTGACTATGAATAAGATTCCACAATATGAGACTAAAAGGAGCAAACCAATTTGTTGGTTGTGCTAAAGGTTTTAGTGGTTTATCGTGAAAAGAGTTTCATTGATAAAAAGGATTGATGGAACAAAGAGACTTAAATCAAGATGGTTGATCTTGCTTTTAATTATCAAGTGGCACATTTTGAAAAGTGCATTAATGGTTTAGACTTGATATTTAAAAGAGAAATTAATGATAGTTATCATTGAATTTTGAGTTAAGTTTTCTGAGAGAAGTAGGATTCAAGAATATGGTATTTTTTTAGGTTACAAAATAATATTCATGATTTACTTGTCATGTTTAAGAAACAAGACCTACCTACGAAACTACAAAGAGATAGAAGCCTTAAATACGAAAGTGACTAAGAGTCACTTGATGTTAAGTTTAAATCACAATGTAATTGTTGCTTGATTTTGTGAAAGTGATGCTTCACATATTTATTCCTCAAAAGGGGTTTTGTAGAGAATAAATAAAACTTAAAGCTAGCAAAGTACTAGCGTTTCGTATATGAGTTCTCGAATTTTAAAGGTTAATTAAGAATTTTGGAGGTGTCCAAAATATCGAGAAAGTGCATAAGAAACTGAGTGGGATCTAATTAAGATATGTGGTGACATATGTTAAGTTAGAGCAGAAACTATTTTCCATGATCAAAATATGTGGTGACTTATGTTTGAGTGGGAGCTAGTTAATCATGGTCAAATATAGAGATAACATATTTCTGAGTGGGAGCCAAAGTAGTTTCACAATTTAATATGTGTATGGTGTATATTTGAGTGGGAGTTTACAACATCTTGTTTGTGTGAAATGTGTAACGCCCGAAGATCGGTACTATGCAGATTTTAGCGTTCCAGCCAAATCCGCATAATTACGATCCTAAAGGACGCCCACCAGGCATAACGTGCACGTCGCAACACACACGTTATGCAGGTGGAATTATGATAACATTACAACAGTTCTCGATGGAACCCACAAAAGAGCATATACACAACAACGACTCACCGAGTCAAGAACGAAAGATACAACACAAAGAACCAAGCATTAGCGGAAGCGAAGTAGCGTCCGGCTACGGACAAGAAACAAATTGGACTAAGAGTCCTGAAGATAAACGAAGGCACCATATCCCTGCCCAGGCCAAGCCGGAGGGATTCCCAAGCTAACGTCGTCAGACTTCTAACTTGTCGGTTGCATTGGAATAGCAGCCCCGAAGGGGTCAGTACTAGTAGAAGTACTGGCAAGTAATACTCACAAGATATCAAAGCTGGAATTCCGGGGAAAAGGGGTAGCGATGAAGTGGCGGCAAGCAGCACTAACAACTTATAGAGACACGCTACAACATTCGTCTATCAGAGACAAGGTAAGAGAGCGCATAAGGAACCAACTATACTACTCACCACATCAAAAACCCGCCCAAGTATTACTCCCTCGATCACCCACCCACGAGGAAGCAATCAGGGCAACTCACACGGTAGACAAGTTTTATGGGTTATTATTCAAGTAATCTATCTTACTAGTCAAGTTATAATCATCAGGTGCAAGTTGTCTATGATCTTTTTAGCCAGCGCATTTTACCAAGTCGTCCATAACCGTGGACACGGCTTTTCGAAAAGATTTCACCCTGCAGGGATGCACCAATGAACCCACACACATCGAAACACTTGCTTAGAGGTGACTGGTGGAGGTTTCGACGCAATACTTCCCTTCTCTACAAACAAGTCCAGGGAGCCACCTAGCTAGGTCTGATCCACCTTGAGAGTCCGGCCGAAGCTTCAAGGTGGGCCTAACCGTTGCGTGGACGGTGTCAGGAGGAACACTCATACGATTGCCCTCCTTCCACATGCGATAAACGCCACGTGCCGCAACCCTACCGTAAGTAACCACGTATCCATCATCATCTTACCTTCTCATCATCATCATCGTTATACGCGCGCAAATGGAAACACCCGAACTAAGTTGTGGCTCCTGGACAGGTTTGAGGATCTGGTAATAGATTGCGGGGAGGCCCATAGAACTCCCACATGTGGTTAGTGCGCTCAGTCTTGGATCAGCGGAAAAGAACTCGGGTCCTAGGCGACACTAGCAGAACAAATCACCACGATTGGCCTTCCGCCGGTGCCTTATCTTTATTAAGTTATTCCCATTGCAACAGAAGATAAAGATTACCATTTTAGTTGAGCCTAGCTATCATATTAGAAACAAGACTAGATAAAAAGAGATAACAGGACTCAAGCAAAGCACCTAAGCATGCACTACGACTCGCAAGGCTAACAAGGTAAACAAGCAACAGGTAATAGGATGTGGGGGTGTGGCTATATCATGGCTGCCAGGTAAACATGCAAATAGTATCGGGACACAAGCATCATGACATAAGGCTAGCAAGGAACAAAAGATAGGAGGTGTAAGAGACAGAAAACAAGCAAAGATAGCAAGGGAGTATCACTTGCCTGCAATCCGGTAGAGGTAGCAGAACCTGTCGTTGCTCACATCAACTCATCGTCCTATTCCTGAAGAAGCAACGAACACCGGAAACATAAAAGATGCATTTTACTACTACGACAAAAGAATCGGCATGTTGATGACATCAAGCATGACAAATTAAATGTTGTCCAATTTTATTCCCTAACACATGGCAAATAATTTTAAATGGGATCGGTGCACAATATAGATGCACCGGACAAACCCCATAATTAAATTGATTTAATTTAACTAAATGGATAAAGGTGCGATGTTATTTAATGACACATGATTTTATAAAATACGCAATATGGTATAAGGGTGTTGGGTTGTGGTCACACATCGGATTCGGGGAACTTCGGATTCGGAGAGGAAGTAGTCGAAGTAGTCGCCGTAGTCGAATTAGTCGTTGTAGTCGAAGTAGCCGAAGTAGCCATCCATCCGGAGTCGAAGTAGTCGAGGTAGTGGAAGTAGTCATACTCGGGTCATCGTCGTGGCGGATCTTGTCATTCCGGGCTTCGGGGTCGTCGGGGTTCCACGGCATCGGGGTACTCGGACACCGGTCTTCTCGGACACGCACGAAGGCGGCCGACACACAACTCGAACAACGAAGCGGAGGACTTGGCGGGTTTTCGGTGTCGTATCCGTCTTCGGTCATCGGGTCGGAGAACTCGGATTCACGGAGTCGGGGTACTCGGTCGTCGTGGAAGTAGTCCTTGTCGCTTCACAGGAAGATCTGGTCGTATCCACACGGTCATCGTACTCAGGCTTCACGTTGGGAAACGGGCGTCGGGAACGGCACGAAGGCGTCGTCGGGGAACACAGAGGAGGTCGGGAACGGAGATCGAGCACGGAGCAGCATTGGGGACGGGCAGCACACACACACACACAACACAGAGACATGGGCGGAGACGGGGAACGCAGCACCGGGGACACGGAGACAGCAGCAGCAGCAGCACAAGCACGGGCAGGGAACGGGCGCGGACACACTCCGTCATGAGGAGAGCAGCAGAGGCAGAGGAGCTGCAGGACGCGGAGCAGGGAGGCCGGCCGGCGCAGGAGGCGAGGAGGGGAGCAGGCCTGGCCGGAGGACGTCCGGCGTGGAGGGGAAGCCGGCGGGAGGTGCGACGCAGGGGTTGGGGAAGGAGGAGGCGAAGGAGCGCGGAGGCGGTGGAGCTGGGGCCGAAGGGGACGGGCGCGGCTTGGGGAAGGACGCGGAGGAGGGCGGCGCGGTGGCTGAGCTCGGGCTCGAGCTCGTGTGGGAGCAGGCCGGCGCGCGGGAAGGTTGAGGAGGAGGGAGAGGTACGGCACGGGGCGGCGGGCAGACACGCTGGAGGTGGACGGGGTGCCGACGCGGAGCAGAGGGGTGAGCGGAGGTCGAGCCGGCGGCGGCCGATCGGCTGGAGAGAGGAGGTGCGGTGGGGAGAGGAGAGAGGAGTCGGAGCTCGAGAGGAGAGCCGAGCAGCGCGGCCGGAGCGGGGAGGAGAAGGGAAGCGCGCGGGAGACGATGGGGAGAGGAGGTGGAGAGGCAGGCTGGCGGAGGCGAGCCGACGCGAGCTGGCGGCGGGGTCGGTGGCGAGGGCGCGGCAAGGAGGAAGGCGACGTGGCGCTGTTGGAGGCGGGCCGCGGCGCGGGGAGCTCCGGGGTGACGGTGGCCGAAGCGGGCGAGCAGGAGGAGGGCCGGGGAAGGGGAGCGGCCGGTGGTGGAGGAGAGAGAGGGGAGGGAGGAAGGAGGCGATGGGGAGCTAGAGGGGGAGGTGGGGTGGCGTGCGGGTCGATGGGGAAGAAAGGGAGCACAGGAGAGAAAGGTGCGGGGAGGTAAGAGAAAAGAGAGAGAAAGAAAAAGAAAGGGAGGAAAGGAAAAGAGGAGGAGGGAAAAAAGAAAAGAAAAAAGGGAGGTGGGAGGACAATTTCGCGAAAACGCAGAAAGGGAGGAGGGTGGCTGCAAGATGCAGGGGGTGGGAAAGGAAAACTACCAGTGGGAAACCCTAGGGTTTGGAGGTTAGGTGGGCTTGGGCCGGTTTGGGCTACTCTCTCGCGTCTCAAAATTATTTTTCTTTTGCAAATTAATTTGGCAATTATTTTTTTTAATAAAGGAGACGAACGTCTCGGTAAAACTTTTGCAACAACTTTAGCAAAATAAAATAGGGTTTAATAAAAATAATTTTTGTTGTCAAAAATATGCGAGGCGTATGATGCTGATGTCATGATGATGCAAAAAGAAACAAATAAAAATCTAATTTGGGGAAAACCCCGGGACATTACAAAATGGAGATTTCATAAATGTTGTAAATAAGTCAGGAACCAATGTATAACTTGTGAAGTTAGTTTTGAATGTCAAATATCTATGGAGATAGATGTATCTATGGTGGATAGATATGTTTGATAAAGCATTATGTCAGGATGTTTAACCTAAGTAAGATTTTGAAGGAGTTCAAAATGTAACAAGAGAAGAAAGGTTCATCTGCTTGTGAGAAATAGGTGAAACATTGAGTTGATAACTCAGTACAAAATTGATGGTTGGAGTATATGTTGGTATTCGCTATGAATTGTTCATAGGTTTAAACATATAAGAACCATGTGTTTGTATTTGACGATATGTGACCCAAGTTCTTGGTTAGAAGAACATGTTAAATGAGGAGTCATTTTTCGTGGAGTTGAGATAAGGAATTTAGAGATTGGTAGACTTGGTTGAAGTCATAAAACCAAACTAGATTGAAGATCTCTTAAAGGCAGAAGCGCAGCGAAAGCGTGATCGAAAATATCGAAGTGACTTGACTGCACTGTCGATTTGTGAGTCTACAACATATAGGAGTATATGATTAATTCAAGGATTAAAAGATATAATATTATGGTTTGAGAAATTTTGTTTCAAGACTGAGTGAGTTCCAGGCACACATGCTATGTGAAAGTTCCTTTTGACTGATCATACGTCATGTAGGCATAATGGGAAACAAAAAATATCACTCTTTAACCAAATATATTATATTCATCATGTGATGATGAGAATTATCATGTGATGATAATAGGTTTATCATGAGATGGTAAAGTAATAACAAATTAGGTGACATTAACGTTTTGCAAAGAACATAGAGAACTGTATAGTACAGTACATGGACAGAACCTCTTCCACGAGCAAACATGATCAGCACTGAGACTCCATGGGTGTTGGATCGAGAAAATGTAAACTAGATTATTGACTCTAGTGCAAGTGGGAGACTGTTGGGAATATGCCCTAGAGGCAATAATAAAACGGTTTATTAGCATATTCATGTTTATGATAATAGTTTATTATCCATGCTATAATTGTATTAATTGGAAACATAATACATGTGTGGAATATAAACAACCAGATGTCTCTAGTGAGCCTCTACCGGACTAGTTCGTTAGTCAAGAGATGGTTAGAGTTTCCTAACCATGGACTTGTTATAGTCACTTGATAACGGAGTCACGTCATTAGGAGAATGATGTGATGGACAAGACCCAAATAATAAAGAGTTACAATTGATCGTGTCACACAGTTTCATTGCCAACGCTTTTAGGATATGCCAAGTATAGTTTCCTTAGACCATGAGATTATGTCACTCATGTTTACCGGAGGAATACTTTGTGGTCATCAAACGTCACTTCGTAACTAGGTTATTATAAAGGTGGCTTTCAGGTATCTCCGATGGTATTTGTTGGGTGACATGAATCAAGAGTGGGATTTGTAATTCCTTATGACGGAAAAGATATCTCTGGGCCCTCTCGGTAATATAGCATCAGAAAAGGTTGCAACCATGTGATTAAGTGTTAATCACGGAGATCCTATATTTTGGACGAGTAAAGGGAATTTGCCAGGTAACGAGATTGAACCAGATATGGAGATATCGACGATCAAGTCTCGGGCAAATTAAATATCGGTGAGACAAAGGGAATCATATACGAGAATAAGAATCTCTGGCATCGTGGTTCAATCGATAAGGAACTTCGTTGAATATGTAGGAGTCAATATGGGCATCCCGGTCCCACTGTTGATTGTTGATTTGATCATGTCTGCATGTTCTCGAACCTGTAAGGTCACACACTTAACGTTCCGATGTAGCTAGGGTTAGCGATGAGATAATTAATGGTATGAAATAATATTGATTTGGAGTCTCGGATAGGATCCCGGACGTCATGAGGAGTTCCGGAAGAGTCCGGAGAATAAGATTCATATAAGGAAAGTGGTTTCCGGACGTATCGAAAAGGTTCGGGAATTTTACGGTAGAGTACCAGAATATTCTAGAGGAGTCTAGAAGTGGGGCCCACAGGTTTTTGCGACCCACATGGATTAAAGGGATGGTGCAGCAGCCACATGGGCCAGCTGCACCAAGCCCTATAGGGCACATGCGGGCTAGGCCTAAGGGAGGGCAAACCCTAGGGGCTGGCTTAGGGGCCAAGCCACCTAGCTGCCGGCCCTAGGGATGCTTGGGGCGCACCCCTGGCCTCCTATAAAAGGAGGGCCAGGGCGCAGCAGCCGCCCCAAGGCTGCCCCTCCTCCCTGCCCTAGCCGCCGCCCCTCCTTGCTGCCCCAGCCGCACCACCTCCGCTTGGCGCCACCCCTCCCGTAGGGCTGCCGCCATCTTCTCCACCAAAGCTGCCGCACCACCCCTAGCCGTAGGGATGCTGCGTCATCTCCTCGTCCTCCTCCTCTTGCCATGGCTTAGGCGAAGTCCTGCTCGTGGAGATCTACACCATCAACGCCACCACAACCGTCGTGGTGCCGAGATCTATCTAGCCACTCCCTCCTTGCTTGCGGGATCAACAAGGCGGAGTCTACATCGAGCCGTACGTGTGGATACCGCGGAGGTGCTGCTCTTGCGGTGCTTCATCGGATTGGATCGCATTGATAATACATCTCCTCGCGACTAGATGCATCTAGTTGCAGGGATCGACTAGCCAACCCCTGCATCGACAAAAGGCTTTCTTCGTTCTTCGAGGGTAAGAGATTGGATCTCATCTTTGCTACCTTCGTCTAATAGGTCTTGATCATGGGGTTTCTTCCGCTTGTTTCGTAGGAATTTTTTTGTTTTCTATGCAAGGACCCCTTCAACAGGAACGTTTAAGACTAAAGATGTGCTGTTGTTACTAGTGGTAAAACAGTGGTGTTTACTTCCTTGTGTTGTTTCATTGCTTACATTATGCATCATGCTTATTGCAATTGTCCGTTGCTTGCAACTTAATACTTCTGGGTGACAGGCTGGATAGCGATCCCGGGGTGGATTATTAGTCATAGATGCAGTTGGATAATGGTCTATGTATTTTGACGTAATGCCCAATTAAATAGTTCAGTACCTTGTCATGATAGCATTGTTATGCGTCCACAATTTTGTCAATTGCCCAACTGTAATTTGTTTAGCCAACACGTGTTCTTTTTATTGGAGAGTTACCACTAGCAAAGCTGGGAAGAAGACAACCGATTGTACTACTACAGTGTTGAGTACCCCAGTTGTTCCGCGGGTGCGTTGTTACTATTGCTGCTGCTACTTTACTGTTACTATTGCTCTCATATTGCTGTTGCTTTCACATCAGTTATGTTACTAGTGCTTTTCCAATATGGCTGAATTGACAACTCAGCTGCTAAGACTTATAAGTATTCATTGGCTCCCCTTGTGTCGAATCAATAAATTTGGGCTTTTACTTCCCTCGAAGATACTCTGCGATCCCCTACACTTGTGGGTCATCACACTGGCATCTTGTCAAAGGTTAGTTCCATAAATTATGCCAAAATGATGTAAAACATTATTAAAAACATGTGACAATGATATATAAACAAGCATGAAACATACAAAATTATCGATACGTTGGAGACGTATCACTAGGTAAGAGGAAATGTTGTTTTTGTGATCATGGTAAAAAATACATCATTTATTAATTTCATGTTTCATGGCTATGATAATTTGGGCGCATTGCCTTTAACTTATCACCCCCAAATAGCATCATAAATTTGTTTGGAAATTGATTGAGGGGCGACCTTGCAATTTCGACTGGGTGTTTGAGATTTACTTTGGGCTATATAGAATATGCGCAATGATTTAGTGTTTAACAAAGCAGGAGTTCCATCTTTTTTGCATATTATTCATTTGTTAACGTATTGTATCCGTTTAACAAAGAGGGGTCCAGAAAGAATATTAGTACGGGCTGCAATTGTTTGGAAATGGTTTCACAGGACTTAAGCGACCAATTCGTCTGACAGCTTAATAATAGAATCACATGCCGATGCGATGTAGGTAGTTGTTCTTAGCTTGTTTAGATGGTTGATCCATATATCAAACTTGTCTGATATTTGAGGTGTACTTTCGCATGACCAAATTTTAATAAAGTTGTAAATTGGCCATATGCATCGATTAGGCTGGGGACACTCCGGAAACCACAAATGGAGCCCGAGCTCCAGAAGCCCTTTATTTTGTAATTTTCGAAAATTATACTTCAAAGTTTCAAAAAGTTCTGAGAAAAATCTTGTATGTAGACAATGTTGTACCCTACCGACGTACAAAATCTCAAATCAAAATAAGTCATAATTTGGGCTGCACAAAAATAAAAAAAATCTAACAGATTTGGAAGAGTTGAAATTTTGCACTATTCACTACTTTCAACTGTCAGACTTTATCATTTTTACGCAGCCCAAAGTATAAGATATTTCTAGTTGAGATTTTACACTTTGGTAGAATACAACATTATCTACATCCAAGATTGATTTCAGATTATTTTGACACTTCAAAATATGGTTTTCAAATTTTTAAAATAAAGGGTTCATGTAGCCTGAGCTCCATTTGTCCACTCTCGCGGACACTCCCTTTTAGAAAAAGGCGATATGCGTAGTCACTGCCAGATAATTACGGCGAGTAAAGATAAGCACATAATGGCTTATATTTAGATATAACTTAAATAGGCAATTAAACTACACGATATATATCTGGCTACTAAACTTAACAGAGGCAACAATGCGAAATATCCAAAACTGGTCAAAATGAATGCTGGCCTTATGGTACACAATCTTTGCGTGTATATATATATTCTCACCAACTACAAAGCAGATCGATCACAGCAAACAACGATTTCTTAGTTTCTCTCCCCAAAAACGTTCGATCCTCCTCAGATCGACCGAGCAAGTTAGGCATGGCGACTAGCCTCAAGACGATCTGTATCGCCGTCGCTCTCGCCGCCACCGCGTTATCCTTCCCCATCCCACAAGCTCAAGGTAATGATCGACACGCATAACAGCTCGACATGAGTATGATTGTATCGTTTATATATGGAGCTTGTTGTGATTGTTGATTGTTTGTAATGACCAGCATGGGGTTCGGACATGGTGCCGGTGTGGTCGCCGCAGCACGTGTTGACGGCGATCCCAGGCGGCGGCGTGGCAGGGACGTTGGCGGCGGGGGCGCCCGTGTGCCTCCAGTGCCGGTGCTGCTCCAGGTCGAACCCGAGCAGCTGCCAGATGACCAACTGCTGCTCTACCTTCAACTGCGACCCCGCCGGCAAGTGCAACGTCGTGCAACACAAGTGCGGCTGCAACGGCTGCTAATCGGCCGGTCGTCATCGTCACCGGCTAGTTGAGAGGAGCTAGCCAAATGTTTTCTCTTTTACTAGCATTTTTGTGTACTGTCAAATGGGAATGTTCTTAGGTAGTGTTGGGCTCTTGACAGGCCACAAATGGCATAGATGTTAGGTTACTGGGCCTAAGTAGATCCCAACAACCCGATTTCTATTACTTGCCTGGGCACCGTCTGGTTTTACGGAGTGTTCCCTCCTCTCCTCCGTCCGATGGCCATCATGGGGAAGCAGAGCAAGGACCGACACACCCACGTGCTTCCAGAATCTCCGTTCCCACTCCCTTTCTTCTCGCAACCTTATCCTCTCGCCTTTTCCTCTCCTCCGTGACCTGCTGCCCGGCCGCCGCTGCGGCGATTTGGCCGTCGCCAGCCAGCTCCGACGCCTCCACCTGCCGGCGTGACTTTGCTGCCTCATCCCCACCGAATCCCCCAGTACTGCCAGGCTCACTTCAACAACATGCACGCATCAGCGCGGACTCCAACTCCGCCGCGTCGCCGTTCTACCGGCTGCTCCCGGCCCTCTACGACACCGGCGAGACGGGGCTTTGTTCCTCCTCGCCGCGCTCTACAGCTTCCCGGCTTCCGTTGGGGATGAACGAGCAGCGCCGGCGACGGAGGCGAAGTGCGGCGGCTTTGGAAGAAGTGGTGCTATGAGCCCGTGCTAACAAGGCGAGCGGCCACAGCGGCGGTGTTTGTGCGAGCCCGTGCTCGTGAGGCGAGAGGCCGTGGCCATGGCGGCTTTGGAGGTAGCCATTGCGGTGGGGGCATAGGGTGGCACAGATCCTGGCTTCGTCCCCATCGGCCTCTCCATCGCCGACCTCCATTCACACTTGCCGTCGGCGTCCCTGTCAAGCTCCACACACCGTTCAACTTCTAGACGACCTTTGGCCCAAGTCCGGCAACAAGAAGGGCCATGGGAAAAGATGCTGTTCCTGCCGGGAAGGCTCCTCGTTCAGCAGCAAAGGACGAGGACGACGCTCTGATGTGAAGGTGATTTTTAGGTGCTTGTGATTTATACATCCCCTGATTAGCCTGAACCAACAATTCCCCCTACTCATCTACTCCAAACTGTAGCTGCGTCACACACGTGATGCATTTTGTGCTTAATCTGCTTCTGTTAAGTACATCCTAGACATTTACAAATTAAGTACGTCCAGTCCATATCTCTGAATTTTCATTTGTACAGCGCAACCCTCTTTTTTGTCTTCACTTACCCTTTTTTGTTCAAGCTAGATGTAAAAGTTTTCTAGGCTATAATTAGTTTTACATGTAGAATTTAGTAGGATGTATAAATTCAAAAGTTTAATACCGTGAGGATCTAATGGTACATTTTTCTTACATGCAAGAATGTTAGTTTGTAGAAACGTCTGTTTTATTCAACCCCAAATATACATAGAATGTAATTTTTTTGTAAAATTGCATTTTCTTACATGCCACCACGTTAGTCTGTAGTTTGTATTTATTTCCATCATATATATACTTAGGATGTATTTTTGGTGTTAATTTGACATTTTCTTACATGCCAGCACATTAGCCTGTAGTTTGTATTTATTTCCATTTTATACTTAGGATGTATTTTTCGTGTTAATTTGACATTTTATTACATGCCAGCACGTGTAGTTTGTATTTTTTTTTCATCATATATATATATTTAGGATGTATTTTTTGTGTTAATTTGACTAGTCTGTAGTTTGTATTTATTTCCATCACATATATACTTAGGATGTATTTTTCGTGTTAATTTGACATTTTCTTAAATGCCAGCTCCTGGAGGAAGAAAAAATGGCCAGATTTTGAGTCTAGTCCCCCCTGCCGACGCGCAGTGTGAGCGGAAAGAATGCTGTGCGGTTACCTGTCGCTGTCATATGAGCGGAAGGAAAGCAAAGCGGAAGAGGCGTCTTGGCCTCCACTTTCTGTTTCTACTTTCTATTTCGATTACCTGTCGCTGTCATATGTTGGGACCATTTCTATTTTGAGTACTTTTTAATTCGGACAGGGGGGCACCGCGGTAGACAAACCGGTGCCCGGGCACCGTGTAGCAGCGTCCAACCTCCCAACAATGGTGTGACATGTTTGCAAGATTGTTGTAATCTGAAGGTTGCTTAGTAGTAAAAGCCAAACGGAAAATCCCCCTTCTAATTCTAAAAAAGAAACCTTCTAAACGTTTTCTTTTTTTAAAAACGGAAGACTTTATTACCCCGTTCTCTGCATAAGTGCAGAATAGATGTACTTCCGAGCCATGTCACACAAAATTTGACGTCACACAATACATAAAACAAACATGTTCAAGCACCAAGAGACCTATGTGACGCATCCAAACAGGTATTAAGTGTGCTATTTTCCAAAAGAATGTGATCTAAATCCTAGAGAAGTGGATGTTAAAAGGGGATGCGAATACGACTTATTTCCATGCTATGGCTAATGGCTGCCGCCGTAAATGCGCCATTTCCAAACTTGTGTCTGAGCAGGGGATCATCTCGGAACCCCGGGCGCTCGAACAACACATCTATGAGTTTTATAGATCCTTGTTGGGGCCCTCCTCCGAACCTAGATTATTCTCCTTGGCGCCGGGCCTGTGGGACGCATCGGGGTGCGTATCTATAGAGGAAAATGAGGCGCTCATGCTATCCTTCACTCCGGAGGAGCTGGACATTGTTCTCCACAACATGAAGATGGACACGGCTCTAGGGCCGGACGGTTTTCCGGTGTCCTTCTTTAAGACCTTTTGGAAGCTCCTCAAGCCTTTGATTTTAGCTATCCTAAACAGCTTTGCGCTAGGTAGGGTTCACATAGCTCGCCATAACTTTGGGGTCCTCACGCTTATCCCCAAGGTGGCGGGCGCGGACGATATTCGGCAATTCCGGCCTATTGCGCTTATCAATGTCATTTTCAAGTTTGTTGCTAAGGATTACGCCCTGCGTATCTCACCCGTTGCGCACCACACTATTAGCAACACTCAATCAGCCTTTATCAAGGGCATACACATCCAGGAGGGCAGTGTTTCTCTTCAAGACATTGTCCATGAGGTCAAATCGAGAAAACTTAGGGGAGTTTTCTTCAAACTTGACTTCGAGAAGGCCTATGATAGAGTCAACTGGGGTTTCTTGCGTGAGGTGCTTCTACGCAAGGGCTTCAATCCTGGTTGGGTCCATCGGATCATGAGTCTGGTCATGGGGGGCCAGACGCCTATTGCCATCAATGGAGAGATTGGAAATTTCTTCCGGAATGGTAGAGGAGTTACACAGGGAAACCCGCTCTCCCCACTCCTTTTCGACTTTTTAGTCGACGCTGATGACCCACAAGTGTAGGGGATCGCAACAGTCTTCGCGGGTAGTATGACCCTAATTTATTGATTCGACACAAGGGGAGCCAAAGAATATTTATAATCCTTAGCAGTTGAGTTGTCAATTCAACCACACCTGAAAAGGATCTCTCTGGAAGCAATTTATCAGTAGTAACAGTAATTTGATGGCAGCAGTAGAACAGTAACAACAGTAATAAAATAAAGGCAGCAATGGTGACAGCAGAAATATTGATTGTAAACAGCAGGATTAAAAGCACCGTAGGCATAGGGACGGATAGACGGGTGTTGCATGAATAAGATAGCTCATTAAATAAACATAACTGGGCACAAAGCAAATAAATATAGCATCCAAGTATTAAAAAATCATAGGCATTTATTCCTAATTTAGCCATACGTGCTTGCAATAAGAACTTGCACGACATCTTTTGTCCTGCCATCCGGTTTCAGCCGGGCCAATTAAGGAACAAATGGCAATTAAGGTGTTCCTTTTAATAGAACACCGGAGCAAAGCATTAACACACAGTGAATACATGTAACCCTCGAGTTACCAACCATTCCCATCGATGTCCCCGTTTCTGTCACTCGGGGTCTCCGGTTCCGGTTGACAACAAGTGCATACAACTAGTAGATAGGACCCAAACATCAATTATATTCATGAAAACATAATGTGATCAGATCTGAAAACATGGCACTCGGGCCCAAAGTGACAAGCATTAAGCATAACTAATTGTACCAACGATGATCAAACACAAATAGAGGATACTAGGCATCATGCCCTAACAATTTGGCATCGAATTACATGAGCAATCTTATTCAATCCCTTCCATCCCCTTGCCTACAGCAGGGAACTACTCACACATGGAGAGAGACATCATGGATGGTTGATGGAGAGGCGTTGGCGGTGATGATGGCGGTGATCTCCACTCCGGCAGGGTGCCGGAATAGCGATCCTGGACCTCGAATTTAGGTTTCGGGATGGCGGCGGAGCTCCGTATGGTTTCTGGGGAAAGTGGTCTCTCCTTTGATGTTTTTAGGTCAATCATGACTTATATGCGAAGGAGGGCCGAGAGGCGACGCTCCAGGGGCAGGGGCGACCCCTGGCCGTGGTCTAGGGCCCACCCCCGGGTCCTCCTGGCTCCGTGGCTTATTCTTCCCAAAAATACTTTTTTCCAATTTTTCTGGAATTTTCCGCGAAATTTTCAATCCCGCACAAGAGAAAGACACCAAATGCAATTCTGCTGAAAACAGCGTCAGTTCGGGCTAGTTCCAAACAATTCATTAAAAATCAGAGGCAAAACAATAGCAAAGTGTTTGGAAAAGTAGATACGTTTGCAACGTATCAACTCCCCCAAGCTTAGCTTATTGCTTGTCCTCAAGCAATTCAGTTGACAAACTGGACGCGATGAAAGAAACTTTGACAAACACATTTGCGTCATTTAAAGCATAGAAGTTTAAACCATGATCAGTATTTTAACAAGCACATGAAAGAGGATGAAAAAACAATTGAACTTAAGCAATCATGAAGATTCATGCAAAGCACACAAAATGCTAACAAGTAATAATTTAGACATGTAACCAATAGCACCGATGCAATGCTTATAACAAGGTACGATATAGTGATCTCTCGCTTGCCCCTTTTGTAGAGCAAAACATAAATGCCGGGCACCTCTTGAGATATTAAACATAGACTAGATATAAAGTTTTCAGAAATGAGAGAGCATCTCAAACATGCTCCAATCATTAAAACTTTGGGACAGAGCACATTATACTCAGAATGATAGCAATGCTCTATAAGATGGTGCTCAAAGAAGGGTGACGACTCAACGTAAATATAAAAGAAAGGCCCTTCGTAGAGGGAAGCAGGGATTAATCATGTGCTAAAGCTTTTCAAAGTTTAAATATGAGAGAAAAGATAGTTTTGAGTAGTGAATGTCTTTGTCAACGAATGGCAGTAATAAACTTAGCATAACCCATATCAAGCAAGCTATAGACTTTCAAGAGCGGTTTCCATTAGGATTTTTTTATTTTGAGCTGACACTCCTTCCCACCTTGTCTTTCACAAACCATGGCTAGCCGAATCCACGGGTGCCTGCCAACTTTCCACTGGTCATGGAGGAGTGTCTTTTTATTTTATTTTTAAGCTTACGATATTTGGCACCAGCTCTCTTGTGATTTAAATGAGCACAAATTCCATACTCATTGGGTGAATAAGAAAGAAGAACTTGCTTGATCAAGGATATACTAAACTTATACCACTTCCTCATGAGCTAGCAATAGTGTCACAAAAAGGAATGTTTTGAATATTTTAAAGGTAGCACATGATAAATTTACTTGGAATGGCGGTGAAATACCATATATAGGAAGATATAGTGGACTCAAATGGAATACTTTGGCTTAAAGAATTTGGATGCACGGGTGGACATCACACCCGGTGCAAATGAAGGCTAGCAAAATGCTGAGGAGCGACCATCTGAGAGCACTACTGTCATAATCATGCTTTGCGACAAAATTAATCAATGAATAGAACATAAGAGTGATACTGCAATTCTAAGCACAATAAACCGGCAAGGCATAACAGACTGTATTTTTCGTCCTTTAACATGTGTGAACATGTGCCAAGTCAATCCGAATAAATCTTTTGGAGGAGGATCTCACTTCGCCATACCATGTTATAAACAACGCAAAACATGCTCATGTCTACATGAAAAATTACCCACTCTTAACAAGTTGAGGCTAAGCATAAGAATTCATAAGGGCTAAGCAATATCATCTACGCAACCTTCTATTATGGCAAACTAAAACACGAGCATGAGGATAATCATCTGTACAAAAATGAAAGCAAATAGAGTTCATACCAAGTCCCCTCATCATATTCGTGTTGTCAAATATCATCATTATTGCATAACACTTGCACATCCGAAAGATATGGAGATAATAAAAGTGTGCAAGTGCCGTCACAAATACGGGTTGAACTCTAAAACAATTGTACTAAATAAAGAAGAAGAGAAAATATTTTTGTGTTTTTCAAATAGTGAAAGGGAAAACGCAAAAGCTAAAAGAGAAATCTTTTTGTTGTTTTCGATATTGGAAGGAAGCAACTTAAAGCGAAGAAGAAAACACCCGATCAAGAAACGAAAGAAAATATTTTTGGTCTTTTTGATTATGAGAAAGAAAAAGCAAACAAAGAGAAAATCTTTTTGGGTTTTCAAGTAGTAAACGAAAAGAGCAACAAAAGCAACTGAGCAAACTGAAAAGAACAAAAAGAAAGCAAAAAGCAAACTCATGGATATACAAAGGAATGACGAACACACCGACATATAATAATTGAGTGAAGGAAATAAAGAGATGTCGGTGAGAGATATATACTCCCCCAAGCTTAGGCTTTTGGCCTAAGTGGGACTCATCTACCACGGTGGCGGCACGCCCCAGTTGGCGCCCGGCTGTGGCTGCCACTGCAAGTCCTGTGGCTCCTCCTCAGGGACTAGTAATGCGAGGTACTCATCCAGCACCTCCTCAGGAAACGAGTATCCGTCCCTAGCAATAGTGTTAAACAAAACAGGAGCAGGTAATCTCACATAGCGAGGGTTATCCAAATCAAAACCAAATAATAATCTATACTGCAAGTTCTCCAAAGTGGAATCAAAAGTGACAAAGTGATGATATTTCATTGCAGCAAGATTAAGCCTAATAACATCCAACTCTAAATCATCCTCTCTAGGAGGAAGCATGACAGTAGCAAGCATGATTGAGGCAATAATACCTCCATAAATAGTCCCTCTAACCTTATTAGTGCTAAGACGATGAGCAATAAGAGCGCCAATGTTATAAGTCTCATCACGATTAATTGTAGCGGCAAGAATAGCAAGATCAGGACTAGACATGTTACTCGTGTTGTCCCGGGGAAGAACACAATGAGCTATGACATAGCCCAAATACCTCACAGCTGGAAACTGAATGCTCCCAAATTTTGCACGTGTAGAATCCCTCCAGTCATCATGACAGATGCCGGCATAGAGCTCCTTGAGGTGCTGGGGCTGCGTGTTCATCTTGCATGTGAGCCCCATGTTCCTCACACCCAGAGCACTGCAAAACTCAGACAAAGGCATTCTCCAAGGTTGTTCATATAACATGAACTCCACACTTGGGTGATATCGATCATCAATGAAATTAAAGCTTTGCACAAAGATATTAGTGAGCTTAAGATATTGGGGCCTCTCCACTAATACAATATTCGTCAAACATGCATTAGTAACAAGGCTAGTAAATTCATCGCGTATACCTGCGGCTTGTAGAAATTCATAACATGGGTATACCGATGAACGCAAGTACGACTCTCGGGCAAGAACAATAACACCAAGTGGCTCCAAATTTTCATTGTATGAGGGCCTCATTAGTGTGTTAGAACTTGAGCCTCTCGTTTCTCGACGAGAAGAGGGCTCCTTCTTCTTAAAAATCCCACCTAAATTGAACTTAGGCATATTCTTCCTTCTCTGATTTTTTTTAACAAACCTCATAAAACTTGAAAATAAAATATAGGAAGTGCATTAAACTACTCTCATAACTTAATACCAACTAATACATGCATCAAAACCATCTAACAAATTGCAAATCAAGCATGCAAGTTCATATCAAAGGTCACCTACAGTAGCAAAATACTCAACTTACACAAAACCATTCAAGATTCTAATTGGAGGGGTGAAGAAGTCACATACCGGAGAAGATTTGCACCAAATCTCAGCAAGAATGATGGGCTGAGCAAAGAGATCGAAAATTCCAGCACCAAAGAGCAAGAACTCGGGTTTGAACAATGGGGAAGTGTTTTCCGAGTGAGAGAGAGAGTGGGAGGAGAATCACCTGGTGGGACCCTCCATAGGGCAGGGGAGGCCCCTGGCCGCGGCCAGGTCCTCACCCGTGGGTGGGACCCACCTCTACCCCTGGGGGGTCCCCCAGGTCAGCCCCAACCACTTCTGTGGCTCTTTGGAAAAATAAAAATTTATGCCATTTTTTCTGGAATTTTTCGACAACTTTTACCAAGGGACTTAAATGAGATTAGAATAAGCTAATAAAACAAGATATTGATATTTAAAAGGGATAAACTAAATAAGAAAGAAAAATTATAAAAAAGTAAAAGATAAATAATAGAGGAAAAACTAATGGTTATTAAAGTCTTTATGTTGTTAAAATTGATTTGTTAGCAAGGTTGATCAAGTCTTGCTACCATACCAAATTTATTTGACATAAAGAATTCAATTTCCAAAAGACAATTATGTTACCTCATATTGTATAGCAATTGTCCCAATCATGAGAGTTTCATATTTTCTATGATGTATAAGAATAGGACAATCAATAGCTCCAACCTCGATGGCTTCAATATTTTCAATGAAATTCAAACCAATTTTAGTATCAATCTTCTTTGGGAAATATACCGTGTGCTCTTTATCGTCAACATGAAAAGTAACATTTCCTTTATTGCAATCAATAACAACCCCTGCAATATTAAGAAAAGGTCTTCCAAGAATAATAGACATATTCTCATCTTCAGGCATTTCCAACACCACAAAATCAGTTAGGATTAACCAATTATAGCAACTTTAACAGGAACATCCTCACAGATACCAATAGGCACAACAGTAGATTTATCAGCCATTTGTAGAGAAATATCAGTAGGAATAAGCTTGTCTAAATAAAGTCTCTTATAAAGAGAGAAAGGCATAACACTAACTCCTGCACCAAGATCACATAAAGCAGTTCTAACATAATTATTTTTAATGGAGCAAGGAATAGTAGGTATACCTGGATCACCAAGCTTTTTAGGAATCTTTCCATTAAAGAGTAATTAGCAAGCATAGTAGAAATCTCTTCATTAGGATATTTTTCTCTTATTAGAAACAATATCTTTCATATATTTTGAATAAGGAGGTAATTTAATAGCATCTGTCAAAGGAATTAGCAAAAAGAGAGGCCTCATCCATTCACATAATTTATTATAGTGCTCCTCCTCTTTAGTTTTCTGAGATTAAATGGAAAAGACATGGGATTTTGCACCCATGGCTCTCTTTCCCTACCATGCTTTTTAGTAACAGGAGGTGCGGTCTCTTCCTCCTGTTCTTCAGGTTTATTAATATCATTCTCATGCTCATTACCACTTTTAGTTTTAGCATCAGAAATAGAAACATCATTAGGATTATTAACCACGGGTTCTTTATCAAGTTCCATATTACTAGTTTCTCCTAATTCTTTATGTTTCTTCTTTTGCTTTTTCCTTTTAGGAGAGCTAGCAATATTATTTTCAGCCAATTGAGACTCTTGTTCAATTCTTTTAGGATGTCCTTCAGGATAAAGAGGATCTTGAGTAGTGATGCCACCTCTAGTTAAGACACCACAAGCTTGTTTATCACTTTGTATAGGAATACCAGCAAGCTAATCTTTTTGTACTTTAGTAATTTGTTCAAGTTGAGTTTGAACCATGTGAAAATGCTTAACAAGTCCTTTAACATCATTAGCAGTTTTCTCCAAGACAGAATGCAAATTTTTAATAACCAGAGTGTTATCATTTAATTGTTCTTGAACTTGCATATTAAAATGAGTTTGTTTAACAATAAAGTTATCAAATTCATCCAAACACTGACTAGGAGGCTTGCTATAAGGAATATCATTGAAAGTAAAATCATAAAGAGAATGTACCTCTACCATAGGTGGGTGAGTGGTAGGCTCACATAAAGTTTCAATTGGAGGTAAATTCTTCACATCTTTAGCTCTAATACCTTTTTCCTTAATAGATTTCTTGGCTTCTTGCATATCTTCTGGGTTTAAGAAGAGCACTCCCCTTTTCTTCGGAGTTGGTAATGGTGGAGGTTCAGGAATACTCCATTCATCATGATTTTGGGCTATCTTAGCCATTAGTTCTTCAGCTTCAGCTACAGTCCTATTCCCTAAAACACAACCAGCACAACAATCTAGGTATGTCCTAGATTCAACAGTTAATCCATTATAAAATATATCAAAAAGTTCATTCTTCGGTATATCATGTCCTGGCCGAGTCCTGAGCAATTAGCCAAATCTCCCCCAAGCTTTAGGGAGGTGCTCATCCTCCAGTTGTCTGAAATTAAAAATTCTCTGCAAAGCCTCATGCTGCTTGTGAGTGGGAAAATATTTTGCAAAGAAAAATCAAGCAATTCATGAGGACTTTTAATGGAACCATAAGGTAAAGCATTATACCACACTTTAGCATCACCCTTTAATGAAAAAGGAAACAACTTTACTAAATAGTAATGCTGTATATTCTTGTCATCAGAAAATAAAAAGCTAAGCGAAGCTAATTTATTCATGTGTTCTATAGAATCATCATTCTTAGTTCCACAAAGTGGATCAGATTCAACATTAGATATAAGCAAAAGATCAACAGAGAAATCAAAATCATCATCTTTAATGCATATAGGAGAAGTAGCAAACTCGGGATCAAGTGTGAAATGATTTTTAACAACATGTTTTTCAAGCAATTTCCTCAAAGCATCAGGATCTTTTGAAGCTTCACAATCCATATATTGTCTAATAAACTCATCATTAACATCAATATAGGAATCATCAGGATACCTACTCTCATAATTATATATTTCAGGAGAGCTAGCAGCTGTAATAAGACTTTCATCAGGAATTGTAATTTCCTTAGACTTAGCAACAAGGGTATCCAGAAAAGGACCTAAAGAACTAGAATCATCAAGCACAGTAGAAGAATCATCAAATTCATCAGAAACAGTAGCAGACCCAGAAAGTGATGCATCAACCGTAGGACGAGTGTTTGTAGGTGGTGTAACAAGTTGATTTAAAACAGTAGGTGAATCAAGAGTAGCTTTAAAGTTCAGAGCACTACCTTTCCTTGTGGTGGAAGGTAGTATCGGAAACTTAGGATCACGCTTATCCTTCATGATGAAGAATAAATTATGGCAGACAGAAAAACTCCCAGGTGAACTTATAAATAGAGCTATGCTCCCTGGCAACGGTGCCAGAAAATAGTCTTGATGACCCACAGGTGTAGGGGATCGCAACAGTCTTCGCGGGTAGTATGACCCTAATTTATTGATTCGACACAAGGGGAGCCAAAGAATATTTATAAGCCTTAGCAGTTGAGTTATCAATTCAACCACACTTGAAAATGATCTCTCTGGAAGCAATTTATCAGTAATAACAGTAATTTGATGGCAGCAGTAGAACAGTAACAACAGTAATAAAATAAAGGCAGCAATGGTGACAGCAGAAATATTGATTGTAAACAACAGGATTAAAAGCACCGTAGGCATAGGGACGGATAGACGGGCGTTGCATGAATAAGATAGCTCATGAAATAAACATAACTGGGAAAAAGCGAATAAATATAGCATCCAAGTATTAAACAATCATAGGCATTTATTCCTAATTTAGCCGTATGTGCTTGCAATAAGAACTTGCACGGCATCTTTTGTCCTACCATCCGATTTCAGCCGGGCCAATTAAGGAACAAATGGCAATTAAGGTGTTCCTTTTAATAGAACACCGGAGCAAAGCATTAACACACAGTGAATACATGTAACCCTCGAGTTACCAACCATTCCCATCGATGTCCCCGTTTCTGTCACTCGGGGTCTCCGGTTCCGGTTGACAACAAGTGCATACAACTAGTAGATAGGACCCAAACATCAATTAGATTCATGAAAACATAATGTGTATCTGAAAACATGGCACTCGGGCCCAAAGTGACAAGCATTAAGCATAACTAATTGTACCAACGATGATCAACACAAATAGAGGATACTAGGCATCATGCCCTAACAATTTGGCATTTAATTACATGAGCAATCTTATTCAATACCTTCCATCCCCTTGCCTACAGCAGGGAACTACCCACACATGGAGAGAGACATCATGGATGGTTGATGGAGAGGCGTTGGCGGTGACGATGGCGGTGATATCCACTCCAGCAGGGTGCCGGAATAGCGATCGTGGACTCCAAATTTAGGTTTCAGGATGGCGGCGGAGCTCCATATGGTTTCTGGGGAAAGTGGTATCTCCTTTGATGTTTTTAGGTCAATCGTGACTTATATGCGAAGGAGGGCCGAGAGGCGAAGCTCCAGGGGAAGGGGCGACCCCTGGCCGCGGCCTAGGGCCCACCCACGGGTGTGACCCGCCCCTGCTCCTGGGGTGGCCCCCCTCCGGGTCCTCCTGGCTCCGTGGCTTATTCTTCCCAAAAATACTTTTTCCAATTTTTCTGGAATTTTCCGCGAACTTTTCAATCCTGCACAAGAGAAAGACACCAAATGCAATTCTGCTGAAAACAGCGTCAGTTCGGGTTAGTTCCAAACAATTCATTAAAAATCAGAGGCAAAACAATATCAAAGTGTTTGGAAAAGTAGATACGTTTGCGACGTATCAGACGCCCTTGCTGCTACCCTTACCGCAGTCAAGGAGGCCTCCCACATTAGGGGGCTGGTCGCTCATCTCATTCCGGGGGCATCACCCACCTCCGGTATGCGGATGTCACAATCTTAATGTTCAAACTGGATGATCTGGGGACCGCCCATGTCAAATTCCTCTTATTATGCTTTGAGAGCAGGCCTGACCTTCGGATAAATTTCCATAAGAGCGATGTGATAATTTTGGGAACTTAACCTGAGGAGCAGACTCGGATTGCCAACCTACTTAACTACAAAGTGGGTACCTTCCCGATCTCTTACCTTGATCTGCCTATTAGGGACCGTGCCCTGGTGGCGGGAGACTGGAACCCCCTTACCTCCAGAGTCGGCAAAAGGACGGAGCCTTGGGTGGGCAAGCTGATGTCATCGGCGACAACGTTGACGCTTACTAACACTTACCTATCCAACATGCCTCTTCACGCTATGAGCGTGACAATGTTGGGAGACGGTGTTCACCGTTCCTTCGACACACATAAATCGCGATTCTTCTGGGAAGGCTCGGGAACCAAAAGGAAATTCCATTGGGTTCACTGGGTTGCAGTTTGCCAACCAAAAGTCTTGGGGGACTTGGGATTATCAACTCTAAACTCATGAGCATTTCCCTAATGGTTAAATGGATATGGAAGCTTTTTAAGCATGAGAGGGGTCTTTGGGGGGGGGGGGACATCCCTAGAGCCAAATATCTCCAACACAAAGATGTGTTGGTGGATGAGCATAGGCCTGGTTCTCAGTTTTGGAACACAATCCAGAAACATAAGAACGTCTTCTGCCTGGGGACGAGACATCCGGAATGGTAAATCCACAGGGCTTTGGATTGACTGGTGGCAAGGAAATGGGCTCCATCTTTTCCATCACGATGGAACCGGAGGCGACGATGGCCAGGGCATTGTGGTGTGTGTCTTGGGAGATCCCGCTTCGCCGACACCTTGACACGCGCGACCGGTCCGAATGGACCAATCTTCTCTGATGTCTGGACGGGGTACAGTTAGTGCCTGAGCCGACAACGTGACTTGGGCCCTAGAGCCGTCAGGGCAGTTCTCGGTGAAATCAATTTACCTCAAGCTTTGCCAAGGAGATGAGCTGTCCCATTTCACGGTCATGTGGTGGATTGCCATTCCCTTAAAAAATCGGATTTTCCTTTGGCAACTCACCCGAAAACGACTCCCGTCGGGGGACCCAATAATGGACTATGTGCTCTTTGTGGGGACCCGGAGGATAAAAATCACATCTTTTTTCACTGTCATCTCGCCCGGTTCTTGTGGAGTGCAGTTAGGGAACTGCTCTCCTATTCCTGGAATCCGGCATGCCATGCTGAGGTGCACCGGACACTGTGTCGTTACAAAGGACAACAGAATAGGGTTCTCTGGATTTGTGTCACGGTGCTTTATTGGTCACTTTGGACTACTAGGAACAAGTTTGCTATTGAGGGAATCTTCCCAAGCCATCCTTCTCACATGCTATATAAAATGTCTTCATATTTGCAGGTGTGGAAAGCCGTGGCTAAGCGGTAGGACCGAGCAATGCTTGGAGAGGTGGCTGACAAGATCTGCACTATCCTCAGCACCATTAGGGATGGATCACATTAGTTATTTGATGATACGTGTCAAACGTATCTATAATTTTTTAGTGATTCATGCTAATTTTTTGATGTTGTCACATGTTTTTATTATCATATCACATCATTTTAATGCATTTTGTTGGACTAACCTATTGACAAGATGCCCAGTGCCAGTTCCCTAGTTTTTGCTGTTTTTGTATTTCAGGAAAATCACTTCTGGAAATATTCTCAGAATTGGATGAAAATTTACAGGGAATTTTTATGCGAAATAAGACACCACCATGTCGAAGGGAAACCTGGGGGCCAACCAGGGGCCAGGTACGGCCCCCTGCCGCGGTCCCGCCTGGAGGCACGGGTGGGACCCGCCCCTGCCCCCTAGGCACCTCCTCGGCCCCCTCCGACGCCTATAAAATCCCTTTTACCCTAAAAATGTTGGGGCAGGCCATTATTTTCCACAGAAGACATCCCGACGTGCTGTCACCTCAAACCCTACTTCGGGGGTCAATCTGAGCAGATCCCGGCACCCTGTCGGAGGGGAGATCGATCCCGGAGGGCTCTTCATCGCCATGCCTTCCTCCAGGATGATTTGTGAGTAGTCCCACCTTGTACCTTGGGACCGTGGCAGTAGCTAGATGGTAGTCTCTCTCTCTTGTGCTTCATGCTTATGATCTTGTGAGCTGCCTAACATTATCAAGATCGACTATTGTAATACTATTTGATGTGTTTGCTGGGATCCGATGGATTATGAAGTTATGATCAGATTGTGCATGATTCTTATATGTTGATTTATGTTCTTGCATGCTCTCCGATGTGCGTAGTTACTTTGGCCAAGTGATTGTGTGTATCTCCAAGAGAGAGTATTTATGCTAGATAGTGGGTTTATGCCCCCACTTGTTCCTGGGAATGAGTGACAGAAATGTCTAAGGGATAGGGTGTGCTGTTGCTACTAAGGGTAAAACAGCGGTGTTAAAGTCTATTTTGATATTTAATATTGCTTACTTCATGCACTTTACTTACTGCAAATGTCTGTTGCTTGCAACTTAATACCGATGGGTGTCACGCTGGATAGCGATCCCACGGTGGACTTTTTAGACAAAGATGCAGTTGGACTCAACGGTCTTTGTTCATTGTCGTGATGCCTCCATAAATATTATCATGTTCACTTTGTCATAGCTAAATTAAGTTTGTGTTATAATCTTGTCAATTGCCCAGCTGTAATTTGTTTACCCATCATAAGATCGTTCTATTTACTTGAGAGACTCCGTTAGTGAACCCATGGCCCCCGGTCCATCTTTTTACATTGTTTACAACCTCATTTACTTAATTTTCAACATCATTACTCCACTGGTCACTTTTCATATTTCACTATACAATTAACCTCTTTGTTTTCTACGAGACCGGAAAGATTGACAACCTTTCCACCGTTGGGGGCAAAGTATTTGGTTGAGTGTGTGCAGATCCACGTCTGTTGAAGATTAAGCACCAGAGATTTTCAACATTCACTTTATTGTTGATTTCAAGGTCCTACTGGTTCGATAAACCTCGGTTCGTTAAACGAGGGAAAACTGCTACTAGCTGTAATTCCGCCTTCGCTTGGGGCACCACCCAACTCTTTCCAATACATCATCAAGCATTTTTCAGGCGCTGTTGCCGGGGACCTTGGAGCTACAGCATGGGGAGTCTCACACTTTTAATCACTTTACTTTGTTTTTGTCTTGCTTGTTTTATTTATCATTAGCTTATTTTTCTTGTTGCAAAATTTTAAAACCCAAAAAATTAGTGTAATCTTTATTTCAATTTTATTTATCTTTTATGTAGTAGCTATGTTTCCTTCTAGTTTTGGTATGAAAGATGTTAAGGTAGGAAGTGGGGATGTTGTTGGAAAAGATAATGTTGAAGAATTCCTCACTTTCGTTAGCAAACTCTATACTCATGATAAAAGATCAATAGTTGAGCTAACTGATAGTTATGATTCCGCCATATCTTGTTTGGTAGCTTGTCTAGAGAAGAGGTTTGTTAATTTAAATCCTATACTATAGCAAATGTTTCTTAAGCTTGATAGCATGGAGAGAGGAGAGGAAAAAGATTTTGTATTAGGAACTCTTCTCCATGAATTTGATGATATAGTTAAAGAAGCTAGGAAAATATTTGCTCGTTATGGTGCTCTTGGTTCATATAATAATATCCACTATTCTTTGGATGTTAGGGATGAAAAGCTAAGTAAGTACACTCGCAACACAGAGGTAAAGGAGAAACTTGATATTTCTATACCATTTAAGCTCCTAGGGATGGCCGATGCATTGGAAGACAATTTTGGTTGGATTGCTCCCCAAAACCTATTTGATGAGAGCAGTCAACCAAAGAGAAAGGAGAAGGGTGATTCTCAGCCCTATATTGGTAATATCCAATTCATCTATGATAAATTTGCTAGTATTTGTTTGAAAGATGATAATAACCTTGATTTTGAAAAAACTTGATATTTGGCATTGCGCCTAGCTAAAAGGCGTTAAAGAAAAGCGCTTGTTGGTAGGCAACCCATCTTTTACTTTCAGTTTGCCTTTTATTTTTCTTGAGTCACGAAGTTGTTGGCTCTGTAGCAACTTCATTGTATCTTTTTCTTTTGGTTTTTTGTGTCAAGTTTAGCCTCTAATGCATTGAAAGTGCGAGGTGTTGTTTTGTTGTCCAGAAACAGAATTTGGTCCTTCACTGTGTGAAAATCTAAAAATCCCATAAATTTATATTTTTCTGAAAGTTTTAGACAGCAAGACTAATACTTTTATCTATCTTTCGTTAGTTTTGAATTTTCTTATTTGAGCTACAGAAGTGCCTCAAAAATTCGAACTTTACAGACTGTTCAGATTTTGACAGATTCTGTTTTTTTTTTGCATTTGTCTCTTTACCATCGTCATATGTGATACTCTAGGGGTAGAGTGTCACATTGAGGCTTAGTAAACTGTAGCCAATGTCTAATAAAGTTGTTTGCAATTTGTCTTGAGTTGAACACATGTGCATTTCTAATTTATGAGCACTAACCTTCTAATTAGTTTACGAGAAGTTTTGTGTGAAGGGAGTTTTTAAGTTCCAAAGGAGAGGATAATGAAGAAATTGAGGACGGATCAGAGCTCAAGCTTGGGGATGCCCAAGGCATCCCCTCTTCTTCATCGACTATCATGAGGTCGTCTTCGTTGAACTAAGTTTTTATCACTTTACATATTATGTGCTATGCTTGGAGCGTCTTTTTACTTTCAGTTTTGTTTGTTATTTTGCTGGTCATATGCTTGTTGGATCCTTGCTTTATTTGTGTGGGAGAGAGACACGCTCCGCTTTTTCATTTGAATACTCATGCGCTTCGCTTATATTTTGTTGAGTATTCTTAGCTACTGTTTGTTTGCTAGTAAGCTCTCGCTTTTAACTTTTATCCTATTTAGATCTGCTAGTGGTTGATTGTTAAACTCTCTTGTTCTTCACTTATATTTGTTAGAGAGTTGTTTTGGTTGCTTGGTTAATGTGTTAGATCGGTAAAATGTTATGCATGTGGTAGTGGTATGAAGTAGGAAAAAAAACCCTGCATAGTCTTTTAGATCACTATGTGGATAATTTGATACTCTTCAATTGTTTTGAGACATTAAAATAACTAATGGTTAAAATGTGTTCATTAATGGTGTTAGAGCTGATCAGTGGAGATGTGTTAGTAAAGCGTGGAGCCGTACTTTTCTGAACTAAACAACCTAAGTCAACAATGCTAATATGTCATGAATTCTACTAAGTTGAAAATAAGTTCCTAGTGGGTAGTTACTGCAACGGCCGAGGAAGCCAACGGGGCACTTGTGTCGCCGCCACGATCCCTCTTGGGGTGTCTCTAACCATTTGTGGAACATTGAAACTGCTAGTTGTTTGCAATATATGAAATGCATTGTGAGTTATGGTTTTTGGTACTTCCACTTCCATATTTTGCTAGCATCTTCGGTGCTTCGCATTGCCCTCTCTCACATTGAGATTGGTGCATACTTCGCGAGTACATCCAACTCCGTGGGAGAACTTCATCTTGTTCTCCTACACATAAGCCAACTATCTTCCTCAAAACAGCCACCATACCTACCTATCACGGCATTTCCATAGCCGTTCTGAGATACATTACCATGCAATATCCATCATTACATTACATGACTTGATGTCGTTCTTTATTACCATATAGTTTGCTTGATCACTGAGTTAGTGTGCTGCGTGGCTTGCCACATGTTCTACATTTTTTCCACACTACACTCGATCATGCATATCTTCTTTTATACATCATGTATTAGTCTTATGAGTTATGAGTACCAAAAAGTGTGATGATCCATTTGTAATATAGAGTGTTGCTCCTACAGTGAGGTATAAAATAAAATAAAAAGAATAAAAGAGCCCAAAGGAGGCCAAATGAGAGCATTTAAAAGAGCCAAGGAGGCCACCCAAAATCCAAAAAAATAGAAAAAGAGAGAGGGAGCAACACAACTATCCTTTTTTTTACCACACTTGTGCTAGTAGCACCTATACTTCATTAGAGAGAGTTCTCATGTTGTTTTAGTAGTATAACTATATGGGGAATTAACGTTATAGAACTTGGCTTGTATATTCCAAGGATGAGCCTTCTCAAGTGCTCTAGGTCTTCATGAGCAAGAAAGTTGGATGCACCCCACTAGTTCCATTGGAGAGCTTTCATACACTTATAGCTCTATGTGCATCGGTTGCATGGCAATCACTACTCATACACTGTCAACTACGGGACTTCCTTCTGTCTTGTGGTTACCTTCTCCACTGTTTGAGCCGTTCTTTTCAGCCTTCCAAACCTCCATTATTGTTCTATTTGCCATAACATCATGGTGCCAAAGCCACTTCTTATTTGCACTAGTTGAGTAGACCTCAAAACAGTTGATTTGTGAAGTAGATGGATTAGGATACTTGACTTGAGCTTGGCTATTTCCATGAATGACTAATTAGATGCTTTGAAGAATGATTGATACTTTACATTGGAGACATAATTTGCAATTCTTTTTTCTAAATCTTATGTATGGTTCCATGTCTCCAACGCACTTATTCATGAAAAGTTTCTAGCATTTGTTAGCTAGAGTTTGTTAATCATTGTTTGCTTAATGTCAACTATAGACAATTATTTTGGATCACCTTATTCACATCATATGCTTTGCATTACTATCTTGATCAAGATTATGTTGGTTGCATGTCTCATCGAAAATTATTTTGTTATCACTTACCTACTTGAGGACGAGCATAATTTAAGCTTGGGGATGCTGATACGTGTTGTAACACCCCGAAAATTCGCCCCTAATTTTAGCGGTGTTTTCTGACACCTGAAAAACTTTTTCCTTTTCCTAAATGTTTCTTCAAATCTTTGGAGGATGATTTGACGTGGGAATTGCTCTCTCAAAATTTTCCCGGTGATCCACGAACCACTCCAGCACCCGTGATAATTTTTATGCTTAGGTTTTCTCTCGAAAACCCTAGCCCTGATTATCGAACCTCTAAAACCCTTTACTCCACCCACCAAAGAAAAGCCTGTTTCCAAAGCTGGAAAATTTCCACCAAAAATACCAGAGACTCCCCTCCTCATACAAAGACAATCCCTCCAAAAATATTGCATACTTCAATGCAATAATTCCAAGTTGGGCGTTATTTTCTAAAATGCCATTTTCAATCCCGAAATGATCTGGACACCTCCCCCTCATCCAAAAATTCTGAAATTTTGGTGAGGTGCATGATTTAACCTCCTGAACATTTCACTCCATTGTACCAACCTCATTTGAGCATTATTTGAGGTACTTCTTTTGCAAACCCAAAAAGGTGCCATTTTGGTGCCTTCAAGCAAATCCCACTCTAGGCAAGTTCAATGCTCATGAGACTTGGCCACCTTGCCCACAAGATACCCAGACACCTAAATCCAGAAGATCACCCCAAGGTGAAGGGTAAAAAATAAATTGCCATGACCATGCCATTATGTCCATTTTTGGACATGTTGCCAAAACCCAATCTCCCAGTACCCATATGAGCTCAAACTCCATAGACAGCCTCCTATTACCAAAGCAACCCCTAGCTACAAAATTCATTTGGCATTGCCACCTTGCCAGATTAACCAACTCCCTTATATAACCACATATCCAGAATATCAGGTCAAGATCATTTGAGGAAGTGCACTTGGCATACCCATGCCATTAGGGCATTTTTGGACACCAATTTATTTGACCAAGCTCCAGGTCTCCATTTGATCTCAAACTCCACATACATACTACATACCTCTGTCCTAACCTACTGTAAATTTTTGGGATTTTTCTGAGATGTGCAAGGCCCCTGTCATTTCATCGAACACCTGGCGCACCCTTAGTTTTCAGAAAATTTTGTTTGTGAAGTGTGCAGTTTTTCAGTGTGGACAGTTTGGTTGTCTTGGTCTTGTCCTTGTGAACCTAGTGGTACAATCCTTTTTCAGTTTAGAGCTCCGAGTCACCGGGAACGCGACGATGCCGCCCGTGGCGCGCTCTGGACGTCCGGGACGCGCGCTTTGGCAAGACCTAATACCCGTTACTGCCATGGTCGGTGCCTAATCCGGCTGCTGCAGTGCACCTCGTGCGCCCCTGTGCATCCAGCACGGCAGCCTCACCCCCCCTCCTCCTCCTTATCTCCTCCCTGTGGAGGGGAGACGTCACCCATGACCTCGGTTGGCCATCAATGGCCAAACCGGCCAGCACCTAACCCTCCCCCTCTCTGGTCTATAAAAGAGCAGCTCGAGCTCCCCAACCGCGTGCAAACCTCCACTCTACTTCCCCGGTGCCGTGCAGCAGTTGGAGCTCGGCATGCCCGAGCCCATGATCGAACTCGTGCGTGCTGCCGTGACCAAAGCCTCGGGCGAGCTCGCGCCCGTCACCCCCACGGCCTCCCCATGCCTCCAACTGCCTCGCGAACGCGGACAAGCCGCTCCTCCCCATGTCCGCCCCTCTGCCATCCACTAGCTGGCCGTGCAGCACGGCGGAGGAGCCGTCCGTGCTCGCCTCCGCCACGGTCGAGCTCGGGCGCGCAAGCAGGAGGCCGCCCCCGCCTCCGGTTCCTCCTCCCACGGCCGCGGCACGCCGCCGCCGTTCCAACCCCGCCGACGCCAAGGTCGCCGGCCCACCTCGTCGCCCCCCCCCAGGCTCCACCCGAGCACCCACCGTGGCCGCTCGGCCAAGCTCGCGGGCGACGCGTCGGAGGCGTCCCCTCCGTCGAAGCTGCCGCCCCTGGGCGCGGTGGACCACGCCGTGCCCGTACCCGCCGCCGGCCGACCCTCCCGGCGAGCCTCTGGCCATCCCCGGCCAGCTCCTGCTCACTCCCGTGCAGGGAAGGACGGCGACCAGGGGATCGATCCCCTCTGGTCCTCTTTTTGTTTTTTTCAGCGAACCGTTTTGGGCCAGCCCAGCCGGCTGCCGCGGTCCGCGGCCCAGCCCCGGCCTGCCAGCGACCGTCTAGGCGCAGCAGCACGCTGGCGTGCGACCGGCCCAGCGACGGCCCACCCCGCGACGGGAGCAGCCCATGCTGTTTTTTTCTCCCGCACAGGTTTTCTTTTTCCCTGGTAAGCAATTTCGGAGGCCCGTAGTTTCCGAACCGTAGCTCCGTTTTAGCCGATTCGAATTTCTAAATTTGTATCTCGACGAACTCTAACCAGTGGTACTGATTCCAACTTGTTCCAAAATAGTGATATTGGGTGCCCTTGTGTGAGTGCAATCCGGAGTCCGGATAAAAGCGGCTATCGCTGCCCTACGCCGCGGAACCAACCCAACCTCTCCAAGCCCGGTGGATCCCGTCTTCGAAGGCAAGCTAACCCCTTGCTATGAGCAGTCCCGCAAAGTTGTTTGTTATTCGCTTATTGTCATGCCAAGTGTTATATTTGTCTGTGTTTGGTATTTATATTATGTCGGTCTATTATTTATTGCCATGTTTTATTCATCATCCATGTATGCATTAGATTGATGTATGAATTATCTGTGCGCCTCGCACTTGCGTGGCTTTGACAACTAAATAACAAAAACATGCGTTGATTGTTTGCTTCTTCTTCAACGCCGAGGCTAGGTGCGGACAAATGTCGGCCCGTGATCCTCGGGGTTGGGGGCATTTGCCAAAAGAGTTATTTGCTTCTTGTCCCTCCGTCAAATATGGTTGGCATAGACCACCCGGACTGCGACGCTTGGGAGCTGACTTTCCATTTGGTTCTTTTGCCGAGATTGCTGACACCATGTCGAGGGAACCCTCGAGTGGAATGGATGCTCTCTCATTCTTATGATTGCTTTTCGGTTTAGTTTTGGAGACTATATGCCCAACTCCCCACTTCCTGGTCAACGGTCGGACGAATACGCCGCCAAAGACTTGCGTGTGGAGGAACGGATGCGTAACAGACTCCGCCTGTGCTATATTATTATACCCACCCCGTGTGACACCGGCCGGGTCTCCCGCCACAGTCACCCGGGTATGCTTATTATTATTCTGTGACTCTAACCCCTGAGTGACACCGGCCGGGTTGCCCGCCACAGTCACCCGGGTATTATTATTGGGATGTGGTTATTTATTCATGCAAGTGTTAGGCATGTTCTAGGCTATGTTTGTTTGTGCTTGTTTGTGTTGCTAATGCCTTGTGGGTTGTGATTATTGTGTTGAACTAATCCTTTGTTGGTTGGGCATGTGAATGCTGAAACTTGATTAAATGAAACACCCCTCCAAACAACGATGAGGTCTATTCATAGTGCCACTAATCTGAACCCTTGAACGCGATACCACCGTTGTCCCATGGAAACCGTGACCTAATAGGTTGTTGAGCCCCTTTTGTGCCATCCGTTGGGCGCAGTCGTTCGGTTGTGCTGTCCGAGGGGAGTGGTCGACAGGCACGGGTTCGACTGCGATAAGGAGTCCGGAGCTAGGCATACCCGGTAGCGCCGGGGGATGTGCCGGGCTTACTTGCCCGTTGTACCATGCGTATAGGGTGGGGCAGGAGGGTGTTTTAGCAAGTGGACCGTCGCGAGAGTGTATTTGCTTGGTACGGCTTTGGGCGTGATGAACCTGAGGTGTCGGCTGAGTGGGGTGCATTCTGATAGGTGGTAAAGCAAACTCTCGAGAGCATCAACCTAGCAAGCTAGCCCCGTTCCTGGGATATGGAACAACAGTTCAGTGTCAGTCACACTATGTGTCTTTGTCGTGTCCGGAGGTTAAACTTAAGATTTGTTTGAAAGAATTATGAACGACCTGATCACACTTAATAAACAATAAGATGATGCAGGGAATGTTACTTGAGATGTCAAATGAGATAAGGCCAGTGGGCCTAGCAGTGGTGACAGTTGAGATTAGCCTCGTGAGGCTAGAGGCCAGTGAGCCTAGCTGTGGTGATATGGTTTGTTGTGCTACTTACCAACTAGTACCCCGTTATTCGTCACAGGTAAGCTCTTGTGTGACCCCCGGTACACGATCCAACCCCACCTGGCTTGGACTCTGTACCGGTGGTACTCCCTTTGTTTGCTTATGCCATGATTTACTGTGACGCTATGTTGTCATCCTTTTGGACTGTCATATGTAGACACTTGCCATGTTTAGATTGTTATCATTGCTAGTTATCTGTTGCCTGATTGCTTGACCGTTCATGTCTTGTGGTTATTCTCTTGCGAGTACATCATTGTACTCAGACTGGCTTTTCATGTGGCCAGACTTTGAGAGGATCCATCTACTACCAAAGAAAGGAGATCGAGCAGAAGCGTGCTAGGATCAGTAGCCCAGTCAGATGCCTGTGGAATGGAGCCGCTCCAAGCCGTTGCCATAGCCGTCTTCCGCTGCCAGTTAAACTCTGTCCTGAGCCATGCTTGGCTTGATATTTTGTCATGCCTTGATGGCCTTGTAAACCATTTGTAGCCCTTTGGGCCTGATTGTGTAATGATATTTTCGCTATGTTGCATTGTCGTAACGTGCGTCCAGATATCCTGGGCTGGCGCACGGGGCGACCACCTCTCTGGCGATATGTGTCGGAGGGGGGTGCCACAGAGCATGGTATCAGAGCACCAGGCTGGCTGTAGACTACCCTAGCATGGAAAGCCCCGCCTTTCTTTTGCCCGACAATGACCCGATGGATTTAACCCATTCCTGCCTAACCGGCAAGGCCGGTGTTGGTCAATAGTATGGTGCAGTAGAACCTGTCCCAATCTTCCCCAACAAGACGAGCCGGTTTCTTCCGTGAGAAGAAGCCGACCTTACCCAGTGAACCTGAGACCCAGTCCTCGTTGCTTTATAACCCACCCTCGCCAGCTCTCTGGCAACCCAACTCCTTTAAAGTAGAATCCCATAGAGGAACCTCGCATCCTTATCCCCCCCCCAAGGAAAATCTAGTGACCCCAAGAAAATCCGATGGCGACCCTTAATGCCATCTTGGAAACCACTGCCGAGGAGCATTCGAGCTTTCGATTGCTTCTCTGGAGGGCCGTCAACCATATCCTTGGTAGCTCCGTTCGCCCAGTGTATGTGGTGTTCCAGAGCTCACTCTCGTCGGCCGGAGATGAATTCCGGGCCGATGTGAGGATCAGCCCGTGTCCCCGGGGCACGAATCAGCCCTACTTAATCCAAGGAGGCCGCATGCCCACTCTGGGCTAGCCATCCAGGTAGCAGCCTGGGAATGCCTCGTTCGTCTTCGGTCCTCCGAACCCTTGCTTGCTGAAACTCGGGAGTTCTACTACCTTCCGGCCAGACCACAACCCCGTGGAGAGATGATCCAAGCCGACGTCACGGAGGAGCCTGACCCAGCACTAATCAACCAAGTTGCTTACGCCATCGCAATGACGAACCTCAACAACCTCTTGATGGAGGAGCTCGTGACCACAAGGAGGAACCTCAGCCGAGCCCGCCTACACCAATACCTAGGGGAAAGCACACCTACACTCTCCCGTAGGCATGCCCGAAGTGGCAGACCTCCACTTCCAGATCCCGGCCCATCCCGACGAATCCCCGAGCAGGTTCCGATCCTCGAAGGTGTTCCTGTGTCCTCCGACCTTGCGGAAGAAGGGGACGTGGACACCACTCTTCGGCTCGGCCGCACTCCACCATCTGTGAAGGGCCGTCAAGCGGAGTAAGATCTGTTTAGTTTAGCCGGAGTGGCGCTTATGAGTTGTAGCTGAGAGTTTGTGAGAATGTTTGTAATTGCTATGCTTGCTTGTGTGTGTGTTTGTGTCGTGTCAAGTGTTTAGTAGCCGTTGTGTACTTGTTATCTGGTATGATTGAAATGATTGTTCCATGTTGCTTCAAGTTTTTTTTTTTAGGGCCATAAAAGTGAAGCATTACTTTCTAAAATGATATTTTCCCTGAGTAGCAAGTTCTACTATCTGTGTGATAGTGCCTCTGCAATTCTCTCTGCTGCAAGAACAAATCTGTGACAGCTCAGGAAAGATCTCAGGAATGCAAATATGGGTCCAAATCAGCAGTGAAGACAAGCTGGATACATCAACAGAGTTCAGTACACCAGGGAAATTTCAGAAACAGAGGATACAAGTGCTACCCCAGCATCCAACACTACCCACTACCTCAGTACAGATACAGGCGAGCACCCCGGGGAAAAATCCTACTCCCTCTCGCGCTCAGTGGCATCACCTGAAGATGAGCCTGATTCACCGCGAGCCGCACGACAACGACGACGGATGGCATGAGCCGACAGCTGCCCTCCAGCCGAAGGAACCACTGCATCCGCCACCTGCGGCAGCACCACCTGCTCGCCCGCAGCCGGCCCCGCCAGCTCGTCCCCCACCCGAGGAGCAGCCGCAGCAGCCACCGGGAGCGCCCGCCAGTCTCTCACCGGAGCCACCAGAAACTCGTCCACCGCCGCCGCAGCACCCCCGACAACACCATACCACCAATCGTGCAGGTGGCAGGCTAACCAGACCGCCGCCGTGAGCAGAATCACCAGCAGCCCCCCGATGGTCAGCCCCAGCCACAACACGCAGAACAGGTGCTCGAGGAAGCCAGCTCGCTCCGGACCGTGAGTGAAATCACAAAGAAGTTGAGAAAAGAAGTTCATGGTTGCGATAGAGAAGAGAATCACAGCGGCCGAAATTTATAGTCGCGAGCTCGGAGGCCACGCGCAGCTCAGTCTCGCGCGGGAAGGGAGAGGAATCCCGCGCGATACTCGGCCAATTGGCGCGAAACCACCAAGGTACCCAAAGCCGTAATGGCCGCCGCGTCGATGGACAGCACGCGCAGCAGTGCCGCAGAGGAATGCTTCGCGCACTCAAAGTCAGCCAGGTACGAGGGAAGATGCTGCGAGGAAGAAGAAGATAGAAAGGAAGAAGGAGGCTGACAGGTGGACCCGGGACCCACATGTCTGCGAGTAAGAAGATGACCCTCTGTGTGCCTCTATTCTTTCCTCAGGAAGTCATTCCCTCATCTCTCCTCTGTTCATAGGGAAAATTTTGCCAAAATAATTTTGGGGATGGCCCTACCCCTCAGGGTCTGTAAGTCAATTATTGGCGAGACAGATGCTTTCTTTTGAAAAGAAACCTTTTTCTTTTTCAAAACCTGTGTATACATGAAAATGTATATACCGCTTTTCTAAAATAAAAACCCTAGACAGGGGATATGATTGGCATGTCCCTAATCTGTTTGTTTCGAAAAATTTGGTTGTTGGATGATGATCGGTGTGTAGATCTTGTTTGGACTTGCCATGTTTGTATCTGGTTGAGCAAAAACCTTAGATTTAATTTAATAAACATGCTAGTAGATCCTATGTTGATTGAGTGAGCCACTGCCATGCCATCCTTAGAATGCATTAAGTGGGACAACAGTATCACGCCTTGATAATGGTTGTTATAGAAATATCGTACTGAGTATTAATCGTTTTGAGTAATAAGCTCTAATATTTGGTAGGAAAGTTTTAATATTTTAAATATAGGGGTAGATTAAACCATACCAGAAATATCTTGTATAACCCCGGGAATCTCTATTAGTCTCCGAATCTCGGGACGAGATTCTTTTTAAGGGGGGAAGGTTTGTAACACCCCGAAAATTCGCCCCTAATTTTAGCGGTGTTTTCTGACACCTGAAAAACTTTTTCCTTTTCCTAAATGTTTCTTCAAATCTTTGGAGGATGATTTGACGTGGGAATTGCTCTCTCAAAAATTTTCCCGGTGATTCATGAACCCCTCCAGCACCCGTGATAATTTTTATGCTTAGGTTTTCTCTCGAAAACCCTAGCCCTGATTATCGAACCTCTAAAACCCTTTACTCCACCCACCAAAGAAAAGCCTGTTTCCAAAGCTGGAAAATTTCCACCAAAAATACCAGAGACTCCCCTCCTCATACAAAGACAATCCCTCCAAAAATATTGCATACTTCAATGCAATAATTCCAAGTTGGGCGTTATTTTCTAAAATGCCATTTTCAATCCCGAAATGATCTGGACACCTCCCCCTCATCCAAAAATTCTGAAATTTTGGTGAGGTGCATGATTTAACCTCCTGAACATTTCACTCCATTGTACCAACCTCATTTGAGCATTATTTGAGGTACTTCTTTTGCAAACCCAAAAAGGTGCCATTTTGGTGCCTTCAAGCAAATCCCACTCTAGGCAAGTTCAATGCTCATGAGACTTGGCCACCTTGCCCACAAGATACCCAGACACCTAAATCCAGAAGATCACCCCAAGGTGAAGGGTGAAAAATAAATTGCCATGACCATGCCATTATGTCCATTTTTGGACATCTTGCCAAAACCCAATCTCCCAGTACCCATATGAGCTCAAACTCCATAGACAGCCTCCTATTACCAAAGCAACCCCTAGCTACAAAATTCATTTGGCATTGCCACCTTGCCAGATTAACCAACTCCCTTATATAACCACATATCCAGAATATCAGGTCAAGATCATTTGAGGAAGTGCACTTGGCATACCCATGCCATTAGGGCATTTTTGGACACCAATTTATTTGACCAAGCTCCAGGTCTCCATTTGATCTCAAACTCCACATACATACTACATACCTCTGTCCTAACCTACTGTAAATTTTTGGGATTTTTCTGAGATGTGCAAGGCCCCTGTCATTTCATCGAACACCTGGCGCACCCTTAGTTTTCAGAAAATTTTGTTTTGCGAAGTGTGCAGTTTTTCAGTGTGGACAGTTTGGTTGTCTTGGTCTTGTCCTTGTGAACCTAGTGGTACAATCCTTTTTCAGTTTAGAGCTCCGAGTCACCGGGAACGCGACGATGCCGCCCGTGGCGCGCTCTGGACGTCCGGGACGCGCGCTTTGGCAAGACCTAATACCCGTTACTGCCATGGTCGGTGCCTAATCCGGCTGCTGCAGTGCACCTCGTGCGCCCCTGTGCATCCAGCACGGCAGCCTCACCCCCCCTCCTCCTCCTTATCTCCTCCCTGTGGAGGGGAGACGTCACCCATGACCTCGGTTGGCCATCAATGGCCAAACCGGCCAGCACCTAACCCTCCCCCTCTCTGGTCTATAAAAGAGCAGCTCGAGCTCCCCAACCGCGTGCAAACCTCCACTCTACTTCCCCGGTGCCGTGCAGCAGTTGGAGCTCGGCATGCCCGAGCCCATGATCGAACTCGTGCGTGCTGCCGTGACCAAAGCCTCGGGCGAGCTCGCGCCCGTCACCCCCACGGCCTCCCCATGCCTCCACCTGCCTCGCGAACGCGGACAAGCCGCTCCTCCCCATGTCCGCCCCTCTGCCATCCACTAGCTGGCCGTGCAGCACGGCGGAGGAGCCGTCCGTGCTCGCCTCCGCCACGGTCGAGCTCGGGCGCGCAAGCAGGAGGCCGCCCCCGCCTCCGGTTCCTCCTCCCACGGCCGCGGCACGCCGCCGCCGTTCCAACCCCGCCGACGCCAAGGTCGCCGGCCCACCTCGTCGCCGCCCCCCAGGCTCCACCCGAGCACCCACCGTGGCCGCTCGGCCAAGCACGCGGGCGACGCGCCGGAGGCGTCCCCTCCGTCGAAGCTGCCGCCCCTGGGCGCGGTGGACCACGCCGTGCCCGTACCCGCCGCCGGCCGACCCTCCCGGCGAGCCTCTGGCCATCCCCGGCCAGCTCCTGCTCACTCCCGTGCAGGGAAGGACGGCGACCAGGGGATCGATCCCCTCTGGTCCTCTTTTTGTTTTTTTCAGCGAACCGTTTTGGGCCAGCCCAGCCGGCTGCCGCGGTCCGCGGCCCAGCCCCGGCCTGCCAGCGACCGTCTAGGCGCAGCAGCACGCTGGCGTGCGACCGGCCCAGCGACGGCCCACCCCGCGATGGGAGCAGCCCATGCTGTTTTTTTTTTCTCCCGCGCAGGTTTTCTTTTTCCCTGGTAAGCAACTTCGGAGGCCCGTAGTTTCCGAACCGTAGCTCCGTTTTAGCCGATTCAAATTTCTAAATTTGTATCTCGACGAACTCTAACCAGTGGTACTGATTCCAACTTGTTCCAAAATAGTGATATTGGGTGCCCTTGTGTGAGTGCAATCCGGAGTCCGGATAAAAGCGGCTATCGCTGCCCTACGCCGCGGAACCAACCCAACCTCTCCAAGCCCGGTGGATCCCGTCTTCGAAGGCAAGCTAACCCCTTGCTATGAGCAGTCCCACAAAGTTGTTTGTTATTCGCTTATGGTCATGCCAAGTGTTATATTTGTCTGCGTTTGGTATTTATATTATGTCGGTCTATTATTTATTGCCATGTTTTATTCATCATCCACGTATGCATTAGATTGATGTATGAATTATCTGTGCGCCTCGCACTTGCGTGGCTTTGACAACTAAATAACAAAAACATGCGTTGATTGTTTGCTTCTTCTTCAACACCGAGGCTAGGTGCGGACAAATGTCGGCCCGTGATCCTCGGGGTTGGGGGCATTTGCCAAAAGAGTTATTTGCTTCTTGTCCCTCCGTCAAATATGGTTGGCTTAGACCACCCGGACTGCGACGCTTGGGAGCTGACTTTCCATTTGGTTCTTTTGCCGAGATTGCTGACACCACGTCGAGGGAACCCTCGAGTGGAATGGATGCTCTCTCATTCTTATGATTGCTTTTCGGTTTAGTTTTGGAGACTATATGCCCAACTCCCCACTTCCTGGTCAACGGTCGGACGAATACGCCGCCAAAGACTTGCGCGTGGAGGAACGGATGCGTAACAGACTCCGCCTGTGCTATATTATTATACCCACCCCGTGTGACACCGGCCGGGTCTCCCGCCACAGTCACCCGGGTATGCTTATTATTATTCTGTGACTCTAACCCCTGAGTGACACCGGCCGGGTTGCCCGCCACAGTCACCCGGGTATTATTATTGTGATGTGGTTATTTATTCATGCAAGTGTTAGGCATGTTCTAGGCTATGTTTGTTTGTGCTTGTTTGTGTTGCTAATGCCTTGTTGGTTGTGATTATTGTGTTGAACTAATCCTTTGTTGGTTGGGCATGTGAATGCTGAAACTTGATTAAATGAAACACCCCTCCAAACAACGATGAGGTCTATTCATAGTGCCACTAATCTGAACCCTTGAACGCGATACCACCGTTGTCCCATGGAAACCGTGACCTAGTAGGTTGTTGAGCCCCTTTTGTGCCATCTGTTGGGCGCAGTCGTTCGGTTGTGCTGTCCGAGGGGAGTGGTCGACAGACACGGGTTCGACTGCGATAAGGAGTCCGGAGCTAGGCATACCCGGTAGCGCCGGGGGATGTGCCGGGCTTAGTTGCCCGTTGTACCATGCGTATAGGGTGGGGCAGGAGGGTGTCTTAGCAAGTGGACCGTCGCGAGAGTGTATTTTGCTTGGTACGGCTTTGGGCGTGATGAACCTGAGGTGTCGGCTGAGTGGGGTGCATTCTGATAGGTGGTAAAGCAAACTCTCGAGAGCATCAACCTAGCAAGCTAGCCCCGTTCCTGGGATATGGAACAACAGTTCAGTGTCAGTCACACTATGTGTCTTTGTCGTGTCCGGAGGTTAAACTTAAGATTTGTTTGAAAGAATTATGAACGACCTGATCACACTTAATAAACAATAAGATGATGCAGGGAATGTTACTTGAGATGTCAAATGAGATAAGGCCAGTGGGCCTAGCAGTGGTGACAGTTGAGATTAGCCTCGTGAGGCTAGAGGCCAGTGAGCCTAGCTGTGGTGATATGGTTTGTTGTGCTACTTACCAACTAGTACCCCGTTATTCGTCACAGGTAAGCTCTTGTGTGACCCCCGGTACACGATCCAACCCCACCTGGCTTGGACTCTGTACCGGTGGTACTCCCTTTGTTTGCTTATGCCATGATTTACTGTGACGCTATGTTGTCATCCTTTTGGACTGTCATATGTAGACACTTGCCATGTTTAGATTGTTATCATTGCTAGTTATCTGTTGCCTGATTGCTTGACCGTTCATGTCTTGTGGTTATTCTCTTGCGAGTACATCATTGTACTCAGACTGGCTTTTCATGTGGCCAGACTTTGAGAGGATCCATCTACTACCAAAGAAAGGAGATCGAGCAGAAGCGTGCTAGGATCAGTAGCCCAGTCAGATGCCTGTGGAATGGAGCCGCTCCAAGCCGTTGCCATAGCCGTCTTCCGCTGCCAGTTAAACTCTGTCCTGAGCCATGCTTGGCTTGATATTTTGTCATGCCTTGATGGCCTTGTAAACCATTTGTAGCCCTTTGGGCCTGATTGTGTAATGATATTTTCGCTATGTTGCATTGTCGTAACGTGCGTCCAGATATCCTGGGCTGGCGCACGGGGCGACCACCTCTCTGGCGATATGTGTCGGAGGGGGGTGCCACACGTGTCAAACGTATCTATAATTTTTGAGTGATCCATGCTAATTTTGTGATGTTGTCACATATTTTTATTATCATATCACATCATTTTTATGCATTTTATTGGACTAACCTATTGACAAGATGCCCAGTGCCAGTTCCCTGTTTTTGCTGTTTTTGTATTTCAGAAAATCACTTCTGGAAATATTCTCGGAATTGGACGAAAATTTACGGGGAATTTTTATGCGAAATAAGACACCACTGCGTCAAAGGGCAATCTGGGGGACTACCCAGGGGGCAGGGACGGCCCCTGCCACGGCCCCACCTGGAGGCGCGGGTGGGACCCGCCCCTGCCCCCTGGGCACCTCCTCGGCCCCCTCCGACGCCTATAAAATCCCTTTTACCCTAAAAACATCGGGGCGGCCATTATTTTCCACAGAAGACATCCCGACGTGCCGTCACCTCAAACCCTAGTTCGGGGGTCAATCTGAAGCAGATCCCGGCACCCTGCCGGAGGGGAGATCGATCCCGGAGGGCTCTTCATCGCCATGCCTTCCTCCGGGATGATTTGTGAGTAGTCCCACCTTGGACCTTGGGTCCATGGCAGTAGCTAGATAGTAGTCTCTCTCTTGTGCTTCATGCTTATGATCTTGTGAGCTGCCTAATATGATCAAGATCGACTATTGTAATACTATGTGATGTGTTTGCTGGGATCCGATGGATTATGAAGTTATGACCAGATTATGCATGATTCTTATATGTTGATTTATGTTCTTGCATGCTCTCCGATGTGCGTAGTTACTTTGGCCAAGTAATTGTGTGTATCTCCAAGAGAGAGTATTTATGCTAGATAGTGGGTTCATGCCCCCTCTTGTTCCTAGGCACGAGTGACAGAAACGTCTAAGGGCAAGGGTGTGCTGTTGCTACTAAGGGTAAAACAGCGGTGTTAAAGTCTATTTTGATATTTAATATTGCTTACTTCATGCACTTTACTTAATGCAAATTTATGTTGCTTGCAACTAAATACCGATGGGTGACAGGCTGGATAGCGATCCCACGGTGGACTTTTTAGACAAAGATGCAGTTGGACTCAACGGTCTTTTTTCATTGTCATGATGCCTCCATAAATATTATCATGATCACTTTGTCATAGCTAAATTAAGTTTGTGTTATAATCTTGTCAATTGCCTAGCTGTAATTTGTTTACCCATCATATGATCGTTCTATTTACTTGAGAGATTCCACTAGTGAACCCATGGCCCCTGGTCCATCTTTTTACATTGTTTACAACCTCATTTACTTACTTTTCATCATCATTACTCTACTGGTCACTTTTCATATTTCATCTATTTCACTATACAATTAACCGCTTTGTTTTCTGTGAGACCGGAAAGATTGACAACCTTTCTGCTGTTGGGGGCATAGTATTTGGTTGTGTGTGTGCAAGTCCACGTCTGTTGAAGATTAAGCGCCAGAGATTTTCAACATTCACTTTGTTGTTGATTTCAAGGTCCTACTGGTTTGATAAACCTCAGTTCGTTAAACGAGGGAAAAGTGCTACTATCTGCAATTCTGCCTTCGCTTGGGGCACCATCCAACTCTTTCCAATACATCATCATCTTATCTCCTCCATCTTGTCTTATGTGCCATGGCTTTTGGAACTTTCTATTTGTTGGCTGGCTGCTATGTTGTTATGTATGGATCCTGTATGACTCTGCCGTGTGTGGCTTTATTAAGTTAAAGCAGGGCTACCCTCGAGCATATGGTTTAAAAAATCCTAGAGAAATTTTAGAGAGGATAGAGGAAGATTATAAGGGCATCTCCAATGCGTCGATCCAAACGGACCTGATTTTGATCCATCTTTCGTCCGTTTGGATCGCCAAACAGACATGTGTCTGCCCCCGTCTTGCCTTTTCTGGCCTCTGCACCCAATGGGCCGACCCATTTAGTCCGCCCTGGCCTTTTTTTTCGAGGCAATGGATTTCAAACAAATTGAATAAATAACATAGTTTTACAATGAAATTGAATATGTTGCATAGTTTTACAACCAAATCAAAAACAATTATTGGTAACATAGTTTTACAACCAAATTGAATAGAATGTATAATTTATTACAACCAAATTGAAGCAAAACGTAGCAACTAGGATTCTTGGTTTCCAAAATAAGACCACATATGGTGAACCAAATCATTTTGAACTTTTTTGTGAGCTGTCTTATCACGCATCTCTTGATGAAACTCGATCCACCATGCAAATAATGTCACTCCAGTCGGTGGCACAACCAACTCACCCTGAATACTGCCAATCTCTATCGTACAAGCTATCTTCACGCTTGTCTTCCATGATCATGTTATGCATGATCACACATGCAGTCATTACCTCCCACATAGAAGTGTTGACACTCCATGTTCAAGCAGGGTGCCGAACTATAGCCCAGCAAGATTGGAGCACACCAAAAGCATGCTCCACATCCTTTCTACAACTCTCTTGTTCCTTTGCAAATTGGGACTCCATGTTTTTCTTGGTCACAACGAGATTGTCTTGGAGATGGTCTTGATGAAAATAGACCACTCCGAGTAGATACCATCAGCTAGATAGTATCCCCTGGTGTATGTATGACCATTGATCTCATAGATCACCTCCGGAGAATGGCCCTCCGAAAGCCTAGAGAACACCGGAGAGCTCTGAACCGGCCATGCCGAAGAAGTAGTGCCAAATCCAGAGATCGTGTGAAGCCACAGCTACAAGTACGACCGTGCACTCACCAACACGTCCTTTATATTGTTGTAAAAATATTTGTCCGAGCTATCCGCTATGGGCACTGATTCGTACCTTGGGGAAACGGCCGAACGCCTTGTGGGCTACATCGGTCCTGGTGGTGGTGACGGTCTCCAGCCCATCCAAGTCCGAGCCGGTGTAGACAGTGGTGGTGTGGAGACTACGGTGATGTAGTGAATAATCGTCGGTGGTCACCCCAAGAAGAAGGTGATTGTAACTAGCAACAAATTTCTCTCAGTTAAAAACCAAGGTTATCGAACCAGTAGAACTCCGGAGATCTCAACACAAACAAATTATTTTGCCCCAACGCCACGAAGATTATCGATCTTCCTGGTGTGCTGAAAGCAAAGAGATTAAATCTTATGGTGGAAAAGAACAATACGAATAAATAGACCAGCGAGCAAGTGAAGGTTGATAATGAGTAAACAGTGTTGTAATCAATAGAAAAAGATGGACCGAGGTCCATAGGTTTACTAGTAGTGTCTCTCCAAAAGATAAAAATACTAACATGTTGGGTGAACAAATTACAGCTGGACAATTGATATAATTAAAATAACATACTAATTATGATAAGTAAAGTGCATGGTGATATTCATTTAGCATCACGTCAAACATACATAGACCGTAATCCAACTGCATCTATGATTAATAATTCACCTTACGACTTCTATGCTTGCCTCTCGCTCGTATTAAGTCGTAAGCAACAGATAATTGAATTAAGCACAGCATATAATATAAACAATATTCATTATCACGAAATGATTCCGAGGTGAGTCAGATGACCATTGTTCAGGCGAGACGACGAGACAAGCTCCCCTAGGCTGGCAGCCAACTCCATACGGACTACCAAATGGGACCCAGGTAAATGATTTGTGATGGGACCCACATGAGTTTTGGTGGTCGGTATTGACCGTTGCCATGTATAGCTGCTGGCTATAGTGATTTCGCTTGTGCCATCGATAGTTGCCATTGTGGCATTGTGGCATTGTCGGTATTGTTTTTATGAACAGTGGGAGTATTTAATAGCAAATCTAATATCCACGTGAACCCTCTCTGAAGAATATTTTCTTTTTCTTTTTATGAAATCAAACTTTGATGCACATGGAAAGTTTATAGATTGGAAATGGGCATGTCATTGCAATCATGCAATTTTGTTACGTTTTAACAATCCTACGAATCAAAAAGGCCAAGACATTATCGTAGTGACTTCTCGTATAAGAAAATTTTCAATGGTGCAATGTCTATCAGCGTCAAATTTACAATGGTTTTATCATACAATGACACGTAGAATAATTACTAAGTTGAAAGAGAGAGAAACAAAAAAAGAATTTACCTTCTCTTAGTTGAGAGATGATCTCTTAACACAATATCTCTCACCACATATTTAGTAATATCCGGTATTAAAGATAATACTAAAAATTAACCCATTGTGTATCGATCATGTCTTATTATCATACCAACACTACATGATAGTACATACCCTAAGGTAAATCACTACGGAAATGGCGCGCTACGCCGACGGCCAGAAGCCGTCGGCATAGGGCTACGCCGATGGCTGCCGTCGGCATATGGCCCTCGGCATAACAGGGTATCGGCGTAGGCCAAATTGCCCTCACTACACCGACGGCAAAGGCATATTTTTCCAATTTTTTTAATTTTTATGAACTACTTTATATATTTTTAATTCTATTTTTAATTTATTTCAAAATTTCCCACTTAGAGCAACTCCAGCCGTTGGCCCCCCAGGCCGAATTGCCGGCATTTTTTTGGGCCTGTTGGGGGGGGGGGGGGGGGGGGGGGTGCCGGCGGAAAAAAACGGCCTGGGGGCGGGCCGATTCCCAGCCGCGGCCCCCAGGCCGATCGATAGAATTATTTACAGAAAAATTTGTTCGACGAACTTACGCGAAATTTGTTCAAACTTAACGATATTTGTTCGAACAAGATTACAAAAAAACATTAAAAAAAATTAAAAAACAGCTTCGTGGCGTCTACATGCCGAAGTGGCGGTAGAACCGCGTGTAGTCCCCGCCGTCGGAGTCGTCGGAGTCGCCACCGGTCGGAGGAGGAGCAGGAGCACTGCACCCAGCGCCGTCGCCGCCGGTGCCGGGCTCCTCCTTCGGCGTCAGCAGGCGGGAGGAGCTCCCGCCGGTGCCGGTGCCGTCCTCGTCGCTGTCGTCCAGCACGACGTAATCCGGCCCGGCGCGACGACGGCGGCGGCGCTCGTAGCGCGCGAGGAGCTCCTTCTCCTCGGCCTCAATGCGTCGTTGGCGCTTCTCCTCCTCCCGCTCGTGCTCGCGGGCCGACCATTCCAGCGCGAAGTCCACCGGTGCCATGGCGGCCCGCACGGCCTCCTCCTCGTCGTAGGCCTCCTCCTTCACGACGGCCTTCTTCTTGAAGGCCTTCTTGAGGGCGCGGCCGCCGGTGCCGGGCTCCTTCTTCGGCGTCAGCAGGCGGGAGGAGCTCCCGCCGGTGCCGGGCTCCCTGATGACGATGCCGCGGGAGCCGCTCCTTCGCGGCGGCTCGTCCGCCGGCTCCTCCTTGACGCGGGCGAACGGCATCGAGCGGGCGGCGTCCGAAGAGGAGCGGGCGGCGTCGGAAGAGGAGGACGACGAGAAGGACATCCTCCGCGGCGTCCATCCTTGGCGCGCCGCCGACGGGCCCTGAAGGCGTGGCTCGTTGCCGTCCTCGATGTAATCGAGGACGTACGCCAGCGAGCGGCCGGGCATACCCCACCACTTCTTCCGGCCGTCGCTGTTGTTGCGCTTGGGCGCGTGGGCCGCCGGGCCGGGGTAGTCGTTGAGCTGGCGCTGGCGGCGGTCGGAGAAGAATGTGTTCCACGTCACGTTGTTCTCCGGATCCCAGACGGGATCCGCCTGCTCCTCCTCCGTCAGCCGCTCGTGGGCGGCGTAGATCTCCGCTAGCCGCTCATCACCGGTGGGGGTGGGGGGGACCGGGAACCCCATCTGGCTGAGCCGCCAGGTTCCGGGGAGCTTCATGCCGGGCGGTCATGGGTAGCCCGCCTCGTGCAGCAGGCGCGCCTCCCGATCCTGGAGCCAGTTCCGGCCGAAGCCGTTGGCCGCCGCGCCGCTTGCTGGATCCTTTCCGGTGTGTGTGCGAGGGGTGTGGGTGTTCGTGCTCCGCGAGGATGTGTTCGTGCTCGGCGGGGGTGTGATCGCTGTGAGAGGAGGGGCAGTAAATAAATACCGGCGGGGAGAGGGCGGNATGTCAGAGATGAATTTCTTTGATGTCGAGACCGCCGAGGATGCCACGGCCGTGGCTCCGGAGTTCGCGTGGTTTGCCGCGCCATCGAAGACGAAGACCGGCAGACACGCCGCCAGCTCCGGGCCACGAAGGCAGATGAGGCGGCGATGGAGAAGCTCCGGTGGGAGAACCCCAAGCTCGTGAAGGCGGAGGAAGAGTTCTTCGCGAGCCGGGGCGCGAAGAAGCCGAAGATGGAGGCCGGCCCATCTACATCCTCGACTCCGGTGATCGATATCGGGGATTCTTCCGACGATTCCGGTTTATCAGACTTTGATTCCGATGACGATTCTGGCGTCGACTGGAAGGCATTAGCTAGGGGCCACTAGTTTAGGACTAGGTTCGAAGTTTATTAGGTTGAACTTTTAAATTTGGGTTAGTTTGTTGAAGTTTATGTATGAAATGTCGTCAAACTATCTTAAATTTGGCTCAAATTTAGTTTCGAATTGGCGACGTATGCCCTAAAATAGGGCAGCTGTTGGAGAGGATGTGCCCTATTATAGGGCAGCCGGTAAGCAGAATTTTATTCGTGCCCTAAAACGCTAAAACAGGTGCCCTATACACGAAAACAACACTCCTAAAATAGGGCAGCTGTTAGAGTCGCTCTTATCCAACTGATAACGTCGATTGAGATATCTGAGAAAGATATAGTTAGCGTAAAGTAGTCCTTGTTGACACACATCGTCGGGTATCGCAGTGGTTGTTGCTCTAGGATTACCATGGTGGTGGTTGAGGTCGTGGGTTCGAATTTTAGTTGATTCCGTTTCTATCTCAAACGGACAAAACGGCCTTGGGACACAACTGTCGATGACAAATGGGGTGCAGGTAACAACGGCTCGGTTGTCGCTAAATTTTTTGGTCAAACTTATCTAATAGCTTACCCTGGACAAACAGGTAGAAGCAACCGTCATCACCAAAACGAAAGTAAGATACAACAGTGTATGAGAGGTAGGGTCCAGGAACCAATCGCACGGTCGTTGCGAGTCAAGGAGTCAAACAAGGGTGCGACCTGCAGAGCAACGAAAATCCGCGATGTTAAAGTTGCCATGGTTCAGCACCAAAACGGTCGTAAGATACAACCATGTATGACAGATGGGGTCCAGGAACCAATCGCCACGGTCGTTGCGAGTCAAGGAGTCAAACAAGAGTACAACTCGCAGAGCGACAAAAATCTGCAACGTTCTCCTTGACATGGTTAAGTTTTGTCCTCTAAATGGCCTTCACTTGGCAGGCAACGACAATCTGCGACGTTCGTCTTGACCAAGGTCATTTTCGTCCCCACAAACTGGGCTCCACTTGGTAGGCGAGGACAATCTGTGACGTTCTCCTCGACCAAGTTCATTTTCATCCTCGCTAACTGGGCTAATAGGCTGGGGACGAAGATCCGCGATGTAAAATCTGCACAACGTCACACAAAACTGCCATGTGACAACACCAAACCAAATGTCGCATGGGCGCGACGGATTTCGGTCACATAACACAATCATCGTAACCAAAACGTTGCGGATCAAAGATACTTTTGTAGTGCTAGGTGTCGGGCGCGAAGAGGGGTTGTCGGACGTGCAATTGGGCCCATCCAACAACTTTGCCGCACTTACGAGGGCCGGTGGGGGGCTTTTTGCGCCCCCGCTCCCAAAACGGGTCTTAGGTATACCGTGCAAAAAAAAGTCATAAGTTGCCTTGTGCAATGGATCAAAACTAAATATATGGTTGAAAATTATATGGTAAATATCTCATTACATCAGAAGATCCATATGCACAAATGAAAACCTTTAATAGGTAGAAGTTAAATTTCTATATTATTACATTCCTTCAAATCAGATTTCATGCATACTGAGCCATATCTTTGAGATAAAATGCCATTATTGCAGCATATCTTGTAGATTTGTATCACAATCATATCTTTAACTTCTCATTTTGGTCTCATCTTCCGAGGCTATAAGATATGGCTTAGCCTATTATGATGTGCATATATTGTACGCTTGCTTACTAGCCTTTGTTATTGTTTATTCTCAAAGACATGGGTGTCGTGAAGGTGCCAATCATGCTATGCATGCTCCTACTCATGCCACTTCTCTTTGTTCCTGGTAAGCGACTTCTGTAAATTTCATATATACGTTTGCCATTCATATATGAACTTCTTACCCCAGTACACATCTATCTATTTTCCTTTTTTTTGGCTTTTGTGGATCGTTGCAGGCCCTGATCTGTTTCCATACATCATATTATGGTGGTTGTTTTGTAGGATCAGAAGCCAAGACCTGCAAAGAAAGGAGCCAGAGTTATCAGGAGCATCCATGCTATGACGATCCATGTGCTGAGGCCTGTCACGAGGAGGGCTTTACTGAAGGGGTGTGCCTCCTTTTAATCGCAAGACCACCTATAGAGCAGTGTTTATGCAAAAAAGAATGTTGAATAAAAACATGTAGCAAGTGTCATAGGATGTGTGATGTACCAAATAATATGGCTCTGTAGTATACTGAGTCGATGATGGTCAATAACATGAAGTTGAGGTTTTACCAAATATTTCTTACATCTTATCTTTAATATTAATTTGGGATTGGTGAGTGCGTGATGTCACACATGGGCCAATTTTTTATCGATCTGCACCAAAGTCCCCTATCGTTATTATCTGGCAAAATACAATGAGGCCCAAATTCCAGACCGATGGATTAATACCAACCGATAATTATATTACAATGAAAGTATAAGACAAAAATTTACAGTTTGTTGATACCTATGTTTGAATTCTTTCTTTAGTGTGCCATTTAACATGTCAATTCTATTTATCTGAGCCTCATGAAGCTGAAAAGTGGCAGCAGCCCCTGTGGTTTTGGCCATATAAGATTATCAGTTATCGACAATTTTGTGTACGTCAAATTATTTTTTAGTATATTTATTGTGGTTCCGTCGTGGAGCACGGGCAATGTGCTAGTATCTTACAGTATCACGCACATGGCCTAGGCTGGCCTTTTCTTATGACCAAAAGCACGCATAGAGCCTTGCGCTCCTCCTTTCCTCTTCCCCTCGCAATCCCTCTCCCATGCCGCCACCCTCCGAAAAACCAATTGCGCATACGTATAGACGTCTCTGGCTTATCCTACAAGTTCAAATTCAAGATTAGATTCGTTCAACTCCCTTCTGACATTTCAGAGAACACCCTAGCGTAGTAGCGTATGTCCATTTCAAGTCAGTAAGCCTCTCCTCTTACATAACATACCCCTCAATTTTTTTCGTTTTACAGAAATTAAGGGCATGGACCATCTCTCCAACAAAAGTGATCAAAGTTTTATGTTTTTTTGTTATCATTTTTTTCTGTTCGTTTCCATCTCATGCCACAACAAAAATTTATGTTCAAATTTTTTCTTTCGCTTTCCATATCATGGCACGACAAAAATTTCTATGCACTATGCTTTTCGTCGAGCATAAATAAAGAAATATGGGAGAAATCTGGGAGCAATTAAATTTAGGGAATTTTCATTAAGGATATGCCAAATAAAATCCAGAGCATTTACTCTCCCTATTCATTTATTCCGGCCAAAATTATAGCCGCCGGCCACAGCAGGATGCTGCGGTAGCAAGGTCTGTCACTGCCTAACTTAGATTTGATTAAATGTAATGTTTTTATATTTGTCTTCAGTTTAAAAAATTATCTTAATTTGTATGAAACTTGAATGAAATCTATCTATTATATATATAATTAAAACAAAAGAAAAAGGATGGCTCAGATTTAACTCAGATTCAACAACCTAAAATAACGGTTCAGATTTAAAGAAAAAAGAACGCTTTGGAATAAGACGTACGAGGTTAAACCTGTTTAGAAGAAGGACACACTTACGCGACCCGTTTAAAAGGACACGTGACCATTCGTGTTGGAAAGGAATAAAGAGCTATATAGGCAATAATGGCGGCGGCAATCAGGAGCCTACAAAATTTGCTTGGCGGACATATGGATAGAAGTTAGGAGCCTGAGATTATTCTCTTTATGAAAGTGTTTTTATCTCTTTGTTTTCCATTTTCCTTTTTTTGAAACTAAATTTGCAAAGTACAAATTTTAATCAATCTTAATAGCTACACAAAGGTAATGCTTATGCATCTCCTTCTTATAGCCTCCTATCATTATTCTTATGCTCACTTCTACCAGTGAGAAGATCGTGCTATTACTCTGATTTTCCCTGGTGTTTTTGCCTTTATTTTTATTTACATGTACTATATATTCATATTATGCTCACTTCTGCCCAGAAGAAGGACATGGCATTTGTCTGTCATGAATAATGAAATCTGTAATTTCTCTCTAATTAAATTGTGTGTAAAATAATTTTGCTTGCTGCAATGAAAACATTTTAGCTTGGATAGCATGGCACCAGGCTATCTATCTAGCTAGGAGAGATCTACGACCCTAAACCAGTATTCCAAGTGCTTCACAATACTTAACAAAGTGCATAAATTGTGGGAAGCTGGTAAAAACAGTTAACTTTAAGCATTTTAAGTACTCCTATTGAAATGAGCAGATGATCATTTTAAGTACTCCATCAGATAAGGTTGAGAGATCAACAAGAACACCAATCACATGGAGGCAGTTACTGTGATGAACTATCATATTCGTACATTGTAGTTATTACACTACGGTTGGTTCTTGTCATTAACCAGCACAAAGAGCAGAAAGAGATTTTGGTGGTAATAATGGTCTAATTATGAGGTGAACTTACCCATTCAGTTAGGAACTGTTGTCCCTTTGGTTTGTTAATGTCTACAGCCTTGTTGTACCCAATGACAAGTTACACTAGAAATACCCCAAATGAGTAGACATCAGCCTTCTCAGTAATTTGCCCACTGTGGGCATATTCAGGTGTCAGAAAACTGCATAATCAAAAAAGAGACTCAGATTTCACAGAATTACAGTTTACATCATTTGTGCTCCTGTCAGCAAGATCTGATGTATTTACTTTACCAACCAAAATTTCTGTAGCCCCATGCCTAGATATGCAGGATGTACCATTTTCTGAACCAGTAGAAGCAGAATGCAGAGGTGCCACAAGCAACACAATATTTGATCACATACGCAAGAAATCTATGGAAGACATGCATGTACCAGTACCTTGGTTTGCTTGTGCTTTTATTGCTCCCCCTTACCTTGGTTTGCCTGAAAGGAAAACGTATTCTCAATAGATGTGGACGACAAAAGTATATGTCTAGATTTGTCCACATAGGCAACTACTGCTTTTCAACAGAGTCCTCATTTTATTATCCAAACATTATACTGTCAAAGACACATGGTAAACTGCCTTTGTCTATTCATTTCTGATGGTTGTCCTCATAAATTGATAACAGGTAGGCACGAAATTGCTTCCGTCTGCAAACGATAATCTTTTGTTTTAACAAATAACAACTGCAATAATTAGAAAAGCCATGTACCTTGGAGGCAAAGGATGGGAGTTTTGTCATAGTTGACTGCACACTATCAGCATTTAGCAAAAATAAGAAGTCCGCTCAGACCCTTTGAGCATGCATCTCCAAATAATACACCAGCACACCTGCAACGATATACGAAGGTGGAAAATTAGCTACAATGTGGCACACAATCCTCAGTTTGGGAAATATGCTGTTTTATGGACTAGAATAATAAAATATTTGAATATATAAAACGTTGTGGCATAATAATAGTCAAAATAAAATGAACACCACGCCCAGGGATCAAGCATGCCGCACACTGCATTTACTTCGCTTCTAAACACAAATGAGCATTTGGACTTAAAACAAAGCACCTATAATTTAAACTTAACATGAAGAAATCCTTCCTGTGACCCCAGGTGTTCAACATATTTATCCTGATGCACATATACGCTCTCTGGAAAAATGATTCAAGTTACTGTTCTGACATACAAAATGATTGTACTAACTCAAAGTTCAGAAAAATGATTATGTACTGTACTCACTGGCAAATTAGAGACTGTGTCCCTAAAAATATATATCTTATTTCTCTAATGTCATATCGAGTACCAAAACAATATCCAAGCAACCATAACGCTCCTAAAAATCAGATTCAGAAACGCATAGGAAAATTTTGGTTCTCCTTTCCAACATCGACGCCACCTCCCCTGTTTTGGATGGCGAATCAATCCCTGAAAGTCTGTAACTATATAGTCACACATTCATCATGAAACAAAACATAACATTCCAAGGCAAAAGAATAAGAGACATGGAAAGAATGGAATCAAACCAGCATAGTCCAGATCAAAATCCGCCGGATTCGTCTGCCCTGCACCACTCTAGCTTCTGCAGCGCCGTCTTGACAGAGGAGTGACACTCTAGCTCATGCACCACTGTCTGGAGAGAGGAGCTGGTCCAATCGATCCGAAAGATCGTTCGCCCGAGCAGGTGTCGGTGGGGGATGAAGCCCTCCGCTTCAACAGTAGGCACTTGCACTGTAATTTTTCAGAAGCATACATCACTGAATTTACATGTAACACACTGTAGGATCAGCAACAATGATTCTACACAGGTTTTGAGAAATCGAATGTGAAATACTAGCATGCGCCAAAACCACCAATAACTGGTAGCTTATGGCAGATAGAAACTACCCACAAATATAAGTAAATAGTACTGAAATTTTAACAGCAGTATATGTTTATTAACATTTGGCAATCTAACAGAAATGGCACTGCAAGTATTCAGAAACAGCAGGGAAATAAGAACTGCAACATTTTCCCTGGCAACAAAATCCGAAAAATCTTTTTCTGTGCATGGAATTTCTGAATCAAACCACAACAAAGTAATACACAGTACAAAGACAAATCAGCACTATTTCTTCTAGAAAAACAACTTCAGTGCTCTTATCTAAAAATCCACAACATCCGTATTCAAGTAGTTAAATACACCCAAGTAGATATGGGAACTCGGCAAGCATCCACTGAACATCACAAAATAGTAAAAACTAGAGATGCTTCTCCTGGCAACCAAGTACTAACAATTTTCGATGTGTACGGAAGTGCCAAACCACAATAGTGTGCAAGGTACAAATACCAAATCAACATGCAATTTCGCTTCATTCTCTTCTAGAAGGCGATTTAAATTCTCTTATCTAAAATAGTCACCATCGGCACTCAAGTAAGAGCCCAAGTAACTGGGAATTGGGCAATCATCATCCATGAAACAACAAACTACACATGAATCGACCACTGAACCCAAATTCGGAGTGTACGGTCCATGATTTAAGATCGTCAGAGCACAAACCTCTTGATGACGAAGAACGACCCCTCCACTCCCTTGCAGCTCTGCACAAACGCACGCCCATACACCAAAATCAGGAACCGCAGCGAGCACGGAACAGGACACCTGGAGGGGGAGGGGCAGCAGCATACCCATTGGATGGTGGCCTTGTCGAAGATGTAGGCGGTGACGTGCGCGGCGGTGATGAGGATGTCGGCGACAGCAGGGTCAAGGCGGCGCAGGACGGTGAGGTTGAGCAGCCGCGTGCCCTCCCTGTTCACCGCCAGGTTCAGAACTCACCTACCGCCTCTCGCAGCCGCCGCGCGCCATGGACGGTGGAAACCCTAGCGGCCGCGCTGCTTTGGTGTGGGGATTTTGGTCGGAGCCGCCAGGTGATCGCTGCTGCCTGCTGGGGAAATGGGAAGAGCGGCGCGCTCTCTCCCTCCTTTCGCTTGTCGGTCCTGGTGGAAACCAGTGTCAGCAGTCTGTGTGCCACGTTGCCACTTCCCAGTCGGCGGCTCCGGCGGTCACTACAAGAAATATGCCAACTAGTGACCTTTTATCAGTAACCCTAAAAATATTGGTCATAGATCTATGACCAATTTCAACTAATTGGTCGTAGACTGTTTTGGAGGGTCCAAACCCGAAAATATAACGACCAAATTTGTCATAAAGGTCATAGACTCATAGCATGAATTGGTCATAATTCAGACAGCACTAGCCTACGACCTTTTTTCCAGCCGATTACGACCAATTTAAATGGTCATTCGTATTAGTTGACAGCCAACTCAGCAGTTTTGCCTATGTGTGAGTGCTTCCGTGTCATTTTTGCTTACGTGTCATTACTCAGTTATTAATTTGAACTCACTAACAAGTGGGACCCCATTGACAGGAGGAGCTGATGTTGACTTGTTGACTAATCTGACCGGTGGGACCCATTGTCAGGAGAAGCACACATTGACTCCTTGACTAACTTGACCGGTGGGACCCGTAGGTATAACACGTGGGACTAGATAATAAGTTGTCATGACATGTGGGACCCGCCTCGTCCCGCCTGACATGTGGACCCACCCGTCCCACCTGACATGTGGGTCCCGCCCCGTCCCACCTGACATGTAGGTCCCACCACGCCCCGCCTGACATGTGGGACCTGCCATGACTCGCCTGACATGTGTGACCCACCCCGTCCTGATATGTGGGTTCCACCTGACATGTGGGACCCGCCCCGTCCTGACATGTGGGTCCCGCCTGCCGTGTAGGACCCACCCCGTCACGCCTGCCATTTGGGACCCACGTCGTGCTGACATGGGAGACCCACCCGCCCGGCTACTCAATAATGCAACTAAAATGCGCAGCTAGGGATCGAACCCGCGACCTCCACTTCCTCCATGGCGCAGGTAACCATAAGGCCCTCTAATCGTTTGTGTCTATACTGCACATTATTTGTAGTTATGCCATAAGCGGTGGTTACTGGGCTTGGGCCTTGTTACTGGGCTGTTTTTACTCGGCCGGCGCGGTGAGTCGGGCTGTTCACTTTTTTTTCTTGTTTTCTTTTTATTTTTTCTATTTTCTTTTATAACTTTCAACCAAATAAATTTTGTAAACTTTGTAAATATGTCCTTTGTCCTCATAGACTATAAAGGACTGTTTTTAGTCAACATAAAATATACCACTAATCTTATATATTGCTTTACATAGGGTTTTGAAGAATTTGAAATACAATTTTGGGATTATTCTTTCAAATTCAAATGCATGACTAAAAAATGCTGGATTTTAAAATTATGTCATGATGAAATGAAAATATACACTTATAAACTTTGGGTTTTAAATTATGTGATGCTATTTTTTGAAATACAATTAGGCATGACTAATTCAAATAAAAAATAAAATGGTAACCTTCACCGAGAATCCTTTAATGTGACCTATCACATGAAATGGCTTTCGACTCAAATGAGCTAGGGTATAGCCTTTAACATAGCATAGTTTGTCGGAATGAAGCCATATTTCACACACTCGTGTCCATTATTTTGATTTTTTTTAATTCCTGATGCCGAATTCAAAATGCGGTCAAAATTAACGACACGACCGTTCTTAGCGAGGGGTTGAATCTTGCGAAACTATTGGTGTATCTCTGATGAAATAGATAGTTGTGAACCTAAAAATGATTTTTTTCAAAAAATTACGAGTAAACTACGAGGCAGCTGTAGTTCAAATTTGACCTGGTTCCAACCGAATCGGGAGAAATTTGTGTTTTTGATGAGAGGTGTATAGAGACATTTTGAAACACAAACATTTGGTTATTTGTGCATTTAATATGGTATAATATTTTTATAAATTGTTGTGGTTCAAATTTGTGACATAGTTTTTGTAGTTGCTTCACAAAACAACCCATTTTCGGCACTCGAAAAATGAGAAATGATTTTTTTCTGTAACGAAAATGAAAACTTTCTTCGCCAACATTGTTCTCCATTCCAAGATGCACGCTTGTATATAATATGGACATATTTAAACAAACTATGCCATGAATGTCATCATAACATTCGTCATTTGGCCTAAAAGTCATGAATCTTCGTTCATGGTAGCTCATTTCTGAGAACACTTTTTCAAGATATTTGCCGTATTTCAAGTTTATTATTTTTCCTCAAAACTAGGTCACATATTACTACACATTGCGTAGGATTTCCATTATTTTGATTTTTTTTGAATTCTTTATGCCGATTTCAAAATGCGGTCAAAATTGACGACATGACCGTTCTTAGATAGGGGTTGAATCTTGTGAAACTATTGGTGTATCTCTGATGAAATAGTTAGTTGTGTACCTAAAAATGATTTTTCAAAAAAATCACGAGCAAACTACGAGGCAGGTGTAGTTCAAATTTGACCCGGTTCCACCTGAATCGGCAGAAATTTGTCTTTTTAATGAGAGGTCTATAGAGACCTTTTAAAACACAAACATTTGGTTATTTGTATATAAAATATGGTCTAATATTTTAAAAAATTGGTGTGATCCAATTTTATAACATATTTTTGGTAGTTGCTTCACAAAACAACCTATTTTCGGCACTCGGAAAATGAAAATTGATTTTTTTATGTAACGAAAATGAAAACTTTCTTCGGCAACATTGTTATCCATTCCAAGATGCACGCTTGCATGTAATATGGACATATTTAAACAAACTATTCCTCGAATGTCATCATAACATTCGTCATTTGGCCTGAAAGTCATGAATCTTCGTTCATGACTGCTCATTTCTGAGAACACTTTTTCAAGATATTTGCCGTATTCCAAGTTTATTATTTTTCCTCAAAACTAGGTCATATATAACGACACATTGCGAAGGATTTCCATTATTTTGATTTTTTTTAATTCTTTATGCCGATTTCAAAATGCGGTCAAAATTGACGACATGACCGTTCTTAGATAAGGGTTGAATCTTGCGAAACTATTGGTGTATCTCTGATGAAATAGATAGTTGTGTACCTAAAAATAATTTTTTTTAAATCACCAGCAAACTACGAGGCAGCTGTAGTTCAAATTTGACCCGGTTCCAGCTGAATCGGCAGAAATTTGTCATTTTGATGAGAGGTCTATAGAGACCTTTTGAAACACAAACATTTGGTTATTTGTGCATTTAATATGGTATAATATTTTTATAAATTATTGTGGTTCAAATTTGTAACATATTTTGTGTAGTTGCTACACGAAACAACCGATTTTCGGCACTCGGAAAATGAGAAATAATTTTTTTGTGTAACGAAAATGAAAACTTTCTTTGGAAACATTGTTCTCCATTCCAAGATGCACGCTTGTATGTAATATGGACATATTTAAACAAACTATTCCTTGAATGTCATCATAACATTCGCCATTTGGCCTGAAAATCATGAATCTTCGTTCATGGTAGCTCATTTCTGAGAACACTTTTTCAAGATATTTGCCAATATTCCAAGTTTATTATTTTTCCTCAAAACTAGGTCACATATAACGATATATTGCGAAGGATTTCCATTTTTTTATTTTTTTTTGAATTCTTTATGCCGATTTCAAAATGCGGTCAAAATTGACGACATGACCGTTCTTAGATAGGGTTGAATCTTGCAAAACTATTGGTGTATCTCTGATGAAATAGATAGTTGTGTACCTAAAATTTGTTTTTTAAAAATCACCAGCAAACTACGAGGCAGGTGTAGTTCAAATTTGACCCGGTTCCAGCTGAATCGGCAGAAATTTGTCTTTTTGATGAGAGGTCTATAGAGACCTTTTGAAACACAAACATTTGGTTATTTGTGCATTTAATATGGTATAATATTTTTTTAAATTATTGTGGTTCAAATTTGTAACATATTTTTGGTAGTTGCTACACGAAACAACCGATTTTCGACACTCGGAAAATGAGAAATGATTTGTCTTTTTGATGAGACGCGTATGGAAACTTTTGACACACAAATATTTGGTTATTTGTACATAAAATATGGTCTAATATTTGGTAGGCTCCTCACAAGAATACAATTTTGCAACAAAGATTTGGTAGGCTCCTCACAAAAATACACCCTGAAACTTACTTATTCCAGCCCAAAAGAATTCGGCCAATAAGATGTGTGAAAGCCACCTCCCACGGATCGCTGAGCTGGACTAATCTGAACCATCCGTTTGCCAGGAGCCAACGATCGGATCACCACCGACATTCCAACCCCAAACCCTCACCCACCAACCCCCTCTCTTCACCCTCTCTCTCCCCGAGACCCCGACTCCAGATTCCAGAATCGCTCCCTCCCCAGATCAAGATCGCAGCCGCCGCCACCGCCCCCTCTCCTCATCTCCACGGCAGGGCCCCTCCACCGGCGCCCCTCATCCCCCCGCCCCATCTCCTCCGGCCTATCCCCTCCTTTTTCCGCCGGCCCCTCATCTCCTCTGCCCCATCCCCTCCTGTTCGAACACCCGAATCAGATCGAACGTCGCCGCACCTACTCCGCCAACGAGAGATGTGCCGCAACCCAGGAGCCACGGCGTCGCGGCTGGCTTCCTCGCCGGCGCGTACGTGCACGCTTTGATGCGCGGCGCTCTGTCAAGCTGGCCGGACCGCGGCGCGTGCGTGGCCTGCCTAGGGTTTGCGGTGGCGGCGCTACACACCGGCCACGAGTCTCCGGCCACCAGCACGTCGCCAACACGAGCGTCGGAGGCCGTCGTCTACCTCGCGCTGCATGCTGCTGTCGTCGTCTTCGCGACGGAGCCCCACGGTAGTCAGGTCGTGGTTGCTCCAGAACTGAAGGCCGGGAATTCTCCTGCTAGAGTCACTGCTCCCCTCTCCCTCTCCCCTTTCCCCCTCTCTCCGTATAACATGCTCAAGCTCCCCCTCTTACTTCCTGCAGATGCCCCCGGATTGGAGGGTGCTCCCCCTCTACTGGAGCGTGGATCGGACGGGATAACGACCGTCGCCACCATCTCCGTCAGCCTCGAGGTGAGTACTTCTACATGACTCCTCACTGCCTATCCTGTAATTCAATCGAGTTGGAACTCCAGTAGTGAACAGTATTCAAATTCTGTGAGGCCATACATATGAACCTGATAAAACATAGTGCTTGATATGATATAATTACTAGCACTTGTCTGGTTTTACAGTGCTGTGCCTGAACTACTAAGTAAACCCCACATGCTAGCTCATTTGATATTTTGTTGTCCTATGGTTGCCAAGACACCATGCATTGCATCAAACCTCATCAACTAATGCCCAATATATATAAACTCTATGAAACAAGACTGTCAGTAATTAAACAACAGAAATGACTGCCAATTCTAATATATGGTGCTGATTCAAATCCTCATCTCAAGTTGGGAACCATCCACTGTTATGCAACATGACTGTGTTCTTGATTGACTTTTGATTGTCTATCAGAAGTATTGGACTCTATTGATGCATGCCTTTGATAATTATTGCTTGAGTGATACTGATCCAACACAAAACTTAATTAATATCTTTGCATTACCTTGCTGTTTTCATGTTTTAGATGTATGTATGGGATGGTGTGCTGTTGGAGATGGATTGTGAGTACACGGCAAGACCAACCTCAAATCATCAAGGTATAGATAGATGGTGTGCGTATGCAAGAGCAGTTGATGTGCACTTATATCTATTATTTATGTCTAAGATTGTCGACTGAGATGTTTCTGTTATGTGTTGCTTCTTATTCATGCTCCTCTGTTATATCTTCGTCAATGTCTACACAAATGCCATCTCTGTCTGGCAACATATTTCTCTTTCTTGTGTCATGTATCTGGTATCACTTTAGATATTTCTAGTGAATGCTGAAATACCATGTTTGTACTACTTGCCAGTATAGATGTACTGATGCAAACACTACTTGTGTACTTATGGAGTAGTAAATAACCTGGTACCTGGCACTTCATTCTCCAAGTCTGCACAGAGCATTGTTCTTTTAGATTTACACATGATATGGTTCTCTAGCTGGGACTTGAAATATACTGTGCTATCTTGCTGCATGTTTCTGCTTATAGCTATAATTATAATACCGACTACCATTGTAACTCTGCTTTGATGTTCATATTAGACTGGGACCAGAAACTCCAGCAGACGGTGGAGATGTTCTCGCTGAAGTTGGCCAATGCCACCTATGGCGAGATCAGTGGGATGGTCAACATTCTAGGTGACGACGGCTTCATCAACATCATCAGTCACAAGGTACATATATTGTGCAACGATTGATCATACATGTGCTCATGTGAGAAGAATATGTTGCATGATCTTAGCATTAGTTCCATGAACCCATATTCCTTGTTCGAAAAAAGCTGGTCTGACTCCGACTGTTGCAGTAATGTTGTTTGATAAGATCTGCTTCATGCTTTAATTATCGGTTATTTAATTATGTTCTTATCGCAAATCTGCTGCTGTTGTGCATAAAATTGCTTGTCTTTACTGTTGTACATGCCCCTATGTTTATGTCTAGTAAGATTAAATTGCTACTCTTATTGATGGAGTTATTCAATATGAAGTAGCACCTACTTTCTGGGCCTGTGATATTGAAAACTAATATTTATGATGCATTGGTCTGTATGGCCTTGTTTTTCGATGCATATATATGTTGTAGTTGTTAGGCCTTGATCTCAACTTCTCAAGTTTAAATTCCCTTGTGTAGGTAACTTTTCATTTTTATTTTCAAGCATTTAATTTCCACTGTATTTATGTTGATCAGGATCTAATGTCGTTGATGCTGCTGCTGCTCTGACAGAAGATCAAAAGAAGCCTGGAGAGGTGCATCACAGTTTTAGTCCACAATGTTTTGGTTCTTTTATCTGTTTTTCAATGGATGTACACTTGCTGGATCTGAACTGTAATTAGACTTGTTCCTGTTGTGTTACTATGGATGTGCCGACGTGTATCTGCTATATTTGATTGAATAATTTCTCTATTTTAATCATTTTATCGAGTGAATTATTGATTGTTTGCTGTTGTAATGTCTAAAATTGAAACCTGTGAATTTAAATGACAAGAAGGTCTACTGGACCAAATTCTATTTGGGCTTTAACAAGCTACGGCCCAAACAATAGCGGACCGTAAATTATGCATTTCTGAAAAACCCAAAAGAAAAAGGCTGAATGAAAAGGACAATAGAAAGGTCACGGCCCCAAAATAAAATGGCTGAAATGTTGGGCTTGGCCCATATAGTTGGTCAAATTAACAGGAAAAAAATATAGAAATGAGTCGAATTGTTGGGCTTGGCCCATGTAAAGGACCAAACTGGACCAGGCTGATTTTGATCTACGACCATTTCGTTTTGTCACAATTTTGCCACGTCAGCTCTGCCATGTTGGATCTGACGTGGTCAGTCCGGATTGCCAGTGACCAAATAATTTGGTCATAAAATCTATGACCTTTTTTTGGTCACAAACGTCTATGACCAATTCCCAAAAAAGGTCACGTAGTTTCATTAGTGACGCTCATCTTTTGATCAACTATTTTTGGTCACAAAAAGGTCACAAATGAAAAAACCTGACCTTTCAGTGACCAATATGGAGGGTCACTAGGTAGCATATTTCTTGTAGTGGGTTCCGGGCCCACTGGTCAGTAACGGCGTGCGACGTTTCTGGAACGGTGGTGCCTAGAAAATTTTCCCCTTTCCCTGGTGACGTGGATCACTAAGCTTGGTCTAGCTGTCATTTTGATGATTGGGCTCATCAGCTTGCTAAATTTTGACGGGGGACTCTATTTGTGTGGCCGCCCGGCCCAGACGCCCAGTGATGATTTCAGAAGGCGGGGAGGTGGAGGTGGCAGATTGAATAGATAGAAGTGGAACGGGTGGATTGACGAAAGCTCGCCTAGACCACCTTGGCCTGGAAGAAGGTAAGGAGTAGTTGTCGGCGGAGCTCACAGACGTCGACGTTCTCGCGGAGCTCACCATCTTCTCTTCCGGACGCTTTGCTGCTCTGGTTCTAGACAATTGACGTGTGTAGATAGCTGACAAGCTTCTCCTCGACGTTACAGAGCAGATAGAGCATCCCTGCTAGCATGGGCGGTGACTTCGACATAAAAATCCGACCTTGAGCTCGCAGTCACAGTCGTAGGCTCGACACGTATAAGACGATGACGAAGGACAGGGAAATGACGCGGGGGGAAACAAGGCACAGGGGAGCAAGGTGGTGATAACTTGACGCGGGGAAGCCTGGCCGTGGTGCTTTGGGGCAGTGGGGAATGGACGACGACGCATAGGGAAAATGGAGGCTTTTTTTCCCAAGAGAAGGAAATGGAGGAGCTTGATTTGGAATGGTAAGGATGACAACGCAGAGGGGAAACAAGTTGATACCCAAAAATGTTCAATGACGTTTTTACAAAATTGTAGCCGTGACATTAAAAAAAGAAATAAATAAGCAGGTTATATTATGTTGCAAGTGGAAGATGTAAAGTGTATAAGTAAATGTATGGTATTGGTATCGTACTACTTCTCGATATGTTTTTTTGCACACGATGATTCTCTCTTCTACAATTTTTTCTAAAAATATTATGCATCTAGCAAACTTTTATCGTAACTTTCATCCTTATTTCTATTCAAAGAACACCCTACGGGCGTGGCGTGCCGCCGCGCCAAGGCCTACTAGCACTAGTGGAAAACCCCCCTATAGTCCCGGTTGGTTTGGGCTATTAGTCCGTGGTATTATAGGAGCATACCACATAACCTTAGCGGGAATCCTCTTCCTGTGGGGCTCGTCATCGCCCTCAACATCACCAGGGTCATCTTGTCTGATCTTGTACCGCAGTGCAGTGCATACCGGACATGCATCCAAATTCTCGTACTCCTCACCGCGGTAAAGGATAATGTCATTGATGCATGTATGTATCTTCTGCACATCTAATCCTAGAGGGCAGATAGCCTTCTTTGCTTCGTACGTAGTCTCGGGCAATTCGTTATCCTTTGGAAGCTTCGGCTTCATTATTTTCAATAACTTCTCAAATCCCTTGTCAGATAAACCAGTCTCTGCCTTCCATTTCAGCAATTTCAGTGTGGTACCGAGCTTTGTGCTGCCATCTTCGCAATTTGGGTACAACAACTTTTTGTGATCCTCTAACATGGCCTCCAACTTCAGCTTCTCCTTTTCTGTATCGCATTCTCGTTTTGCATCAGAAATGACACGACCAAGACCATCAGCGGGCTCATCTGACGCACGTTGTTCTTCAACTCCTTCTTCTTCATTGTCTTTCATCGCAGTATCACCGTATTCTTCAGGGAACATAGGATAGTTCTCATCCTCCTTTTCTTTTTCATTGTCTTCCATCATAACCCCTCTTTCTCTGTGCTTGGTCCAATAATTATAGCTGAGCATGAAACCTCTCCGAAGCAGGTGGCCTTGAAGGGTTCTCGAGGAAGAGTGCTCCTTAACGTTCCGACAGTCCACACATGGACAAGGCATAAAACCATCATATTTGTTTGCCTCAGCCACATGGATAAATTTATGCAGGCCTGCAATAAAATCAGAACTGCGTCGGTCGCCGTACATCCATCGCTGCCGTTCATCCATCTGCATATCATATAATTAAGTTTATCAAATACAATTAGAATAACATATTGAAAACTGAAATGACCACCGTACATCGACACATGCAATATTTCTGTATCAATTATAGATGAAAAGGATAAAGTTGCTAACCTCGGTCGAGGATATCATTTTGTGTGAACTTAAGTGTGGCTCGGACATTTCATCGAACACATCTTGTGCGTGGCAAAGGAAAAAAAAACTAGCACCCACTTCCCACCAATCCAAGGAAAAAAAATAACAGAGGAGAGAATAAGGGGGGTGGGGTTACGTAGTATATATAGGCAGGGGGGCATTGGTCCCGGTTCTTACCACGAACCGGGACCAAAGCTCGGGCATTGGTCCCGGTTGGTTGCACGAACCGGGACTAATGTCCCCAACCGAACCGGGACCAATGCTACATGGGCTCCTGGCAACTCGTTGAACTTACAGCGGGATGATCTTAAAGTCTAAATCCCTGAATTATTAAATCCAGGTGTAAATTGAACCCTAGACGTGTTTGGTGAACTGGGAAAGCAACAATCCTGACGGAGATCATCTTAGCCTCACTTACAGTGGGTCCAGATGTCATATACATCTTCTTCCTTTCTCCCCCAAATGTATTTCCTTTTATGCAATCCGCATCCACCCCAATCGAGCAACGACGTCAGCAGCACGCAGCGCGCGGGAGGAGCCGTGTGAGGGACAAGCGCGGACGACGAAGGGAGCGCACAACGCGAACGAGCTCGACCAGCACGGCGCGAACTCTGTCTCAGCACACGACGTCGACCAGCTTGCTGAGCGTTATCCTAATTCAACCTCCTGGACCCCGTACGCAACTAGACTTGTGCCTGTCGAGCTAGACACCAAATCCACCAGGGATGTAGTTGTACGCACACTAATGCAACATCCGATCGGACGCACAATGACGCCTTCCGCCGCGGCTGCGATTGGCATCGAGGTCGTCTAGACCGCGCACAGGCCTTCGGCGCGGCCAGGCGCCGCAGACACGGAGGTGATCGCGTTCGCCCAGATCGACGACGACGTGGAGGCGTGCATCCAGGTGGCGAGCTCGAGCAGGCTCTCGTACAGGCGCTGCCGCCGGCCCGGGGTGTGCTGTGGCGCCGGGTCCATGGTGAGTCCCAGGTCGAGACTCGTCTACGCGGAAGGAGGCACGCCCGCGGCCACATGGCCAGGACGGCTAGCGACACTGCTCTCGGTCGTCCTTGCTCGGACAACACGAACGCATCATATCATCGGTGGTGGCGGATACCGGCGGGGAGGAAGATGGACCGGGATAAGGGATGACTATGACATGTGGGTCCGTCTAGTCAGCGAGACCTTCAGGGTTCATTTTGTCGGACCTCTATGAGTTCTAGGTTCAAAATGGACTTTTCCCTTATCCATAGACCTTGCAGTCTTGCTTATGTCCTTCGGTTCATCATATATATTCAGTTTTTCTTTTGTAGTCCCATTACTTTTTTTTAACAAGGCAAAAGTTTTGTCTATTTCTTTAACTAGTAATTGTGCACGTGCACGTGTAATATTATGAAATATATTAATAAATTATCGCAAAAGTCTAATTTATCAATATGAACCGATCGGATGTAGTGTAAAATGTATTGCGATTGAGAGAATTTACAAATATTTGTTTACATTAATAAACCAGTAGCCTAGAAATAATACCGAGAACTTACCCATGAAGAGTATTTGTGTAAATCGATGATTGTAACATGTTCAATCTACTTGTTTTTCTGGGTTACATCAAATTATTCATCAAATAAACTGTTAAGCTATGTCTTATGCACTGTACTTCACTGATTTATGTTACTTCTTGTGCCCCATGTGCAGCTACAACCCAGTATTAATTCAAATGTAAGAGAAAAGAAGATACATTTAATTATCTGTCATTGAATCTTCGTAGCCATAAACACATGCTTCTGTTGTTTTATTGCTAACAATGATCTTTTTCTAAACTGTATGGATTTTTTCCTTGCCTTTTTTGCTTTGGGCACATAGTGCAAAGCTTGCAAGAAAAGAGGATGGCCAGCAATTACTCATGATTCAGGAAAAAGAGAGGCATGAACGGACGAACAAGAAGAAAAAGCAACGTGTTCAATCCTCGAAGCCGTTGTTACTGCACTTGATGTGCCCCTTCCCCATTTTGGCACATTAGGACTACAAATAATTTTGCTAGATACTTGCACGCGACCCCAATGCTTTCTTTTTTGGGCCAGAGAACTCATTTTTTCCTTTAATATTTGACAACCGGTGATTCTATGATTTGATGATTAAAATGTACTTCATTAAAGAAAACGAATTTATGAATACTACCTGTAGGAAGTAGAAAACCTACAGCATTTTTTGGAAGATTTAACTGGATACTAATACCAAAGACGAACTTAATAAAAGATAATGAAGTCTTGAACACATCTCTGACCATCTGACAAATTTTCTCCGCTCCACTGGTTTTCGTTTTCACTCCACTATAAACGGCACTTGTTGTAGATGCCTGCAAATATGCAGACCAGATTCAGATAAACATTCTTGTTTCTGTAGTTTTGATAGAATTATCAGATCGGTAGGAGTAAAACAGAATTTGCGTTAAGGGCAAAACACACAAGAGGTCAATAAAAAAAGTCACCTTTGGTTTTGAGGAAGGAGCTTAGCTATTTCTGTCCTAATTTTCTTCGATCCTAAGACTGTGAGACATAGCAGATCCCTTCTGTGCAGTCTGCTGCAGAGATGGAGGACGAATTCATCATTTGAACTTGTGACGATGGCAGGCGTGGTTCTGTTGCCTCTGAACCTCCGGCAGCCACTGGTTTGCGACGGTGGCTGTTGTTTTAGGATGGCATGTGACGCGTGTGTAGCGAGAACCGAAGAAAAACCTGAAGAAAAAGACATAAGCTAGCAGCCCAGAAATCCATAACCGTAAGGAAAAAGACAAGGAAAAAGATAATGCAGAACATCAGTATCATCTGTGTAAGGTAGTTGCTTCCTACACCAAACTGGTTTGTCTGATCTTATTGTTTCCTAAAAAAAGGAAATACCCCATCCCTCCGAGCGTCACACCTTGTGAAGCTGACGGCTTACACCTCTCTCTTGTGAACGGATCGATAGGAGCTTTCTGCAAGCACAAAAGGAAAACCCCGTTCAGCCACCACTCATGATCATATACTAATATATAAATTTCAATCAGGTACTTTATTTTGTGAGGACGGGAGGGAGTTTTAAGTTGTATTTACCTGTTTCATATCTGTGAGAAATACATAAAACTCTCGAAGAATTCCCCAAGAATTTTTCAATGGGCCCTGAAAGCGAATAACTAATCAGAATGTCAGCTTTCATATAACAACAAAAATACTACAATAAAAGATCAGACCAATTTTCTAATATGCCGACACTAAAGGGATAAAATAGCGTGGTGCTACTTAGCGACTGGGTGAATTCATCGCAACTTAAAAAGAATTGGTGAATTAATATCAATTTGCTGTCACAAAGAATATACACAAATTTGTTCTTTCTAAAATGGAATAGTAGAATTCCACCAAATAGGAAATATGGATCCATCAATGTCATTTTGCATACCCTGGTTCTAACTTTGAACCAAACCACGTTCTCTGTTGCGACAAGCTCTAGCAGACTAAATGACTAAAGGACCCTGACTTCTATACAATCTGCAGTTTCGTTTAAAAATTATTCGAGGAAATATATGAGTATGAATACACAGATTTCAGTCGCCGCTATAATGTGTTTAATCCCCAAAATCAAGTATGGAGTCGCTAGGGATCTGAGTTGTAGTTTCAGGTCGGAGCGATTGTACTGTACATGGCTGGCCGTTCCGGGAGAGCAGCGACCTGGATGCATGGCCGGTCGGCCGGCCGGCCGGCCGGCGAGGACCACAGGTCTGCTGCCAGTGGTATGCCTCGCCGGAGAATCCATGCCGACGATCACAGGGGAGTAGGAGACTATGGTCCTGCTACGTAGTGCTACCATAGTTCATCATAATAGAGTTTAAAATCTGAGGCGATAGTTTTCTGATTAATGAGATCTGGTTCTTCGCTAAAAGTCTAGATTTGCCGTACTCCATTGGCGGCTGAGTGAGGACTAGAAACCTATGTTGCCTGCCATGGGGTAGCACGGGATGAGGGCAGCGATGGGGAGGATTCATGTGAACTGGAAACATCATGGACCAATGCGCCGAGCTTAGAAATAACACCACATATGATATATCTGTGAAACGATTGACATCTCCTTTCTACCAAAGACATCTTTGTTCAATAATTAATCTCCTGCAAAAAAAGGTTACAGCTTCAGAGTTTTTCTTGATGGGACCTAAAATCACTGAATTACCGATCAGTTAATTTGAATGTTGATATAACACATTGTTGTGAAAACTGTTTCCCGCTAAAACAGTGGTGGATACACGACCTACGTAAAACAAGTATATAATCCCACAAAATTCTATGACTATTCTGATACCTTTTGGTGGAAAATCCTTAGCGACGATGAAAATAAAAACTTACTTCCTTTTAGATATAATAATATAAACTTGCTTTCACGGCAAGAAAATCTCCCATACAAGAATGGAAATCCGAGATTGAAATATGCAAGTCAAAACTAAATCTGTACAGCTCGTGAGTAACCCAACAACAGTGGCGAGATCTCCAATCTTATTTTCTCCGTTCATGCCCATGGTTCTTACTTCTCCAATCTTATTTTCTTCTACCAAAGCTATTCCCATATCTGATATTGGTACTACTCGGATCAGCGTTATATGGCTTTTTATTATAAAATAAATATTATCCTTGCAAATCGTAGCTGTAAGCCGATCTCAAACCAAAATTGCAATGAACAGTAGTACCAATCTACATGGGGAAGGAAACATTGAGCAATTGAAGAAAGCTATTGGCTTACAGGACCATACATACTGGCGTTGTGCAGTTTGAACAACATCTGAAAAGCACTGTACTTTAGCTCCGTATGGGGATCGACCTATTCAAGGAATCGTAGAAAAGCTAAGCACGCCAAAAAGTATGAATTCACAAATCAGTAAATATGTGCCACTAGTGGAGACAGGGCCTCCTGTCCCGGGCCGTGAGGAGCTTCTGTCCCGGGTCGAGAACCGGGACAGGCTAGGCGGGACTAAAGGCCAAGTCTTTAGTCCCGGGCCTGTTACCAGCCGGGACAAAAGATCCACGACGTGGCCGCCTGCGGAGCGCGCTGGGGGCAACACCTTTAGTCCCGGCTCGTATAACGGGCCGGGACCATAGTCCCACCACGTGGCCGCCTGCGGAGCGCGCTGGGGCAAAACTTTTAGTCCCGGTCCGTATATCGGGCCGCGACTAATAGTTTTCTTTTATTTTCTTTTATTTATTACTTTAGGGTTTAGGGTTTATTTGTTTTCTTTTATTTATTTCTTCAAGCATGTAAAGATAATTGTTTTCTTTTAGCGGTATTTCTACGCTATGACATACCATACACATTCGTGCATATATAAGATAACTTGTCTTGCGATCGAGCATACAAATATATACAAATATTTACATGGAGATCACAATTACCGGGACTAGAGCCCGTATATTCGATTACACGGCCGGGGATCATCAGAAGCGCCTATTCACACTAAATTCACCGGCGTCGTTTACCATCTCGTCCAACAAAAATCCCGCCAGCTCCTCAGCAATTGCTAGTACGCGTTGCTGTGGTAGGAGTCGATCCCGCATTTCTTCGAACTATATAAGAAAAGGAGATCAATATGAACATCAACCATGATAACAAAAAGTGACGGTAATAAAATAATGTTGTGAATGTATTGCTTATGTCGACTCTATAATCTTTGTGCTCAGTGGTAAACGAGTGAATGAACTCGCAAACGTAGTATCCACATAGATTCGTCCCCTGTGGCTGCCTCACGCACTTTACGAGAATATAATTCAATCAAAATAACAATCTAGCATCATAATTGTATTGAAACTAGAAGTAAAGAGATGCGTGGACATATCTCGTACTACTTACCGGGATCGGAGTAAACTTCAGCTTCTCACTCCATTGGCCCGCCACCACATCCTTGAACCGGATCCAAACCCTGCCCAGTAAAGAAAATGAATTAATGAATGAGTTATTCATTACCTGATATCTCATGAAATCAACGAAAGAGACCGATATAGCGCGAAAATTACATCTGGAGCATGTCCTGCATGCTGCGGAACTCTTCCATGGGTCTCTTTAATGGGTCCATGACTTCAACTATTCCCTTATCAACTTGAATGTTTAGCAGAATCCAGTGAAACCTGCACACGTTTATATACACGTCAGTAACTCATCAATTACAGTTAACATCGATTAAGCAAAAGTGAATGTGTACATCATAGTAAGACCCTCACCCGAAGTTGTAAGGAAATAGTATGTGGTCACAGTAATTTTGCTCCGCTAGAAACCTTAGAAGGTTTTGCTCCGTCTCGTCGGGTTTCGTCGTTAAAGAATACAGATGTACTTTATCTGGGTCAATGAACCCAACACTATAGACCTTTCTTTTACATTCCCGGATCTTCATTCTGCAGAATAGAGTACAAAAGGATATAACGAGGATAATTAAAATGCAATGAGCTGAACAACTGAAAGACTGAACAACTTATAAGTAGACAATGAATTCAAAAACTTACAGACAGTAGCAACTCATGAGACATTTGTCGAGGGCGTCGAAGTTGTATAACTGGAAGAGTTCTGAAAAGTCAACATGGACCTCGTCTTCTCGGAAGTAGTACTCATGTGGGACTTTCGCCACGATCATTATTCTGCCCTTCTTTGACTCTTCCATGTACCAGTCATGCAATTTCCACATTTGTGTTGGCAGTTCTTGCCACTTCTCTCTGCTGACCAATTCCGCCTTTGGGACATATGTAGGGACTACAGGAGCCTTGGGTATATTGTCGTCTTGGGTACCAAGCAATTCCGCAAGAGTCACACCCATATCGGCCGCCAACTTCGCAGCTTCTGCCATATCCTGCTGTTCCGCCTGCACGGGAACGTCTGTGGATAACACCTTGAGGGGTGGGATCGACTGTTTGGCATGTTCTCCGAGCTGGGGAACGTCCCTTCTTTTCGCACTTGCACCTTTACTTGATTTGCTCCCGCTTGCACCTTCACCTGATTTTCCCTTCCGCACTTCCTTCCGAAGTGTGCGTAGATAGTCATCTGGCTTATGGTGCAAGTCATATTGCGATGGTGTGTTCAGAAAATCACGTGCATACGCTTTTTGCTTCTCGGTGTATACTGGGGCGGCCTTGGGTTTCTTCTTTGCAAAATGCGCATCTTTTTCGGCCTTTGCGATCGCTGCGATTTCCTCGTCAGTACGGTCGTAAGTTCTGATAGGAAGATTCTTATGAGGTACTCTTGGGAGGGGTGACCTTTGTCGTTTTGGGCTGCTGCGTCGGTTAGTACTCATCGACGGATCACGCCTCCGCTTATTGTCCTTAGCGGGCAAAGGCGGCGGCGAAGACGGCGGACCCAAGTCCGGGAGCGGAGATCGAGATGGACTCGCGCTGTGGTGGTCGTAGTCATGGGGTGGGCTGCTTCTTGGAGGTGTAGGGGACCTGCGACGACTCGGAGGCGGTGTTGTCCTTGGCGCCGAGCCTGGAAGCCTGATGTTGTTCTTGTCCCATAGAATGACAGCACCTAGTACTTCTCCGAGTGTCCTCTCATCTTGCGGTCCAGGGATGTCAAGCAACATATCAATAAAGTCTGGTAGTACTTCATCCACCACGACTTTAGCATAGCCAGCTGGAATCTCACGGCCATCCCAGCGTGCGTCAGGTGGACAAGGTAGAACACATCCGACCGCCACCTTCATGGATATGTTCTTCAATTTCTGATGGAGCTCACAAGATATTGAATCCTTGATTCCATCCACGGGGTAGCCAGGACCGCCTTCTATGATTCGCCGTGCATCGTCAGCCGGGACCTCCGAGTCACCCACGCTGCTTTTACGCTGAGACGGGCCGGCGGTAATATCGAGTGCAGGATCTTGCTGGCGCAGTACTCCTCTAAGTTCGTCAATCTGCTGCTGCTGTTTGTCAATTCTGGCAAACAACTGGCTGAACTTGTCTCCCACCTCCTCCTCCTGTCGCCGCTTTGCTCTCGATCGGCTTCTGTAAGTTTCCATGCCTTTGGCAAACCCCATCCACCACGGACAACTAGGGCCAAAGCCTCGTGTTCGTCCTCCTTTTTCATCATTCCCGAGGACCAATGTCAGCATGTATTTCTCTCTATCGGGACGGAACTTTAACTTCCCCTCTTTAATTTCTTTCACCACTCTAAGCCAATTGTCCCTGGGTATCCTAATCCCGTCACTGCAAATAAGGTCCCCAGTTGTTTCGTCGTATTTACTCCCAAGTGCAAGGAACCAATTTCTTGCCCTCGTTTCCCATTCTTCGCGCAATGGTTCTGGTTGGATCCCTTTAGCAAGCAGCTCTTGCTCTTTTTTATCCCACTTTGGTATGGCAGTCTTGTAGCCCCCTGGCCCCAATTTATGGTGATACATTTTCTTGTCAGCATTTTTCTTGTTCTTTTTTGACAGCTCCTTGGCATCTTCTGACTCCTTGTACTCCTTAAATGCGTTCCAGTGATCCGCCTGCTTCGCTAGATAGCCTTCAAATACTGGAGCAGTCTTTTTCTTCCGATACTCTTGCCATAATCTTCTCTTCCACACCCGGAATAGTTCGGCCATCTTCGAGAGAGTACACCGCTTGACTTTGTCCCTCAATTTTCCAGTGTCGGCAGGATCCTCCAATTCTGGCAGGGTGAAATGTGCCATGAGGTCATTCCAAAGACCCGTTTTGTACCTTTCGGCGACATACTCACTATCGTTCGCCCCTTTGCGCTGATTCCAGTCTCGAACACTGATCGGGACGTGATCCCTAACCAGAACACCGCATTGTTTTCTAAATACATCGGCAGCCTTCTTGGGTTCCTCCGGTTCGCCCGTAGGCTTTATGACCTCAAATGTATAATGCGTAGATGGGCCCAACTTTTTGGTCGGTCCTCGTTTGGTAGATTTGCTCGATGTGGAGACCTAAGAGAAGAAACATTCATCAATTTATATATATACAACTCAAATAATGCATCTACTGATCGCCGAACTTCATATCTACCTCGCCGGACTTCGTTAAGGGTCCACCGGCTTCTCCATCATCGGAGCTATCGCCTTCTCCATCATCGGAGCCGTCGACTTCATCCTCACTTCGGTGGTCGACCTCCATTCCATCCCCGGAGGGGTTCAGATACGACGACGGAGATTCGGCTGGATCAGCATCTGGGGCGTCGTGGATTAAATTCTCGAGAATTTCTTCCTGTATTAGGTCTCTACGGGTTGGACTAGGTGGATCCATAGTTTCTGCAAAATGCACACAATATTATTTCAAAATGCATCAAATAAAATGAGTCACAATCTATTAAGTCATAATATATCCACTACAAATCAATTACTAAAAATTACTACAAATCAATTACTAAAAATTACTACAAGCATGATTAATTCATTTTATTTTCTTAGGCACTAATAGCATTTTACAACTAACTTCATTTTGTTTTTACTTAAGCACTAACAGTACTAACATATTAAGAACAACATTATGTAGTGATCTACAGTACCTAAACATTTCACAAACAACAATAGCAACAATTTCATAAAGGACCAAATATTTATTTTATCACTTTTAATAGGCAGAAACACCATTTTTAGAGTTTATTAAGTCCAGGGTGTTCTGTTCATCAACAAGTTATGCAAAGATAGGTTTAGGTTCTATGTAAGTATTTTAAACTAATGCAATTGGATTTAGTCAAAAATCTTATTCACAGAAAATTAATTAAATGCTATAAAACCCCACTGGTCTAAACTACCAACACATGCCATTTCAAAACTATGTATCACAAACATATGAGGCTAATTTCTACAGAAAGCTATACTCACAGGCATTCCAGAACAATTGGATTTACAAATTTTGGATTCATATTTCTCAAGTTAAAAAATAGTTCTTTGATTTATACCAGTGGCAGTACAGTAATTATCAAGCACACACAAATTAATATTTTTAAGATTTGCAAGTTGGAAGTGGTTCTAAACTCATTCATTTATCACTGTGATTTTTGGTTTGCACAAACACAGAGTTTAACTATTTTATTTGGAATCGTGCTCGCACGCGGTGGCCGGAGTTGGGGAAGGGGCCTCGATTCGCCGGATTCCGGCCTTCCTACCACGGACGACTAGGTGGAGAAGTAGAGGAGGCGTCGGCGACGGGTAGCGGCCGTGTCGAAGACGGCAGCGGCGTAGAGGACTAGAATTTATTTAAATTACTAAAAATTACTACAAATCAATTACTAAAAATTACTACAAATCAATTACTAAAAATTACTTAGTCCTAGAATTTATTTAAATGAATTATCATACTTTAAAACATAAAATGGTTTTCATAACTTATTCCATTTTGAAAATGAGTTCAAGATATTTTATATTACAAAATATTACTCTTAATATTCCTAGAATTTAATTGAGATAAAAATATACATTATAAAGCCCTATTTTATTCAAACACAAATTATAATGATACAACATTATTCAAACACAAGTTGGACCCACATGTCATATAACTTTATTAATTACATGTCATAGACTAAACAGTACAAAAATGAACTAAAAGAAAAGATTAAAATCATCGCTGATGTCAGCATGACGTCACGAATGAAATCCAGCTCAGTGAGTCTCGATTCGATTGATTCCGCATGAAATCTAGCAGTTGGTGGGGTGTCTACGAACGGGAACTTCATGGGGAGTCGATTGAGTGGCGCGGTTGACCGTATGTTCACCGGAGTCGCCGACGGCGAGCAATGTCGCGACGGCGGATGGTTTACTATGGCATTAGGATGATTCAAAGAGGCCGGAATGATGAATCCGGACCGTACGCTCACCAGGATGTCGCTCGCGTGCTCGACAATGGAAGAGGAGGTCGAGGGAGGCCGTAGTATGCTCGGCGAACGGCGGCCGGAGGCGGAGAAGAAGTACCCGATTCGCTTTGCTCCGGGTGCGTCCAGCACGCGCTGATCGCGGAGGATGGACGGCGGTGGAGGAGGGAGCGGGCGCGGGTGCGGGCGCGGACAGCGTCGTCGGGGACGGAGGCGCCGGCGACGAGCTACTCTGACGGGAAATTTCGGCAGCCTGACGGCGTCGCTCTGCTCCTCGCGCTTGGTCTCCGATGAAAAATGGCTAAGGACCAACCGTGCCGCTTAAGTAGTGGAGGGACCTTTAGTCGCGGCCCGTGGCTCAACCCGCGACTAAAGGGGGGTCTTTAGTCCCGGTTTGTGCCACGGGCCGCGACTAAAGGGGTTGGAGGGCTTTTCGCGTTCCCGTGCGCTACCCACACCTTTAGTCGCGGCCCGTGGAACAAGCCGGGACTAATGTCCCAAAAAAGGGCGTGCAACTGAATTTTTGTTTCTGAACAGAACCAGAACCTTTTTTTAAACATTTAAACATTTGAATTAAGCAGTTTTTGCATATTTTTGAATCTGACAAAACTTTCAACATGAAAAGTGTTTGAATTTGAATAACTAATTGAAAACATTTTTCTGTTTTATAAAATAATTATTCTAACTATTCTAAATATCGTTTTTTGTTTTTCGGTTTTCAAAAATGACATTTTTTGTGAAGCAAGTACAACAAATATGGTGCAAAATGGCACCCATCCAATTATCACACAAAGTAGACCATATTTTATGGACAATCCACAAATATTGGTAATTTTCTCGGTTTCTAGCTAATTTCGCCTACTTAAACGACTTTATGTCTATTTTCCGAAAGTAATTCAAATTTGAACTACAAGTGGGTGATAGCTTGCTCTAAATTTTTTTCAAAAATGTTTTTAAGGTGCACAAGTAGGGGTTATATCACAGAACCATCGATAGTTTTGGATAATTCAACCCCTTACAATGAATAGTAACGGCGGCCATTTTGACCGTTTTTAAAAAAAAAGTCAAAGAAAGTGAAAAAATACTCAGAAAATGAAATCCTTTGGCATGGAGTACTTTCATGTGTACTAGTTGCTAGGAAAAATGATAAAGTTGAGTTTTGACATGGTTTACAAAAAACTTCTTCACAAAAAGTTCAATCATCTATAAACATGTATAAGTTTCGGGACAAATGACCTCGTTATGGTCATCCCCGTGTCATATCGTTTTTTGTTTTTCGATTGTCAAAAATGACATTTTTTGTGAAGCAGGTACAACAAATATGGTGCAAAATGGCTCTCCCGCCATTTTCCTCCCGCTCTTCTTCTCCCGCCATCTTCTCTCCCGCTCTTTTTCTCCCGGGTGAGCCTATATTCTTTCTCGCCCTTTTTTCCCGCCATCCTCTCTCCCGCCATCCTCTCTCCCGCCAATTGTTCTGTGCTCGTTCTATAAATACCCCGGGAGGAGATGTCGAGTTGGTAAGCATAGTCCACTCACTCGAACATGTCGAGTTTTCCTTCAGATGGTAGTTTCCCGGGAGGAATGTCGGCACTACTTTTGCAGTTTACGGCCTCAACATCCCGTCTTTCTTACGGTCTTCCATGTGCCATCGCAACAACTTGGCATGCTCTTTGTTTCTGAACAAACGTTTCAACCGTGGTATTATAGGAGCATACCACATCACCTTGGCAGGAACCTTCTTCCTGGGTGGCTCGCCCTCAACATCACCAGGGTCATCTTTTCTGATCTTATACCGCGATGCAGTGCATACCGGGCATTTATCCATATTCTCATACTTCTCACCGCGGTAGAGGATGCAGTCATTAGGGCATGCATGTATCTTCTGCACGTCTAATCCTAGAGGGCAGACAAGCTTCTTTGCTTCGTACGTGCTGGCGGGCAATTCGTTCTTTCTTGGAAGCATCTTCTTCATTATTACCAGCAACTTTTCAAATGCCGAGTCAGTCACACCGGTCTCTGCTTTCCACTTCAGCAATTCCAGTGTGCTACCCAGCTTCTTCTGGCCATCTTCACAAGTTGGGTACAACAATTTGTTGTGGTCATGTAACATCTGCTCGAACAGCAACCTCTCCTTTTCTGTGTCGCAGCCTCGCCTTGCATCAGAAATGACCCGACCAAGATCATCAGCGGGCTCATCTGGTGCCCGTTCTTCACCCTCTTCTTCTTCTTCTTCTTCATTGCCTTCCATTTCGGTATCAGCGTATTCAAGGAACATAGATCGGTAGTTGTCATCATCGTTCTCTTCTTCATCGCCGTCTTCCATGATAACCCCTATTTCTCCGTGCTTGGTCCAAACATTATAGCCGGGCATGAAACCGGACCGAAGCAGGTGGCTCTGAATGATTCTTGAGTTGATGTGATCCTTCACATTCCGACATTCATCACATGGACAAAACATAAAGCCAACCCCATGCTTGTTCGCCTCGGTCGCAAGGCGAAAAGAACGCATGCCTTCTCTGTAAGCGACAGAGCGTCGGTCACCGTACATCCATGGATGGCTCATCTGCATCATAGAAATATATATCAAACGCAATCACGATGATAAAATTACTACCGCGCGGTCTAAACGAGAAAATAGTTGCTAAACTTTTAGGACACTTGGAAACAAAGAGGAGGAAGCTTAAGTGTGGCTCGGGCACCTCATATCATGTCTGTCTTGTGTGAACTCAAGTGGCATCGCTCTAACAGGCATTTCACCGAACACCTCTAGTGCATATGAAGAAAAAAAAAACTAGCACCAAACCTACTCCACCTCCACTAGGAAAAAAAACAGGAGAGGGGGCGGAGGGGCTGCCATATATATAGGCCAGACCTTTAGTCCCGGTTTGACACACAAACCGGGACTAAAGGTGGCCGCAGACCTTTAGTCCCGGTTTGTATCTCAAGCCGGGACTAAAGGTCTTTTCTTCCTTTTTCAATTCATTTTTCATTTTCAATTTTTCAATTCGGACTCATATTAATTCATTTTCAATTCAATATGGTGTCATATTAATTCATTTCATTTTCAATTCGGTATCATATTAATTCACATTTTCAATTCATTTTCAATTTAATATGGATTAAGTAAGATTTACGATTATGTAATAATAATTATTAATTCATTTCCAATTTCAATTCATTGTCACATTAATTTATTTTCAATTTCAATTCGGTGTCATATTAATTCATTTTCAATTCAGTGTCATATTAATTCATTTTCATTTTCAATTCGGTATCATATTAATTCACATTTTCAATTTAATATGGATTAAGTAAGATTTACGATTAAGTAATAATAATTATTAATTCATTTTCAATTTCAATTCATTTTCAATTTCAATTCGTTTTCAATTCGGTGTCATATTTAATTCAGTTTCAATTCATTTTCAATTTCAATTCCGTGTCATATCATATTTTCCATCAAGAATAAAAAGAAAATTCAAATTGGCTCCATCCAAGTTGAATAAAAAGGAAATTCAAATTCATTTCCGGCAGAAATTAAAATTCACATGTTTATGCACATACTACTAGAGACACATACACCCATCTACTCGTTCTCCGAAGAATACTTGTGGTACAACTCGAATGAAACGTATGCATCTACTGCTGCATAATCAAGGTTGATCCTGTCAAGTTGGTTCTTCTGCCAGAACTTGTGCTGCTTACTAGGGAATTCTTTCTTCATACCAGCGTACTTCGGGTCGATCAAGACGGCTGCCATATCAGCCATCCCAGTCTTCTCGGGATACCGATACTGGATCAAGTCTTGGAGATCAATGTGGCAGTCAGCTGGTATCTCAATACCCCAGGTTCTCATCATCTTGATCTTGTCATTCGTTATATCAACGCTACAAAAATGTATGCCGCTCTTGACAAGGAAATCCATGAGTTCTGGACAGTGCTTGACACTACTGCAACAACAAAAATGGAACAAATGGAACAAATGTTAAACATCGCTGCAACATTTTGCTATCCTATATGAATCAAAAGAAACTCTCTCCTATATGAAAAAATGGATTCAAATGGCCACACGTACGTTGCTATCCTATACAATTTTGCTATCCTATATGAATCAAAAGAAGCTATCTTTCCAATAGGATTCAAATGGCCACACGTTGCTATCCTATGAAATTTTGCTATCCTATGAATCAAAAGTTCTCTTTCCAATAGGATTCAAATGGCCACACGTACCCTATGCAATTTTCCTATCCTACAAGAAGTTCGTGTTACCTTGACCATTGGAAGACCATGACATGGTTCTTGTGAGCAAGTTGGATGACGGCAACATCTCGTCCATCGGCCGTGTACTCGAGATCAAGGCCAAGGAGCTTGTGTTCATCCTCGTCATGCCATCGCTTCAAATCGGCAAGAAGACCCGGGACCCTAGCGCAGTCATTCGTGTAGGCGACATCGAGAAGGGTCTTGCATGGTGTTGTCACATCAGTAAACTGAATACCAATTCGATTCATGGTGGAGGATTGGGGAAGAAGAGAGGAGAGCAAGAGGAAGAGAGCCCGTACCCGTACTGTAGCAAATGTCTCTCTGTTTCCCCTCCCGATCAATTAGAACAACTTCCAAAGCGCGCGGGAGGCAAACCGTTCGGACTTTTTGTCCCGGGCCATATTACGACCCGGGACTAAAAGTCTCGCGCCAGGCAAACAGTTGCCAGGACACTTTTAGTCGCCGTTCGTATTACGACCCGGGACTATTGGTCCCTAACGAGCCGGGACTAAAGGGTGCCGTACCCTTCAACATTTATGGGGCGACGTGGTCGGACCTTTAGTCGCGGCCCAGGCCACAGCCGGGACTAAATGGGCCGAACGAAAGGGCAGTTTTCTACTAGTGTGCACTGATTACGTGTCGAGGAGCCCGCCGTCTTGGGGGAGCAGTACGGAACCGAGCTCGGCGCAGGGGACTTGGCGCCGGACGGCAGGTGCAGCGGCGTCCAGGAAACACGGCGTCATGGAGAACGGTGCGTGGGTCTTTGGCGTGAGGGATTGCGGCGGCTGTGGCGCGCAGATCGTGCGGGGATTGCGGCGGCGGCGAGCAGGTCGTCGGCTGGCGCGGAGCTCCTGGAGGCCGGCGGGTGCGTGATAAGGCTCATGGATTGCGATGAGGGCGAACGGGATGGAGGAGTGGGTTTGCGGCGAGGACGGTCGAGGCGGAGTGGGCGCGGGTGTGGAGCGCTTGCGTGTTTGACGGTTGTGTCTTCTTCGGGTGAAAAGGAGCGCAGATGTTAAACATGTTTGACATACAACAATGAGCGGTTTTGGCGCGTTAGATCTCCTCTGTGTATGGTCGAGATCGTCTGAATCTCCGCCCTCTGGGTCTTTTTATATTAGTGGAGATTAAGAAGAGTTTAAAATAGACTATCGCAAGGCGGAGCTTGGAAACAAAAGTCTACTCTCGTGGCATAATATTACACAAATGCTTAGCTCCTGTCACACTCCTTCGGTTCCATGCAGAAATTCCCAAGAAATCTAGCGATTCTACTGAAAATGAACAGGGGATAAGCAAAGACAAAATATTAAAAACTTTTCGCCAGATTTCTGCCCAAACTGAGATTGAGGAAGTGCATCAGCAAAGCCAAAATGATAATTCAGGAAACTACCACAATCAATTTTCTTGTCCTCCAAAACAACTCTTATGTGACAACTGAAGTACCCTGCAAACCAAAACGGAAACATGAGTCTCTCACTGATATGTTTGTCATGATTCCGGAAAAGAAATAGACACTAGACACTACGGGAAACAGCCAAGACGCCGACGGCCCTTTGCCGTCGGGGAAAGGCCGAAAACTGTCGGCGTAGGGGTAGGCCAACGGTGGCCGTCGGCGTAGAAAAGCCGTCGGCCTATGAATTGGCAGAATTTTGTTTTAATTTTTTTTTCATTTTTTTTTCATTTTTTTGAATTATTTAACCACTTAATCGCACTAGAGACACATTTATCTCTAAGCATTCTCAATTCCAATCTTAATTAATCGCTTCTACTAACACTTCCCCACAGGTCACCCATCCTCATACTACTCCAGCCCCAGCATGCTTAACTTATTAGTTCCTTCCCTATGAGCTACCTAGAAACAACACATGCTTTACTGACAATAGTATCATATCAATCCTATTAACCCATGGACTATGATATCACACATCTTTATTTTATGAATCCAAATAATTATTTAAATAAAAAGAAATTAATCATTAATAATAATCCTGAATTAAAATATTCTTGAATTCAAATAATAATTAACTTATTTGCCTTTTTCCATTTAATATTGAATAATTCATATCTACAAATCCGTAAATTGAAATTTGACAAATATTATGTCTAAATCGATTAGAAAAATGAGAGAAATCTAAATATGACATCCATATCATCCATAACCCAACTCTTGACAAGTTTCCCTCCGGCTTGTCCAATCGGGGACTATCACGCTATAAGTGCATGTAAACTCCCTAGAGAGAAGTGGATGCCGGTGAAGCAGGTCACACTTCGGAGTGCAATCTTTGTCATCCAAAACCCATAACACACTTTTACACACATGGTATGGCATGCACTAGCTTGTGGTGGGAACCCGACGCTCCGGAGCCCCACTCCGGTGAAACCCTAGCCCCGTTGGAGAAAAACCAGACTTATACGAATACAGCCGTTACCGACGTCAAAATGGGGTAGCAAAGTGTACCTAGTTGCTTGGTTGTGTTAGGGTGGACCATAGGAAGTCCCAAAACAATGGTATGACCCAACTCTTGACAAGATTCCCTCATGTTTGTCTGAACTGGGACTTTCAGGTTATAAGTCATGAAACTCCCTAGAGAGAAGTGGATGCCGGTGAAGCAGGTCACAACCCGGAGTGCAATATTTGCCATCCAAAAACCCATAGCACACTTGTACAGACATGGTATGGCACCCAATAGCTTGTGGTGGGATCCCGACGCTCCGGAGCCCCTCTCCGGTGAAAACCTAGCCCCATTGGAGAAAAACCAGACTTATACGACTAAAGCCGGTACCGACGTCAAAATGGCGTAGCAAAGTGTAAATAGTTGCCTCGTTGTGTTAGGCTAGTCCCTAGGAAGTCACAAGACAAAGGTATAACCCAACACTTGACAAGATTTCCTTATGTTTGTCCGATCTGGGACTTTCAGGCTATAAGTCATGAAACTCCCAAGAGAGAAGTGGATGCCGGTGAAGCAGGTCACACCCTGGAGTGCAATCTTTTCCATCCAAAACCCATAACACACTTGTACACACATGGTATGGCACCCCCTAGCTTGTGGTGGGATCCTGACGCTCCGGAACCCCTCTCCGGTGAAAACCTAGCCCCGCTAGAGAAAAACCAGGCTTATACCCACATGGTATGGATCCTGACACACATGGTATGACATCTACAACCCAAAACACACTTGTACCCACTTGGTACCTAACTTTTGGTTCGATTCCGACGCTCCGGAGCCCCTCTTCGGCGAAACAATAGTTTGAACATGGAATTTTTTTGAAGAATATAGTGTGAACAATGTGTATGATGATGTAGATCTACTTCTCCTCTTCAAAACGAGCTAAAGAACATCGAAATATGAGTTCCAATGCAAAAGTTATGCTCAAAACGGTAAGTAAAAAAATAGAGCTAGGCCGACGGCGTAGCTCAAAAAAAAAAGCTAGGCCGACGGCAGCCGTCGGCGTAGCTCAAAAAAAAAAGCTAGGCCGATGGCATGCCGTCGGCGTAGCTAAAAAAAAGGAAAGATCTAGGCTGGCCTGGTCAGGGTCTACGCCGATGGCCCCGACATTTGGCGGTCGGCGTCTTGAGTCTTTCCCATAGTGAGAGACACTTGAACACATGTATGGGGAAAACACCAAACATAAACAAGAGATATATTTTTCTCCTTTAATTTATTCTCAAGCTCAACATAAATACAAGTGAACTGAAACATGAGTTCAGAAGTACACAGCAGCACAAGCAGATTCCCACTGAAATTTCTTTCGAGCAATCACCAAAATGAGATGCCACCTGCACACTGCGGCATGCTCTGTTTATTTGATGTTGAAGCAAAAATTCTGATATGGTCATGTGACGAAGTAGCAAGAGCAAAAAGCATAGTTCAGTTTAGGCAAGATCAGTAGGTGATAATACTTATCAATGATAAAACCAATGCCCCATCCTAATGAAAATGCCATGCTAAGCTTCACAACCCTCATGATATTTTACACTCCAAGTCTTGCTTTGTGATAATAAGACATGCTAGGTAAATCAGAAAGCTTTACCTCCTTATCCTTCCCTTGGAAACCTGCAAACAACAATAAATTGTTTTGTGCCCTCAACCTCACCAAGTGGTTGTCAAGCAAAAGGTGTGAGAATGATAAAACAAAACAATAAATAAATATGCAAAGAAAATATGCAAGGATGATGGAAACAATGATAGATGATATTTTTGAGTTTTATATGATGAATGCAAGATGCAAAAGTATTTTTGTATTTTCGGATTTAATTATGGCTGAAAATGAAAAGTGGATGAAAGTTGTTGGAAAGGTGTTTCTTATGCATAAAAATGGACCAGGGTTCATGGTTTCACAAATGCACTCTCTCTTTAATAATGTGGTGGACAATGGAACACAAAAGTTAACATATGAGATTGCAACAAAGTTTCATGACAAGTTATAATCATATGGGCATCACGTCCTAACATAGAGATCTTTTGGTTATTAACCTCTCTTATACTCCACTAAGATGCGAACTAAATCATAACACCTTAGTATTAAGATAAATCAGAGCATAGCATTAAGTTTCATGACATGAAGTTGAAATAAGAACATGCTAGATCTAGTCATGGAGTAGTGGCAATGGTCACACCCACATCTCTGGTAGCAAGGTATTTCTTTTTATCCCTAGTGAGGCAACAAAGTAAGGTAAAACACCCAAGTGGATCGCGGAACTTTCTCTCACGTTCACCGCACTAGCCACCCCCCGTTACTCCACCTAATGCACACGTTCCACACACGCTCTCATAAACATGCTTGATCAAAACAAGTAAACAAGAACGGGGTACATAATATGCATCTGCTTTCATAACTGAAACAAAACAATTGCAATCTCAAACATATATTAACTCATAAGGATCCACCACAAAGGTATTACATAGATGACTGTAATCATGTTCGGCAGCTCATACAGTGCTAATTAGTGAAGCTCAAGAGAGAGAGATACATAAGTTACTTCGACAAACCCATAGTCCAGGGGTGGACTACTCCCTCTTCATCATGGATACGGTGGAGAAGTCGTTGGAGGAGGTGGAGACCTCTCCGGCAGCGCCCCGCCGGAGTTTTCCCCCTCCAATCTGCAGCTCCTGATCTCTGTTTCGTGGTTTCTTTGTTTCTGCGGCGCTCCTTTCCGAAGAGCCTCGGGGACTATTTTTATAGTCGGTTTTAGGTCAAGACGAAGTCGGTGGAGAAAAGATCGACGGCAACGGAGCATCGAGGCTCCAGAAGGTGGGCCCCACGCGGCCACAGTACCTGGCCGCATGGGCCACCCCCTTTTGGCCCACGAGCCTCCGTTTGTTCGCTTCCTTCGCTCCCATGTCTTCTTCCTTCCAAATATTGATGCTCCTAAATTTGCAAGTCATTTGGACGTCGTTTGGGTCCCTGAAACATCAAAATATAGAAAATAGGGTTTTCTGCCTGCGTAGGGTTAATTCCAGAAAAATAGGGGAACTTTTGAATTATTCCCAAAATCATTATAAATCATTGATATAACCCTTATATGATGCAAATATGATTGGAATATGAATAAAATAATGCAAAGTTCATGTATGCATTTTACATGCATCAGCCACATTGAAATTTGAAAACATTTTAAATTTGGAACCGTTTTAATTTGGAACCATTTTAAATTTGAAACCATTTTAAAGTTTGAACCACTTTGAAAATGGAACCATTTTTAAATTTATAGCAATTTTTAAATTTGGAACCATTTTCAAAACGGAACCGTTTTCCCAATCAGAACCATTTCAAAAAACGGCACTAATTTTAATCTGGAACCATTTTAAATTTGGAACTATTTTTAAATTTGGAACCATTTTTAAAATGGAACCATTTTTAAATTGGAACCATTTTCAAATTGGAACAATTTCCCAAATATTTGGAACCAATTTCAATTTTGGAACCATTTTTAAATTTGGAACATTTTAAAAGTTGGAACCATTTTGAAAATGGAACCATTTTTAAAATTTGGAACCAATTTTAAAATGGAATCATTTTTAAATTTGGAACCTTTTAAAAGTTAGAACCATTTTGAAAATGGAACCATTTCTAAATTTGGAACTATTTTCAAAATGGAACCATTTTCAAAATTTGGAACCATTTTCAAAATGTAGAACCATTTTTCATTTTGGAACCATTATCAAATTTGCAACCATTTTTAATTTGGAACCATTTTAAAGTAGGAACCATTTTCAAAATTTGGAACTATTTTAAAGATGGAACCACTTTGAAAATGGAACCATTTTTAAATTTGTAGCCATTTTTAAAATTTTGATCCATTTCAAAACAAAACCGTTTTCCCAATTAGAACCAATTTAAAAAAATGGCACCAATTTTAGTCTGGAACATTTTAAATTTGGAACCATTTTTAAATTTGAAACCATTTTAAAATGGAACAATTTTGAAATTGGAACGATTTTCAAAATGGAAACATTTTCGAAATATTTGGAACCAATTTCAATTTTGGAACCATTTTTTAATTTGGAACCTTTTAAAAGTTAGAACCATTTTGAAAATGGAACCATTTTTAAAATTTGGAACCATTTTAAAATTTTGAACCATTTTCAAAATGGAACCATTTTTAAATTTGGAACCATTTCAAAATTTGGAACCATTTTTAAATTTGGAACCATTTTAATTTGAAACCATTTTAAAGTAGGAACCATTTTAAAGTTGGAACATTTTTAAAATTAGGAACCATTTTCAAAACGGAACCACTTTTTACTTTGGTACCATTTTGAAAATGGAACCACTTTTTACTTTTTGAACCATTTTCTCAAATTGGAATTTCAAAATGGAACCATTTTAAATTTGGGAACCATTTCAAATTTGGAACCACTTTGAAATGGAACCAATTTGGAACCACTTTAAAGTTGGAATCACTTCCAAAATTTGAACCATTTTAAAGCTGGAACCATTTTAAAAAATTGTACCATTTTGAAAATTTGGAACCAATTTAAAAAACGGAACCGTTTTCACAAAATATAACCATTTTTTAAATGAAAATTTTCAAATTTTAACCACGATAAAGTTTGAACCAATCCCAAAAAAATCTTTCAAAAAAAACGTTTCATCTAATATTTCGTTACTTAAGTAACCTTTTCGATTAAAACCAGTACTTGAATTGCCTTTTTTCATATTGAGAAAAATATGTAGCATTAAATCACAGAAGCAATTTACAGCATCATAATAATCACAAAAGAACTAGTGATGACAAAAAGCAGTTTTACAAATTTAGTAGGCGTTGAGAAGTAGCAAAACTAGCGTCCATCAAGTACTCGCTAAAAAAGTAAAAGGGCATCTCCGAAAGATTAGTTATAACAACATGTCAACATTTGTCCTCCCCTGCTATTATATGAACAACCATATATCCATACGTTGGATCTAATCAAAAGATTTAAGAACTACTTCTTCTCTTTCTTCTTGACAGCCTCGAGCTTCATTTTGTCAACCTTATTGTGATCTGAATGAAACATCTTGTATGCCACTGCCATCCTGTACTTCAGAATTATGATCTGCGCCGAATAAAAAACTTATAATTAATCTACTAAAACACCAGAAATATCAACAACAAAATCTACTAATAACATAAAAGAAAGAACACATTACATTGCTGAAGTCTTTCATGTTCTTGCAATTCCACCTCAGCTACTACAGCTAAAATTTTCTTACTTTCCGACAATAAGTGTGAAAAAACAAAATGCAAGCTGCTTCTAACAGTGACATTTTTTCCTGGTATTTCCTGTAGAAATTGGCATAAAAACAAGATTAAGAAAGAATTTATTCAACTATTTGCACTCTCATCAACCACATAAATCACGAGACAAACTATGATACAGATCACACCAGGGTTGCTATTTGCAGTAGTCAATATTACCGGTAAATTTACTCATAGTGAGATAACCAATACATGATATCGAAAAGCAGCATTACTTCATTAGATGAACAAGAGACAACTTCCAGAGAAATTAAGGTTCAAACCTTTTCGTATATCAACTTGATTACAACAACAAATCATTGTATAGTGCATGAATCAGTTAGCTGCATTAATAAAACTGGACTGTTTGGGTAACCATACTGGAAAGAGAGAAAAAAAGGAAATGTCCTAGTATTGCTTGACCGATATACACGAACATGTATGACTGATCAGAAGTTATGAATATTAATCTGTAAGTCTTAACTGAAAAAAAGCTGACATATGCACTTGAAAGGTTTTTTTTTCTAGAAAATGCTTGGTAGGGGTTATGAGGTAGCGTTAACAAAACTAGTACAGTACCATCGATCATGTATAATGAGCATGTATGCGCATGTGTATGTCCAAATCCTAGCTATGCATTAAAGCTTAAACAATTAATAACTTGTATTCATTTGGCAGAGCAGTATAATGTATGCAGGTAGCCGCATATCATGCAGTACCCACTTCAGACTCAGAGTACAGATCGAGAGATGGAGCATTATCCAACAAGCAATCCATAGGCTATCAGTATCGTGTACTTCTATACAGTATAAAATTGCAATTTTCAATCACTAGGCAGAACACACGCACATGAAAGAAATGGGAACAGGCGAACAGAAGGGACGGAGGAATCTCACCTACAGCAGGGAGCAATGACGCGTCGTGAAGGGAAGGAGACTGGACCTGAGGTCCTGGTCGAGCAGGGAGATGGCGAGGAAAAGGAGATCCTGCTGGCGTAGCAAGAAGACGAAGTGGAGCTCTTCCTTCCGGCTACCGGAGGATGAATCGAAGACGACGAGCTCGAGCCGCCGCCCCTTTGACCTTTGTTGACCTACCATCACTCCTCGCCGTGGATCTCAAAAAGATCGAAATAGTTCAAACATCGATGTAGAAACAAAGGGGAGACTAGATGTACACGAACCTTCAGCCGCCATCGCCGGCGACGAGCCAAGGAGAAGATCAGCCACAAGCCACCGAAGAAATCCAGCCAGAAAATCGCGGTCGGGAGGGAATCGGGGTCGGGGAAGAACGGGACGGAGAGGAAAGGGGAAAAGAAGAACGGCGAACCGGGGTCAGGATCGATAGAAGAGAAGGCAGAAGAAGGACCCAGTGGGCCGGCCCAGAAAACGCTTCCCGAAGGAAGTCTTCAGGCGGCGCTAGATATCCATCCATGGGTGCACCATACGTCATGGGCTGGGCCCACCTCTTTTGACTAGCATTTGGCATGCATGGATCCCATTGTAGATAATTGGAAACTGAACTGGTGTTTGCTCGTTAAGTGTTGTTGCTGCTCCAATATAGGTAGATCTCCATTGTCCCACCATTGCACGCACCATCAGTTTGTCGTCGTATTGTGTCGCATTTTCACACGAGGCTTGTACATGTCCCTTCTAATTCTGCATAATAAAAATATAAATGTAGTAATTTTGTTCATAATAAAAGAATAATATATTCTATAATTACTACTAGAATTCACCTAGAAAATATGTCTATTTAAAATAGATTTGGGCTAATCATGTCCTCATCAAGGAGCGACTCCGGTACCGGCTCCTGCTTGTGCGTATACCTGAGGGCGGACCGCTTCCGTGCGCCGTCGCTGCGGACGACCAACGCCCGGTTCGCGTCGGAGTAGTCTCCGCCGAACTTGTCGTCGCCGGGGAGCGGCTCTGGTTCCCTCTTCAGCGCCATGGGGGCTCGACGTCGCCGGATCTGTGGAAGGGGAGGCGGAATCGCTCGTCGGAGATGGCGGAGTGTGAGAGGAATCGCTCGTCGGCGGCGGTGGGGGAATGAGGGTTTGGACCTGCATCCGCTTTCGCAATCCAGATAAATATGGGCTCGCGGAGGAGATTCACGGCCCCCCTCAAAACGTTTGCGGGCTGGCCCAAATTTGCAGGCGCTGCTCTGGCCCAAAAACGGCCCCTAACCCGTAATGTCGTGGATTGTTGCTCTAATATGGGGGCTCTGCTAGAGATGCTCTAATATGCGTAATGTCGTGGCCCACGAGTTGTGGATTGATAGGAGTCCAATCCAAACTACACCAGCCTACTTAGGTACACGGTTTGTCCTGTATAAATACCGGGATTGATGGCCGCGAGAAGATGGATTAATTACGTCTCCAGTTATTGGAAAGAGAAGATCGATTAATTGATTTGGTTCAACATAGGAGATACTGCCACTAGTGGAAAACAGGCCTTTAGTCGCGGGTCCAGAGGGCCTTTCGTCCCGGTTTTGGGCCCGCGACTAAAGGGTCGGGACTAAAGGGGGGTGGCCTTTCGTCCCGGCTGTCCACGACCCGGGATGGAAGGGCCTCCACGTGGGCACGGCAGGGCGCGCATGGCGGGCACCCTTTGGTCCCGGTTGGTATTACCAACCGGGACCAATGGGCCTCCACGTGGGCGGGGCGGGGGCGCGGCCGGACCCCTTTGGTCCCGGTTGGTATTACCAACCGGGACCAAAGAGTTTCACTTTTTTTTAGGGTTTTAGGGTTTAGGGTTTTTGGGGGGGGGGTTAACCAAATGCTTTTTTTTTCGGGGGATTTTAAATCAATAGGTGCCGTGTCGCCGTGCCGTGTCGCCGTGTCCGGTGCCGCGTCGTGTCGTGTCGTGCCGTGTCAGTGGTACTACCATTAATATTTGATTCATATATACATACATAACGTTTCTCACACGTCGAGATCATGTTTCATATATACATACATAACGTGACACGCCGACATAATGTTTCTCACACGTCGAGATGATGTCAATTACATGTCCTCGGGCAAAACAAAATTTGCCGAGTGAAAAAATTCTCCATCTCTCTTCAGGACCGCGGAGTTAAAAAATCCCGCAATTTCCTCTTGAAGTGCTTTTAGGCGCATCGATGGTATGAGCTGGTCCCGCATTCTCTCCATCTAGATCAATATGAATATGTGAGTTGTTTATAACTATATATATATGAAATCATAATAAAATAATTTATGGATGGAAGTCAACACAATATGCATGGTAATAAAAAGTGAGAAGAGTGTATACATACATCACGCGTTCTTTGTTCTCTATCCCGCTCAGAGACAAAAGAGCGTATGTACTCGCAAACATAGTATGCACATAAATTTGTCCCAGTTTTCTGCCTCCGACACCACTTTACAAAAAAATAGAATTTAATCAAATAATAGTCAAGCTTCATAATGGTATTGAAACTAGAATTAAAAAGTTGCTTCATAATGGACCTATATATATAGTACTACTTACGTTGGTGGTATAAAAATACAGCTCCGGTTTCCACTCCCCTGGAACCTTCTTGATGAACCGTTTCCAAACACTGCCCGCCAATAGAAAAATGATTAAAGAAGTTATTGATTAGTTGATATCAGAAAATGAATGACAGAGGTCGATATAGAGCGATAATGATTGAAATTACCTCTGGAGCATATCTTGAATGCTTTGGTACTTTTCCATTGGTTTCCTTAGCGAGTCCATGACTTGAACGACTCCTTGGTCAACTCTAATGATTAGCAGAATCCAGTGGAAACTGCGCACGTTTATAAGTCCATGACTCATCGGTTACACTAAAGATATACAAAGCAAAATAGAATGGGTAGAAGGTAACACTCACTCGAAGACGTAAGGAAAAAGTATTTCTCCGCAGGTATTTTGCTTCACTAACCAATTGACCAAGCTATCCTCGGTGGTCTTCCAATTGTATTTTACGGTCACTTCATTAATATAATTTGGGTCAATGAACCCAGTGTCATAGATGCCCTTTTTTCTGCATTCGACAATCATCATTCTACAATACAAAAGAATATAGTGAGATAATTAAAGGCAATGAACGTGCAGAGCTGAAGACTTAATTAAATTGCAGAAATAAATCACTTACAAACAATAGGAACTGACGATGGCTGTGTTGAGGGCATCTTGATTGAATAACTGAAATATTTCGGGAAACGGAATATATAACAAGTCATCCGTGAAGTAATGCTTTTTCTTATAACTCACCCAGAAAGCTTCATGCCCGGCCGCTACAGCTTTCTCGTACCAGTGATGCAATCGACGAAATTGGTATGATAGAGAACTGATCTCCTCAGGTCTGACCAGGGACTTCCCGGGTTTATATGTCCATGCATACTGATACTGTTGCTGTGGTTGTACGAGCTGGGCAACTGTTTTAGTTGAGATCACCTTCAGCGGGGATATCGACTTTTTTGCCTGTTCTCCGAGCTGGGCCACTTGTTTCCCGCGTTTTGCAGCATAGAACTGCTCCTTCTTTAGTCGATCTGCCGCCTCCTTGTCCTCCTTCATCTTTTGCTTCTTTAGGAGATAGGCAGCCTTCTTTTCCTCGGCCTCTTGGCTAATTGTCTTCAGCATGACACGATCATAGTCATCTGCCAATGGAGGTGACTTTGGCCGGGGATTCCTGAAATTTTTCACAAATCTCTCAACTTTCTCTGGATCCAGTTTCTCTCTAGGTGGGGGCCGTTTCGGAGCTAACTGTTCTCTATTATGGGCACGCACCGATTCCTCGAGCTCCTCTGGAGTCAAGTCGTAAGGTCTCTTTGGAAGAGGCTTTAGCAACTCGCGTTCCGCTCGAGATAAATTATCTGCACGCGTCGACGTGAAGGATAGTTTCCGCTTTGACGAGAAGGTCTTTTCCCGGGGCGGAATCGAAGGACGGGACGTCCCGCGCGATGGACTCGCGACGGATGGGGCATCGAGGGATGGATCTTCATGTGAGGAGGATATATCTTGGGGGGATGAATCTTTAGGTGGGGGAGATGGATCTTTAGGTGGGGGAGATGGATCCTTAGGTGGGGGGGATTGATCCTTAGGTGGGGGGGATGGATCCTTAGGTGGGGGGATGGATCTTGCGGTGGGAGGGATGGATCTTGACATGGGGGGATGGATCATTAGGTGGGGGGGATGGATCTTGAGGTGGGGGTCTGCTGCTGGATCGAGGAGTCAAGTTCGGAAACACGATGTTTTCCTTGTTCCAGAGAGCGATACCCTTCTCGACTTCTCCCAGTGTCTTCTCGCCATCACCTCCGGGAATGTCAAGTTCCAGATTAGCATATAACGGCACAACTTGATCCACCCCGACACGAGCATAGCCCTGTGGAATCCCTTCGAGATGGTAGCTTGCTCCAGCTGGATTAGGTAAAGCATAGCCGACCGCCACCTTGAAAGACATGTTCTTCATTGACATGTGTAGCTCACAGTCTGACTTCTCCGTGATATCATCCACGGGGTAGTGAGCCGCCGGTTGAAATTGAGAATTTTCTACATGCGTGGAACCCACGCTGCTTTTCCGCTGATCAGATGGGGCGGCTTCTACCTGCAACTGAGATTCATTTTGCTTACTAATTGAGTTGAGTCGCTCCTGCTGCTCCTGCACCTTGCGTTCCAGTGCTGATAACCGGTCAGACTCCTGCTTCTTTCTTCTCTTACGGCTTCTATAAGTATCAGCGTCTTCCGGAAAACCTTGCTTTAAGGTGACACCGGCTGCATAGCCTCGTAATCGTCCAACGTGTTCAGGATTCCCGAGTGCTAGTGTCAGCTCGTCATTCTCTCTGTCAGGGACGTACTCTCCCATGTGAACTTTATCTATTGCGTCCTCAAGCTGTTTGGTTATATACTCAATTTTTGCCTTCCATTTTCCCTGAGCAATAATCTTTCCTGTCTGTGGGTCCAACCCTGCCCCATGCGCGAACAACCAAAACTTGGACCTCGGGGGCCAGTCATGTGTCTGTGGAATGATCCCGTTATCAAGCAGTCGTGCTTCAAAGGCTTCCCACTTAGGCACGGCATCCCTGTAGCCACCTGCCCCCAAACGGTGGTGATATTCCTTCTTCGCAGCATTTAACTTATTTTGAACCGATCGGGCCAGAGCGCCCTCCGATTTTCTTTGCTCCACAAATGTGGGCCACTGCTGTTGTATCTTCACTAGTGCTCCAGTGAAATTTGGATCCGTCTCCCCGGCCTTTTTATAAGCTTTCCATAAGTTTTTCTTCCAGGTTCGGAATTGTTCGGCCATCTTACTAAGCGACCACTCCTTCACTTTGTCCATCAGGGGAACCGGCAGATCTGACGGTAGGCTGACCTTTGTTAAGAGCGTGTCCCAACACAATGTTTTTAGCCTCTCCTCGACATAAGTAGCTGGGTTGTTTACATCCTTCGGCTTAATCCACTCTTCAAGGTTGATCGGGACAATGTCCCTTACAATAACCCCGCATTGATTAATGTATTTGCGGCGGTTGTCGATGGGTTCCAAAGGTTCCCCACTAGCACTAACTTTGTCGATCACTATCCTACGACCCTCCTTCAACGGCTTCGTCGGGCCTTGTTTCGGCAATGCTGTAGATGAGGATGATCCGGAGGGCTAAAATAAAAAAAATGGTTCATTAATAACAACAATATACAACTCAAATAATACATCTAGTGTGATCGATGTACATAGGCTTATTATACCTCGCCAGAGTTTGTAATGGGCACTTCTTCCCCCTCTCTATCATTTTCTTCTTCATGAACCCCCTCACCGGAATCATTCAGAAATTGGGAGCCGTAATATTCGCCGGTGAAGGCATCTTCTTCACCGACAGGCGCGGCCGCACGTCCTGCTATAACTTCCATGATTCGCAGTTCGGCGTCCTCATCTCTGTCGATGTCCGGAAAATTTGGATCCATCTTCTGCACAAACCTTTCCGAGTCTGTCGCTTGCTAACCTGGAAAATAAAAACAAAATCAAGATTAATTAATTTAACCTAGCATCAATATCATCCATATATGTCTTGGACAGCCAAGAAGTGTACTCAAAGTTATAGTTTTGACTAAAAGAGGTACAATATCAAGGGGGGGGGGTCTAGCCGAGTATCCGGGGTTAGAGTTTTTTTTTCATGCGAGCTAGTTCACGAGTTATGGGATTTTCTTCTCTATACATAAGTTAGACTTTATGAGGGCATCATATTGCATATAAGAAACATTACATATTACTTTATCATCTTATATAAATAGTTATTTTGGTAGAAAGGATTAATATTATATAATATGGAATGATTAATATTTTTCTAGCCAGCCCAAATTTCATGGTAAATAAACATATCACTGGTGCGAGAAACCTATATTAATCATCTTAAAATCATGGGTGAATTATTAATTAAAGATTTACAAATCAGTGAGACAATGTATGTTCTATATGTGGTTATATTGAATCAATTCATAAAATTAAATTATCATGGCAAGCAGACATATAATTCGTATTTTATGTTACATTAGTGCATCCTGGACATATCGATTATATATAGTTTGCAAATATAATCTATATCGATCTATAATTTGCGTCCGTCGTCAAAAAAATAACTAAAATAGATGGCATAATTTAAATGGTCAACTAACACTAAATTTGCTTACCTAAATTTGCTAACACGAACTCTAACCTAAATTTCTAAACCCTAACCTAAATTTGCTAACACTAAACTCTAACCTAAATTTGCTAACACTAACACTAACCTAAATCTCTTTTTTTTGCACAAACAAAAAAATTTGCACTAACCTAAATTTCTACTAACACAAAACTAAAAAAATCATCTAAAAATTGCATCTAATAAATTCAAGCTATGCAAATATCAAAATGGTACTGAAAAAATTGCATCTACTAAATTTTCACCACTAACAAAATTTTGCTAACAAAAATACTCACCTAGCCTAAATTACAGTGACCTAAATACTCACCTAGCCTAAATTTTTCTAACCTAAAATTACACTAACTTAAATTTTCACCTAGCCTAAATTACACTAACCTAAATTTTCACTTAGCCCAAGTTAAACAAACCTAAAATTCTACAAAATTTTCCTAAAAATTAGATAAGGCGAGAGGGAGGAGAGGAACCGTACCTTGCAAAAGGATCCCAATTGGGAGGGGATCGGCGGCGGCGGCCCGTGGAAGGGGAGGCGACGGCGACACGGCGGCCGATGCAGAGGAGGAGCTAGGCGGGGCGGGGCAGCGCAAGGTGGTGTTAGGGGCGGCGGCGCCGAGATGAGGTCGAGGAGCGCGGAGACGGCGGGGGAGGGAGGGGACGGGAGCGGGTCGGAGAGCTTGCGGCCATGGACGGAGGCGGAGAGCGAGGCGACGAAGCCGAGGAAGTGGCGGCCGTGGGTGGAGGCGTGGAAGCGGCGGGCGATGTCGTCGGGGGAGGAGATGCGCTTGGCGGGGGCCCGGAAGGCGAAGGGCGGCGCGGCGGGCGGCACCGGGAGGGGGTGCGGGACCGGGGAGAGGACGACGACGGCGGCGTACAGAGCGTCTGGAGGCGAAAGCGTCGATGGGGAGTTGTGAAATTTTTGCGCGGAACCCACCCAAATCGACGCGGAAGGGACCTTTGGTCCCGGTTCCAGCCATGAACCGGGACCAAAGACCCTTTGGTCGCGGTTGGTAACACCAACCGGGACCAAAGGTCCCCACGGGCCGCGAAAATATGCGCGCGAAGCCCAGCGGGCCTTTGGTCCCGGTTGGTGTTACCAACCGCGACCAAAGGCCTTTTTTTTTCTTTTTCTGTTTTCTTTTTTTGTTTCTATTTCTGTTTTCTAGTTTCTTTTTCTGTTTTCTTTTTCTGGTTTCTTTTTTGTTTCTTTTTCTGTTTTCTTTTATAGTTTCTTTTTATTATTTAAAAAGTCATATAATCATTATCTTTTTATTATTTATTTTTCTAGTTTCTTTTTATTATTTGAAAATCATATTTTTTTCTAGTTTCTTTTAAAATGTTCCAATACCTATTGATTTAATTATCTAAAAATTGTAATAATGATCTGTATATTTTTAAAGCATACTTTCTGAGCTGTTGGATAGCTAGCACACGGATCGTTGGTTCAGATTGGTTCTATGTACCAAACTAACACAACCAAACAAAAAAGTTCATGCGTCTACCCCCTCTTGGCGCCGGTCAAAGGGGTAGATCGACAGGTTGGACTTTTTTCCAGCTGCTTGGATCCGACCGAGGGGCATGGCTACCACTTCCACCACCACCACTCCCACCTCCTCGGCAATTCATCATTGTGTCACCCTAATCCAGTGGTTGGATTCAACCTACCTGAGGGCTTGTGTTTCCAACAACGTCGTTGTGTTGTCCTTATTCACCGACCTACAGGAGGTGGCTCCAATGGCTGGCCGGTGAACAAGGACAAACACAATAATGCCAGGGAACATGCCAGCAGGTAGGCTAAATCCAACCATTGGGTTCGGTGGCAAAGGTAGACGCTCGAAAGGAACCGAATGATTTGTATTCGGTCTTTGCCTTCCGGACTAGTTTGACTAGCTTCTTCTCCGCTGTTGCCGTACTCTTGTTCTTCATCTCCTCCTCGATCATGTTTGGTATTTATAGCTAAAAGATCAGGGCAACTCTTCATCTTTAGTCCCGGTTGGTAGATTGAACCGGGACTAAAGGAGCGTTGATATGTGTGCCATATCTTCTGCTTGAGATCCAACGGCCCACAAGCCGTTCGATCAGGGCCTTTAGTACCGGTTCATGTTACCAACCGGGACTAAAGAAGCACACGGATCATGTGTTTCTTTCAAGCGCTTGTGAGCCGTTGGATCAGGGGTGTGTTTCTCTAGAGCGGTTGAGAGCCGTTGGATCAGAAGCACACGGATCGTGTGTTTCCTTCGATCGCTTGTGAGCTGTTGGATCAGGGCCTTTAGTACCGGTTCGTGTTACCAACCGGGACTAAAGAAGCACACGGATCATGTGTTTCTTTCAAGCGCTTGTGAGCCGTTGGATCAGGGGTGTGTTTCTTTAGAGCGCTTGAGAGCCATTGGATCAGAAGCACACGGATCGTGTGTTTCCTTCGATCGCTTGTGAGCTGTTGGATCTGCACTCCCACCTCATCCACAGGTACACCTTCTAATCGCCTATAAATAGCGACGTCCCTGCAGCGAAACGGCACACAACGAGCGTCTACCTTTGCCACCGAACCCAATGGTTGGATTTAGCCTACCCGCTGGCATGTTCCCTAACACAAGCCCTCGGGTAGGTTGAATCCAACCACTGGATTAGGGTGACACAATGATGAATTGCCGAGGAGGTGGGAGTGGTGGTGGTGGAAGTGGTAGCCATGCCCCTCGGTCGGATCCAAGCAGCTGTAAGGCGCTCTGATGATCTACAACATTCCCAACACTTTTGGGACGGTCGTTAGATCATCAGAGATGTCTTGCGGCTGCTTGGATCGAAGGTCGATTTGCTGCTCACTTCGATTTGATAAAAGGTTTAATACATTAATTATTACACATCACCACCAACATCCATATCTAGTGTGTGTCCCTTTCTTCTTTGTCTGTGTCCCTTTCTTCTGATTGCGCCGCAACCATGGACAATCTTCATCATTCAACGCGATGGTTGGGTCAGTTTTCACCGTGAAGTGGGGAATTTCATGAAAATTATTGTAATCTTCCGACATGTCCGTCTTGTCCTCCACTCCTACGATGTTTCGTTTTCCTGAAAGAACTATGTGGCGCTTTGGCTCATCGTATGAGGTATTCGCTTTCTTATCTTTTCTTTTTTTCGGTCTGGAAGACATGTCCTTCACAGAGAAAACCTGAGCCACGTCATTGGCTAGGACGAATGGTTCGGTGTCGTACCCAAGATTTTTTACATCCACCGTAGTCATTCCGTACTTCGGGTCTACATTCACCCCGCCTTCCAGGTTGAACCATTTGCACCTGAACAAAGGTACCTTGAAAGAAGGTCCATAGTCAAGTTCCCATATCTGCTCTATGTAACCATAATATGTGTCCTTTTTCCCATTGTTGTTTGTTGCATCAAAGCGGACACCACTGTTTTGGTTGGTGCTCTTTTTATCTTGGTCCGTCGTGTAAAATGTATTCCCATTTATCTCGTACCCTTGAAAAGTCAATATAGTCGACGATGGTGCTTTGGCCAACAAGTATAATTGTTCTTCAACAGTGTTGTCATTAATGAGACGTGTTTGCAACCACCCGCTGAAAGTCTTCATGTGTTCCTTTCAATCGATTCTCCAGGCTGCTCCGGGCATTTAGAGCGTAAAATATTCATGTGTTCCTGGATATACGGAGCCACCAAGATGGAATTATGTAGAACTGTGTAGTGTGCTTCATTGAAAGAATCCCAGTCCTTACACATTATTGCTTTCTTTCCTAGCGTGCCTATTCCACGCAGTCTCCCCTCATGGCGCGATTGAGGAACACCGATCGGCTTAAGGTCAGGAATAAAGTCAACACAAAACTCAATTACCTCCTCTGTTCCATAGCCCTTGGAGATGCTTCCTTCGGGCCTAGCACGGTTATGAACGTATTTACCCTACTCAAAGGGGAACATGTTGTGTAGAAATACAGGACCGAGAACGTTAATCTCTTCGACTAGGTGAACTATGAGGTGCGTCATAATATTAAAGAAGGATGGTGGGAACACCAACTCGAAGCTGACAAGACATTGGACCACCTCCCTCTGTAAACCTGGTAGAGTTAATGGATTGATCACCTTCTGAGAAATTGCATTGAGAAATGCACATAGCTTCACAATGGGTACTCGAACATTTTCCGGTAGAAGCCCCCTCAATGCAATCGGAAGTAATTGTGTCATAATCACGTGGCAGTCATGAGACTTTAGGTTCTGGAACTTTTTCTCTGCCATGTTTATTATTCCCTTTATGTTCGACGAGAAACCAGACGGGACCTTGATACTGCTCAGGACTTCAAAAAAATCTCCTTCTCTTCTTTGGTAAGAGCGTAGCTGGCAAGACCTTGATACTTATCTGGATTCAGGTGGTCGTCTCGTTCGTGCATACGTTGGTGGTCCTGCCGTGATTCCGGTGTATCTTTTGTTTTCACATACACGCCCAAGAAGCTTAGTAGGTTCACACACAGATTTTTCGTCACGTGCATCACGTCGATTGCAGAGCGAACCTCCAGTATTTTCCAATAGGGTAGCTCCCAAAATATAGAGCACTTCTTCCACATGGGTACGTGTCCATCAGCATCATTCGAAACAGATAGACTGCCAGGACCCTTTCCAAAGATTACTTTTAAGTCCTTGACCATGTCGTATATAACATCACCATTAGGTAATTTAGGATTCGGACGATTATCTGGCTCACCTTTGAAATGCTTGCCTTTCTTTCTTACGGCATGCCCTTTTGTAAGAAATCGCCGATGCCCCAGGTACACATTCTTGTTTCCCAAATGTATACTTTCAGTCTCACCTAAACAGTGTGTGCATGCATTGTATCCCTTGTTTGACTGTCCTGAAATGTTACTAAGAGCAGGCCAATCATTGATGGTTACAAACAGCAACGCTCGTAGGTCAAATTCCTTTTGTTCGTGCTCATCCCACATAGGTACACCTTCGTCACGCCACAACTGTAAAAGTTCTTCAACCAATGGCCTCAGGTACACATCAATGTCGTTGCCCGGTTGCTTCGGGCCTTGGATGAGCACTGGCATCATAATGAACTTCCGCTTCATGCACAACCAAGGAGGAAGGTTATAAATACACAGAGTCACGGGCCAGGTGCTATGACTGGAGCTCTGCTCCCCGAAAGGATTAAAGCCATCTGTACTTAGCCCAAATCTTAAGTTCCTTGCATCAGCTGCAAATTCCGGGAACTCCCTGTCAATTTTTCTCCACTGCGACCCATCGGCGGGGTGTCTTAACATCAGGTCTTTCAAACGGTCTTCTTTGTGTCATCATAACAACTTTGCATGCTCTTTGTTTTGGAACAAACGTTTCAACCGTGGTATTATAGGAGCATACCACATCACCTTGGCAGGAACCCTCTTCCTGGGGTACGGCTCACCCTCAACATCACCAGGGTCATCTCGCCTTATCTTATACCGCAATGCACCGGATACCGGGCATGCATTCAAATTCTCGTACTCCTCACCACGGTAGAGGATGCAGTCATTGATGCATGCATGTATCTTCTGCACCTCTAATCCTAGAGGGCAGACAACCTTCTTTGCTTCGTACGTACTGGGGGGTAATACGTTATCCCTTGGAAGCATCTTCTTTATTATTTTCAACAATTTTTCAAATCCCTTGTCAGATGTACCATTCTCTGCCTTCCATTGCAGCAATTACAGCGTGGTACCAAGCTTTTTCTGGCCATCTTCGCAAGTTGGGTACAACAATTTATTATGATCCTCTAACATGCTCTCCAACTTCAACCTCTCGTTTTCACTTGCGCTGTTTATCTGTGCATCAAGAATGGCCCGACCAAAATCATCATCGTGCTCATCAACAATGGGCTCTTCTTCAGCTTCGTCTTCCTCCATTGCAGTGTCACCGTCTTCGGTGAACGTAGGATAGTTGTCATTATCCTCTTCTTCTTCATTTTCTTCCATTATAACCCCTCTTTCTCCGTGCTTGGTCCAACAATTATAACCGGACATGAAACCATGCTGCAACAGGTGGACGTGAATGGTTTTTGAGGTAGAGTAATCCTGCGTATTCTTGCAGACGCTACATGGACAAGAAATAAAACCATTCGACGGCTTGTTTTTCTCAGCCACACGGAGAAAATAATGCATGCCATTAATATAGTCGGGAAATCGTCGGTCACTGTACATCCATTGCCGGCTCATCTGCATTATATAAATATATCAAAAACTATTGCACTACATCAAGAGTATATAATAGTGACCAAATTAATTAATACAAGTTCATCACATTAAAACCAAAGTAAAGTAATTGTAATGCATAGTCCTCATAAAACATACATTAATTGAAACTAACATACAACTATCTAAATAATTTAAATCCAACACCAAATGCGATCAAAACCGCAACTAAGGTAACTACTGAACCAACAACATAATGGTACCAAGCCTCCTGACTAATGGCATATTTTCTAATCTTCAAGCGCATTGCATCCATCTAGATCTCATGGGCATGTGCGACGTCGGCAAGCTTGAACTCGTGTTCATCGATGATGTCGGCAAGCTTCAACTCCAATTTCATCTTCTCTTCTAGGCATTGCAGACGAAGATCTTCACTTCTTTCCAATTTGGCCTTCAAATCATTGTTTTCTTTTACAAAAAACTCGACAATAAGGTCGGTTGGAATTTCCGATTCAACTACGTCCTAGATAAAAGTGTCTATGTCAAGTTGGTAGGTATAGTTGTTTTAAACACGAAATGAAACAAATAGTTATGAAAATATACCACATCCGAATCATAGACCGGACGAGGGCCGACGGGGGCGGATATCAAAACCATGACACTATACATATAAAAAAAACATAAGAAAAATATACAACAAATAAATATGCTTTTAAATCATACATGTCATTTTTCTTAAAATAGAAGATAAAGAAAAAAAGCTCACCGAGGTGGTGCCGGTGACGGGACGACGCGGGCTATCGACGGCGGTGAGGACGGGACGACACTAAAATCTACAAATAATAAATTAATTTGAGCTCAAAATGCATATAAAAAATTAAACTCTCTAGCTAGGCATTTCATCAAACACCTTGCTTGCACTACAAACCATAAAATGAGCTAAACTAGCAATGAAATGAGCTAAAGTTGCAACTTCGGAGAAAAGGATGATGTTGCTAACCCTTGAATATATGGGGTGCCTTCAATCCTCACAAATGGTGGAAAAAAATGGGGATTAACTTGAGTGATGGAGTGGAAATGGAGGAGAAAATGTTGATGAACTCAAGCTAAAAATGGTGGTGGAGCTCGGGTGGAAGATGATATAGGCAGGGAAGAGCCTTTGGTCCCGGTTCGTGGCTGGAACCGGGACCAAAGGGTGCCTGCCAGGGGTCCCATGGCTGCTGCTGCATGTGCTAACCCTTTGGTCCCGGTTCCAGCCACGAACCGGGACCAAAGGGTGACCTTTGGTCCCAGTTCCAGCCACGAACCGGGACCAAAGGGTCCCTGGCAGGGTCCCACGGCTGCGGCAGGCAGCCTGCCGCATGTGCTAACCCTTTGGTCCCGGTTCCAGCCACGAACCGGGACCAAAGGTCTTATTGAACCGGGACCAAAGGTCCCCGGCGCCCCGGCCGATGGAACCGGGACCAATGGGTCCATTGGTCCCGGTTATTTCATGTGCCGGGACAAAAGGGCAGAATGGAAGCCCCTTTTTCCACTAGTGTGCCGACGTTGCCAAGAGAAGAAGCGGTGCATGCTGGAGGCTTTAGCGTCGGGATTGATGGCCGCCGATGTCGGTGGCCACTTCGTCGCTCTGCCGTTATCGCCGTCCCCGCGTCCCCGTTGAAGGAATCGGTCGGCAGTCGTGGGCACCGTCATTTGGTTCCTCGCCACCGGCCGAACGCCACCGCGGCATCCTGGGCAAAGGACCAAAAAGCAGCAGTACATACAACCCAGCCTGTTTGGCTTTGGAGTCTGCCGTCTCGTTCTTCAACACAAGAGCCATGCATCAGCGCTCACGAGATAGATTAGGTGATTTGGATCGATGACTCCTGGAGCAGCACCGAAAATCATCGTCGCCCATCGCCTGAGGGAGGTGCGGCGGAACATGTCCCAGCACAGGGCGCTGCCGGCAGCAGCGAGACCTGCAAAGGGCGGTGTCGAGCTGGTGCTCCGCCGTAGTAGGACGCAGCTGTGGAGGGGTTCGATCTGCACGAGCCCTTTGCAGAGTAGTTTCCCTCACTCTTGCTAGAGTAGTTTGAGAGTCTCCTTCTTCTTTCCACCTGGGCCAAATCCTTAACCCTATTGTACTTATTTTCCATTAGCTTCGATTGTAAAAGAAACAACACGCCAACCTTTAACCAGGATGCAAACAAAAAGTTTTTATCTTTTTCAAATGAAAAGCTTTATTTTTTATTTTATTTTTTTGAAGGAGGATCCGACATTTATGTTGGTCTAAACCTGCACTTTCGGTTCTCTGAACTAGTAGCTGTTCGACAGTTTCAGTAGTTTCAGTTAGCAGAATAAACGCCTCTGTAGCGTGAGTCTGTTCACGCCTGAGTTCGTCCGAACTTTGTTTTTCAGTAGCACTAGTCTAGCTAGGTGTCACGTTGACTAACTCGTGGGATGGCGCGAGCAGTAGTGGTCATCGTGGCACGTCGTGGTCGTGATCGAGTGGAGCTGGGATGGCAGCTCCTGAATACTCGTTCGTGATCCACCTTTCCCGCTTTCAGTTGTAACCTCTGAATAAATAGAGATAACCAGAAAAGCTGCATTGTTGCACGCAGCACAAAACCTCCTTGTGTTTCTTCTTCGGTTCATACACTCGAGAGAGAGAATAAGCGAGGAGAGAGTTGCGTCTGCAACGACATTTGGTATCAGAGCCATGTCAAGGTCACCGTCGGCGTCGGAGAAGAACAAGGGGGTGCAGGGCGTAGGAAGCGGGTCCAGGCCGCCGGCGCGCGATGGACGCCGTTCTTCCCCATCCCCGGCTGCGCGGCGAGGCCGCAGCCCTTCACGTCGTGGCGGAGGCGAGATCGTGGTGCGGGAGAGCACCGGCTCCACGCAGTACCCCACTCTCACACGTTCTAACTACGTTGAGTGGGCAATGGTGATGCGTGTGCAGCTACAGGCTGCGCATCTCTGGGACGTCATCGAGTACGGCGTCGACGACGACGGAGACGACCGTGCAGCGCTGGCGGCCCTGCTCCGCGCCGTGCCGCCGGAGCTGGTGCGCACCCTGGCAGTGAAGGACTGCGCCAAGACGGCGTGGGAGACGATCAAGACCCTGCGCCTCGGCAGCGAGCGCGTGAGCGAGCGCGTGAGCGAGCGCGTGACGATCAAACCTTTTCGTATATCAACTTGATTACAACAACAAATCATTGTATAGTGCATGAATCAGTTAGCTGCATTAATAAAACTGGACTGTTTGGGTAACCATACTGGAAAGAGAGAAAAAAAGGAAATGTCCTAGTATTGCTTGACCGATATACACGAACATGTATGACTGATCAGAAGTTATGAATATTAATCTGTAAGTCTTAACTGAAAAAAAGCTGACATATGCACTTGAAAGGTTTTTTTTTCTAGAAAATGCTTGGTAGGGGTTATGAGGTAGCGTTAACAAAACTAGTACAGTACCATCGATCATGTATAATGAGCATGTATGCGCATGTGTATGTCCAAATCCTAGCTATGCATTAAAGCTTAAACAATTAATAACTTGTATTCATTTGGCAGAGCAGTATAATGTATGCAGGTAGCCGCATATCATGCAGTACCCACTTCAGACTCAGAGTACAGATCGAGAGATGGAGCATTATCCAACAAGCAATCCATAGGCTATCAGTATCGTGTACTTCTATACAGTATAAAATTGCAATTTTCAATCACTAGGCAGAACACACGCACATGAAAGAAATGGGAACAGGCGAACAGAAGGGACGGAGGAATCTCACCTACAGCAGGGAGCAATGACGCGTCGTGAAGGGAAGGAGACTGGACCTGAGGTCCTGGTCGAGCAGGGAGATGGCGAGGAAAAGGAGATCCTGCTGGCGTAGCAAGAAGACGAAGTGGAGCTCTTCCTTCCGGCTACCGGAGGATGAATCGAAGACGACGAGCTCGAGCCGCCGCCCCTTTGACCTTTGTTGACCTACCATCACTCCTCGCCGTGGATCTCAAAAAGATCGAAATAGTTCAAACATCGATGTAGAAACAAAGGGGAGACTAGATGTACACGAACCTTCAGCCGCCATCGCCGGCGACGAGCCAAGGAGAAGATCAGCCACAAGCCACCGAAGAAATCCAGCCAGAAAATCGCGGTCGGGAGGGAATCGGGGTCGGGGAAGAACGGGACGGAGAGGAAAGGGGAAAAGAAGAACGGCGAACCGGGGTCAGGATCGATAGAAGAGAAGGCAGAAGAAGGACCCAGTGGGCCGGCCCAGAAAACGCTTCCCGAAGGAAGTCTTCAGGCGGCGCTAGATATCCATCCATGGGTGCACCATACGTCATGGGCTGGGCCCACCTCTTTTGACTAGCATTTGGCATGCATGGATCCCATTGTAGATAATTGGAAACTGAACTGGTGTTTGCTCGTTAAGTGTTGTTGCTGCTCCAATATAGGTAGATCTCCATTGTCCCACCATTGCACGCACCATCAGTTTGTCGTCGTATTGTGTCGCATTTTCACACGAGGCTTGTACATGTCCCTTCTAATTCTGCATAATAAAAATATAAATGTAGTAATTTTGTTCATAATAAAAGAATAATATATTCTATAATTACTACTAGAATTCACCTAGAAAATATGTCTATTTAAAATAGATTTGGGCTAATCATGTCCTCATCAAGGAGCGACTCCGGTACCGGCTCCTGCTTGTGCGTATACCTGAGGGCGGACCGCTTCCGTGCGCCGTCGCTGCGGACGACCAACGCCCGGTTCGCGTCGGAGTAGTCTCCGCCGAACTTGTCGTCGCCGGGGAGCGGCTCTGGTTCCCTCTTCAGCGCCATGGGGGCTCGACGTCGCCGGATCTGTGGAAGGGGAGGCGGAATCGCTCGTCGGAGATGGCGGAGTGTGAGAGGAATCGCTCGTCGGCGGCGGTGGGGGAATGAGGGTTTGGACCTGCATCCGCTTTCGCAATCCAGATAAATATGGGCTCGCGGAGGAGATTCACGGCCCCCCTCAAAACGTTTGCGGGCTGGCCCAAATTTGCAGGTGCTGCTCTGGCCCAAAAACGGCCCCTAACCCGTAATGTCGTGGATTGTTGCTCTAATATGGGGGCTCTGCTAGAGATGCTCTAATATGCGTAATGTCGTGGCCCACGAGTTGTGGATTGATAGGAGTCCAATCCAAACTACACCAGCCTACTTAGGTACACGGTTTGTCCTGTATAAATACCGGGATTGATGGCCGCGAGAAGATGGATTAATTACGTCTCCAGTTATTGGAAAGAGAAGATCGATTAATTGATTCGGTTCAACAAAGGAGATACTGCCACTAGTGGAAAACAGGCCTTTAGTCGCGGGTCCAGAGGGCCTTTCGTCCCGGTTTTGGGCCCGCGACTAAAGGGTCGGGACTAAAGGGGGTGGCCTTTCGTCCCGGCTGTCCACGACCCGGGATGGAAGGGCCTCCACGTGGGCACGGCAGGGCGCGCATGGCGGGCACCCTTTGGTCCCGGTTGGTATTACCAACCGGGACCAATGGGCCTCCACGTGGGCGGGCGGGGCGCGGCCGGACCCCTTGGTCCCGTTGTATTACCAACCGGGACCAAAGAGTTTCACTTTTTTTTAGGGTTTTAGGGTTTAGGGTTTTTTTTTTGGGGGGGGGGGGGGGGGGGTTTAACCAAATGCTTTTTTTTCGGGGGATTTTAAATCAATAGGTGCCGTGTCGCCGTGCCGTGTCGCCGTGTCCGGTGCCGCGTCGTGTCGTGTCGTGCCGTGTCAGTGGTACTACCATTAATATTTGATTCATATATACATACATAACGTTTCTCACACGTCGAGATCATGTTTCATATATACATACATAACGTGACACGCCGACATAATGTTTCTCACACGTCGAGATGATGTCAATTACATGTCCTCGGGCAAAACAAAATTTGCCGAGTGAAAAAATTCTCCATCTCTCTTCAGGACCGCGGAGTTAAAAAATCCCGCAATTTCCTCTTGAAGTGCTTTTAGGCGCATCGATGGTATGAGCTGGTCCCACATTCTCTCCATCTAGATCAATATGAATATGTGAGTTGTTTATAACTATATATATATGAAATCATAATAAAATAATTTATGGATGGAAGTCAACACAATATGCATGGTAATAAAAAGTGAGAAGAGTGTATACATACATCACGCGTTCTTTGTTCTCTATCCCGCTCAGAGACAAAAGAGCGTATGTACTCGCAAACATAGTATGCACATAAATTTGTCCCAGTTTTCTGCCTCCGACACCACTTTACAAAAAATAGAATTTAATCAAATAATAGTCAAGCTTCATAATGGTATTGAAACTAGAATTAAAAGTTGCTTCATAATGGACCTATATATATAGTACTACTTACGTTGGTGGTATAAAAATACAGCTCCGGTTTCCACTCCCCTGGAACCTTCTTGATGAACCGTTTCCAAACACTGCCCGCCAATAGAAAAATGATTAAAGAAGTTATTGATTAGTTGATATCAGAAAATGAATGACAGAGGTCGATATAGAGCGATAATGATTGAAATTACCTCTGGAGCATATCTTGAATGCTTTGGTACTTTTCCATTGGTTTCCTTAGCGAGTCCATGACTTGAACGACTCCTTGGTCAACTCTAATGATTAGCAGAATCCAGTGGAAACTGCGCACGTTTATAAGTCCGTGACTCATCGGTTACACTAAAGATATACAAAGAAAAATAGAATGGGTAGAAGGTAACACTCAGTCGAAGATGTAAGGAAAAAGTATTTCTCCGCAGGTATTTTGCTTCACTAACCAATTGACCAAGCTATCCTCGGTGGTCTTCCAATTGTATTTTACGGTCACTTCATTAATATAATTTGGGTCAATGAACCTAGTGTCATAGATGCCCTTTTTTCTGCATTCGACAATCATCATTCTACAATACAAAAGAATATAGTGAGATAATTAAAGGCAATGAACGTGCAGAGCTGAAGACTTAATTAAATTGCAGAAATAAATCACTTACAAACAATAGGAACTGACGATGGCTGTGTTGAGGGCATCTTGATTGAATAACTGAAATATTTCGGGAAACGGAATATATAACAAGTCATCCGTGAAGTAATGCTTTTTCTTATAACTCACCCAGAAAGCTTCATGCCCGGCCGCTACAGCTTTCTCGTACCAGTGATGCAATCGACGAAATTGGTATGATAGAGAACTGATCTCCTCAGGTCTGACCAGGGACTTCCCGGGTTTATATGTCCATGCATACTGATACTGTTGCTGTGGTTATACGAGCTGGGCAACTGTTTTAGTTGAGATCACCTTCAGCGGGGATATCGACTTTTTTGCCTGTTCTCCGAGCTGGGCCACTTGTTTCCCGCGTTTTGCAGCATAGAACTGCTCCTTCTTTAGTCGATCTGCCGCCTCCTTGTCCTACTTCATCTTTTGCTTCTTTAGGAGATAGGCAGCCTTCTTTTCCTCGGCCTCTTGGCTAATTATCTTCAGCATGACACGATCATAGTCATCTGCCAATGGAGGTGACTTTGGCCGGGGATTCCTGAAATTTTTCACAAATCTCTCAACTTTCTCTGGATCCAGTTTCTCTCTAGGTGGGGGCCGTTTCGGAGCTAACTGTTCTCTATTATGGGCACGCACCGATTCCTCGAGCTCCTCTGGAGTCAAGTCGTAAGGTCTCTTTGGAAGAGGCTTTAGCAACTCGCGTTCCGCTCGAGATAAATTATCTGCACGCGTCGACGTGAAGGATAGTTTCCGCTTTGACGAGAAGGTCTTTTCCCGGGGCGGAATCGAAGGACGGGACGTCCCGCGCGATGGACTCGCGACGGATGGGGCATCGAGGGATGGATCTTCATGTGAGGAGGATATATCTTGGGGGGGATGAATCTTTAGGTGGGGGAGATGGATCTTTAGGTGGGGGAGATGGATCCTTAGGTGGGGGGGATTGATCCTTAGGTGGGGGGGATGGATCCTTAGGTGGGGGGGATGGATCTTGCGGTGGGAGGGATGGATCTTGACATGGGGGGATGGATCATTAGGTGGGGGGGATGGATCTTGAGGTGGGGGTCTGCTGCTGGATCGAGGAGTCAAGTTCGGAAACACGATGTTTTCCTTGTTCCAGAGAGCGATACCCTTCTTGACTTCTCCCAGTGTCTTCTCGCCATCACCTCCGGGAATGTCAAGTTCCAGATTAGCATATAACGGCACAACTTGATCCACCCCGACACGAGCATAGCCCTGTGGAATCCCTTCGAGATGGTAGCTTGCTCCAGCTGGATTAGGTAAAGCATAGCCGACCGCCACCTTGAAAGACATGTTCTTCATTGACATGTGTAGCTCACAGTCTGACTTCTCCGTGATATCATCCATGGGGTAGTGAGCCGCCGGTTGAAATTGAGAATTTTCTACATGCGTGGAACCCACGCTGCTTTTCCGCTGATCAGATGGGGCGGCTTCTACCTGCAACTGAGATTCATTTTGCTTACTAATTGAGTTGAGTCGCTCCTGCTGCTCCTGCACCTTGCGTTCCAGTGCTGATAACCGGTCAGACTCCTGCTTCTTTCTTCTCTTACGGCTTCTATAAGTATCAGCGTCTTCCGGAAAACCTTGCTTTAAGGTGACACCGGCTGCATAGCCTCGTAATCGTCCAACGTGTTCAGGATTCCCGAGTGCTAGTGTCAGCTCGTCATTCTCTCTGTCAGGGACGTACTCTCCCCTGCGAACTTTATCTATTGCGTCCTCAAGCTGTTTGGTTATATACTCAATTTTTGCCTTCCATTTTCCCTGAGCAATAATCTTTCCTGTCTGTGGGTCCAACCCTGCCCCATGCGCGAACAACCAAAACTTGGACCTCGGGGGCCAGTCATGTGTCTGTGGAATGATCCCGTTATCAAGCAGTCGTGCTTCAAAGGCTTCCCACTTAGGCACGGCATCCCTGTAGCCACCTGCCCCCAAACGGTGGTGATATTCCTTCTTCGCAGCATTTAACTTATTTTGAACCGATCGGGCCAGAGCGCCCTCCGATTTTCTTTGCTCCACAAATGTGGGCCACTGCTGTTGTATCTTCACTAGTGCTCCAGTGAAATTTGGATCCGTCTCCCCGGCCTTTTTATAAGCTTTCCATAAGTTTTTCTTCCAGGTTCGGAATTGTTCGGCCATCTTACTAAGCGACCACTCCTTCACTTTGTCCATCAGGGGAACCGGCAGATCTGACGGTAGGCTGACCTTTGTTAAGAGCGTGTCCCAACACAATGTTTTTAGCCTCTCCTCGACATAAGTAGCTGGGTTGTTTACATCCTTCGGCTTAATCCACTCTTCAAGGTTGATCGGGACAATGTCCCTTACAATAACCCCGCATTGATTAATGTATTTGCGGCGGTTGTCGATGGGTTCCAAAGGTTCCCCACTAGCACTAACTTTGTCGATCACTATCCTACGACCCTCCTTCAACGGCTTCGTCGGGCCTTGTTTCGGCAATGCTGTAGATGAGGATGATCCGGAGGGCTAAAATAAAAAAAATGGTTCATTAATAACAACAATATACAACTCAAATAATACATCTAGTGTGATCGATGTACATAGGCTTATTATACCTCGCCAGAGTTTGTAATGGGCACTTCTTCCCCCTCTCTATCATTTTCTTCTTCATGAACCCCCTCACCGGAATCATTCAGAAATTGGGAGCCGTAATATTCGCCGGTGAAGGCATCTTCTTCACCGACAGGCGCGGCCGCACGTCCTGCTATAACTTCCATGATTCGCAGTTCGGCGTCCTCATCTCTGTCGATGTCCGGAAAATTTGGATCCATCTTCTGCACAAACCTTTCCGAGTCTGTCGCTTGCTAACCTGGAAAATAAAAACAAAATCAAGATTAATTAATTTAACCTAGCATCAATATCATCCATATATGTCTTGGACAGCCAAGAAGTGTACTCAAAGTTATAGTTTTGACTAAAAGAGGTACAATATCAAGGGGGGGGGGGGGTCTAGCCGAGTATCCGGGGTTAGAGTTTTTTTTTCATGCGAGCTAGTTCACGAGATATGGGATTTTCTTCTCTATACATAAGTTAGACTTTATGAGGGCATCATATTGCATATAAGAAACATTACATATTACTTTATCATCTTATATAAATAGTTATTTTGGTAGAAAGGATTAATATTATATAATATGGAAATGATTAATATTTTTCTAGCCAGCCCAAATTTCATGGTAAATAAACATATCACTGGTGCGAGAAACCTATATTAATCATCTTAAAATCATGGGTGAATTATTAATTAAAGATTTACAAATCAGTGAGACAATGTATGTTCTATATGTGGTTATATTGAATCAATTCATAAAATTAAATTATCATGGCAAGCAGACATATAATTCGTATTTTATGTTACATTAGTGCATCCTGGACATATCGATTATATATAGTTTGCAAATATAATCTATATCGATCTATAATTTGCGTCCGTCGTCAAAAAAATAACTAAAATAGATGGCATAATTTAAATGGTCAACTAACACTAAATTTGCTTACCTAAATTTGCTAACACGAACTCTAACCTAAATTTCTAAACCCTAACCTAAATTTGCTAACACTAAACTCTAACCTAAATTTGCTAACACTAACACTAACCTAAATCTCTTTTTTTTGCACTAACAAAAAAATTTGCACTAACCTAAATTTCTACTAACACAAAACTAAAAAAATCATCTAAAAATTGCATCTAATAAATTCAAGCTATGCAAATATCAAAATGGTACTGAAAAAATTGCATCTACTAAATTTTCACCACTAACAAAATTTTGCTAACAAAAATACTCACCTAGCCTAAATTACAGTGACCTAAATACTCACCTAGCCTAAATTTTTCTAACCTAAAATTACACTAACTTAAATTTTCACCTAGCCTAAATTACACTAACCTAAATTTTCACTTAGCCCAAGTTAAACAAACCTAAAATTCTACAAAATTTTCCTAAAAATTAGATAAGGAGAGAGGGAGGAGAGGAACCGTACCTTGCAAAAGGATCCCAATTGGGAGGGGATCGGCGGCGGCGGCCCGTGGAAGGGGAGGCGACGGCGACACGGCGGCGGTGGCCCGTGGAAGGGGAGGCGACGGCGACACGGCGGCCGATGCAGAGGAGGAGCTAGGCGGGGCGGGGCAGCGCAAGGTGGTGTTAGGGGCGGCGGCGCCGAGATGAGGTCGAGGAGCGCGGAGACGGCGGGGGAGGGAGGGGACGGGAGCGGGTCGGAGAGCTTGCGGCCGTGGACGGAGGCGGAGAGCGAGGCGACGAAGCCGAGGAAGTGGCGGCCGTGGGTGGAGGCGTGGAAGCGGCGGGCGATGTCGTCGGGGGAGGAGATGCGCTTGGCGGGGGCCCGGAAGGCGAAGGGCGGCGCGGCGGGCGGCACCGGGAGGGGGTGCGGGACCGGGGAGAGGACGACGACGGCGGCGTACAGAGCGTCTGGAGGCGAAAGCGTCGATGGGGAGTTGTGAAATTTTTGCGCGGAACCCACCCAAATCGACGCGGAAGGGACCTTTGGTCCCGGTTCCAGCCATGAACCGGGACCAAAGACCCTTTGGTCGCGGTTGGTAACACCAACCGGGACCAAAGGTCCCCACGGGCCGCGAAAATATGCGCGCGAAGCCCAGCGGGCCTTTGGTCCCGGTTGGTGTTACCAACCGCGACCAAAGGCTTTTTTTTTTCTTTTTCTGTTTTCTTTTTTGTTTCTATTTCTGTTTTCTAGTTTCTTTTTCTGTTTTCTTTTTCTGGTTTCTTTTTGTTTCTTTTTCTGTTTTCTTTTATAGTTTCTTTTTATTATTTAAAAAGTCATATAATCATTATCTTTTTATTATTTATTTTTCTAGTTTCTTTTTATTATTTGAAAATCATATCTTTTTCTAGTGTCTTTTAAAATGTTCCAGTATTTGAAAATCATTATCTTTTTATTATTTATTTTTCTAGTTTCTTTTTATTACTTGAAAATCATTATCTTTTTATTATTTATTTTTCTAGTTTCTTTTTATTATTTGAAAATCATATTTTTTTCTAGTTTCTTTTAAAATGTTCCAATACCTATTGATTTAATTATCTAAAAATTGTAATAATGATCTGTATATTTTTAAAGCATACTTTCTGAGCTGTTGGATAGCTAGCACACGGATCGTTGGTTCAGATTGGTTCTATGTACCAAACTAACACAACCAAACAAAAAAGTTCATGCGTCTACCCCCTCTTGGCGCCGGTCAAAGGGGTAGATCGACAGGTTGGACTTTTTTCCAGCTGCTTGGATCCGACCGAGGGGCATGGCTACCACTTCCACCACCACCACTCCCACCTCCTCGGCAATTCATCATTGTGTCACCCTAATCCAGTGGTTGGATTCAACCTACCTGAGGGCTTGTGTTTCCAACAACGTCGTTGTGTTGTCCTTATTCACCGACCTACAGGAGGTGGCTCCAATGGCTGGCCGGTGAACAAGGACAAACACAATAATGCCAGGGAACATGCCAGCAGGTAGGCTAAATCCAACCATTGGGTTCGGTGGCAAAGGTAGACGCTCGAAAGAAACCGAATGATTTGTATTCGGTCTTTGCCTTCTGGACTAGTTTGACTAGCTTCTTCTCCGCTGTTGCCGTACTCTTGTTCTTCATCTCCTCCTCGATCATGTTTGGTATTTATAGCTAAAAGATCAGGGCAACTCTTCATCTTTAGTCCCGGTTGGTAGATTGAACCGGGACTAAAGGAGCGTTGATATGTGTGCCATATCTTCTGCTTGAGATCCAACGGCCCACAAGCCGTTCGATCAGGGCCTTTAGTACCGGTTCATGTTACCAACCGGGACTAAAGAAGCACACGGATCATGTGTTTCTTTCAAGCGCTTGTGAGCCGTTGGATCAGGGGTGTGTTTCTCTAGAGCGGTTGAGAGCCGTTGGATCAGAAGCACACGGATCGTGTGTTTCCTTCGATCGCTTGTGAGCTGTTGGATCAGGGCCTTTAGTACCGGTTCGTGTTACCAACCGGGACTAAAGAAGCACACGGATCATGTGTTTCTTTCAAGCGCTTGTGAGCCGTTGGATCAGGGGTGTGTTTCTTTAGAGCGCTTGAGAGCCATTGGATCAGAAGCACACGGATCGTGTGTTTCCTTCGATCGCTTGTGAGCTGTTGGATCTGCACTCCCACCTCATCCACAGGTACACCTTCTAATCGCCTATAAATAGCGACGTCCCTGCAGCGAAACGGCACACAACGAGCGTCTACCTTTGCCACCGAACCCAATGGTTGGATTTAGCCTACCCGCTGGCATGTTCCCTAACACAAGCCCTCGGGTAGGTTGAATCCAACCACTGGATTAGGGTGACACAATGATGAATTGCCGAGGAGGTGGGAGTGGTGGTGGTGGAAGTGGTAGCCATGCCCCTCGGTCGGATCCAAGCAGCTGTAAGGCGCTCTGATGATCTACAACATTCCCAACACTTTTTGGGACGGTCGTTAGATCATCAGAGATGTCTTGCGGCTGCTTGGATCGAAGGTCGATTTGCTGCTCACTTCGATTTGATAAAAGGTTTAATACATTAATTATTACACATCACCACCAACATCCCTATCTAGTGTGTGTCCCTTTCTTCTTTGTCTGTGTCCCTTTCTTCTGATTGCGCCGCAACCATGGACAATCTTCATCATTCAACGCGATGGTTGGGTCAGTTTTCACCGTGAAGTGGGGAATTTCATGAAAATTATTGTAATCTTCCGACATGTCCGTCTTGTCCTCCACTCCTACGATGTTTCGTTTTCCTGAAAGAACTATGTGGCGCTTTGGCTCATCGTATGAGGTATTCGCTTTCTTATCTTTTCTTTTTTTCGGTCTGGAAGACATGTCCTTCACAGAGAAAACCTGAGCCACGTCATTGGCTAGGACGAATGGTTCGGTGTCGTACCCAAGATTTTTTACATCCACCGTAGTCATTCCGTACTTCGGGTCTACATTCACCCCGCCTTCCAGGTTGAACCATTTGCACCTGAACAAAGGTACCTTGAAAGAAGGTCCATAGTCAAGTTCCCATATCTGCTCTATGTAACCATAATATGTGTCCTTTTTCCCATTGTTGTTTGTTGCATCAAAGCGGACACCACTGTTTTGGTTGGTGCTCTTTTTATCTTGGTCCGTCGTGTAAAATGTATTCCCATTTATCTCGTACCCTTGAAAAGTCAATATAGTCGACGATGGTGCTTTGGCCAACAAGTATAATTGTTCTTCAACAGTGTTGTCATTAATGAGACGTGTTTGCAACCACCCGCTGAAAGTCTTCATGTGTTCTCTTTCAATCGATTCTCCAGGCTGCTCCGGGCATTTAGAGCGTAAAATATTCATGTGTTCCTGGATATACGGAGCCACCAAGATGGAATTATGTAGAACTGTGTAGTGTGCTTCATTGAAAGAATCCCAGTCCTTACACATTATTGCTTTCTTTCCTAGCGTGCCTATTCCACGCAGTCTCCCCTCATGGCGCGATTGAGGAACACCGATCGGCTTAAGGTCAGGAATAAAGTCAACACAAAACTCAATTACCTCCTCTGTTCCATAGCCCTTGGAGATGCTTCCTTCGGGCCTAGCACGGTTATGAACGTATTTCTTTAAGACTCCCATGAACCTCTCAAAGGGGAACATGTTGTGTAGAAATACAGGACCGAGAACGTTAATCTCTTCGACTAGGTGAACTATGAGGTGCGTCATAATATTAAAGAAGGATGGTGGGAACACCAACTCGAAGCTGACAAGACATTGGACCACCTCCCTCTGTAAACCTGGTAGAGTTAATGGATTGATCACCTTCTGAGAAATTGCATTGAGAAATGCACATAGCTTCACAATGGGTACTCGAACATTTTCCGGTAGAAGCCCCCTCAATGCAATCGGAAGTAATTGTGTCATAATCACGTGGCAGTCATGAGACTTTAGGTTCTGGAACTTTTTCTCTGCCATGTTTATTATTCCCTTTATGTTCGACGAGAAACCAGACGGGACCTTGATACTGCTCAGGACTTCAAAAAAGATCTCCTTCTCTTCTTTGGTAAGAGCGTAGCTGGCAAGACCTTGATACTTATCTGGATTCAGGTGGTCGTCTCGTTCGTGCATACGTTGGTGGTCCTGCCGTGATTCCGGTGTATCTTTTGTTTTCCCATACACGCCCAAGAAGCTTAGTAGGTTCACACACAGATTTTTCGTCACGTGCATCACGTCGATTGCAGAGCGAACCTCCAGTATTTTCCAATAGGGTAGCTCCCAAAATATAGAGCACTTCTTCCACATGGGTACGTGTCCATCAGCATCATTCGAAACAGATAGACTGCCAGGACCCTTTCCAAAGATTACTTTTAAGTCCTTGACCATGTCGTATATAACATCACCATTAGGTAATTTAGGATTCGGACGATTATCTGGCTCACCTTTGAAATGCTTGCCTTTCTTTCTTACGGCATGCCCTTTTGTAAGAAATCGCCGATGCCCCAGGTACACATTCTTGTTTCCCAAATGTATACTTTCAGTCTCACCTAAACCGTGTGTGCATGCATTGTATCCCTTGTTTGACTGTCCTGAAATGTTACTAAGAGCAGGCCAATCATTGATGGTTACAAACAGCAACGCTCGTAGGTCAAATTCCTTTTGTTCGTGCTCATCCCACATAGGTACACCTTCGTCACGCCACAACTGTAAAAGTTCTTCAACCAATGGCCTCAGGTACACATCAATGTCGTTGCCCGGTTGCTTCGGGCCATGGATGAGCACTGGCATCATAATGAACTTCCGCTTCATGCACAACCAAGGAGGAAGGTTATAAATACACAGAGTCACGGGCCAGGTGCTATAACTGGAGCTCTGCTCCCCGAAAGGATTAAAGCCATCTGTACTTAGCCCAAATATTAAGTTCCTTGCATCAGCTGCAAATTCCGGGAACTCCCTGTCAATTTTTCTCCACTGCGACCCATCGGCGGGGTGTCTTAACATCAGGTCTTTCAAACGGTCTTTTTTGTGCCATCATAACAACTTTGCATGCTCTTTGTTTTGGAACAAACGTTTCAACCGTGGTATTATAGGAGCATACCACATCACCTTGGCAGGAACCCTCTTCCTGGGGCACGGCTCACCCTCAACATCACCAGGGTCATCTCGCCTTATCTTATACCGCAATGCACCGCATACCGGGCATGCATTCAAATTCTCGTACTCCTCACCACGGTAGAGGATGCAGTCATTGATGCATGCATGTATCTTCTGCACCTCTAATCCTAGAGGGCAGACAACCTTCTTTGCTTCGTACGTACTGGGGGGTAATACGTTATCCCTTGGAAGCATCTTCTTTATTATTTTCAACAATTTTTCAAATCCCTTGTCAGATGTACCATTCTCTGCCTTCCATTGCAGCAATTCCAGCGTGGTACCAAGCTTTTTCTGGCCATCTTCGCAAGTTGGGTACAACAATTTCTTGTGATCCTCTAACATGCTCTCCAACTTCAACCTCTCGTTTTCACTTCCGCTGTTTATCTGTGCATCAAGAATGGCCCGACCAAAATCATCATCGTGCTCATCAACAATGGGCTCTTCTTCAGCTTCGTCTTCCTCCATTGCAGTGTCACCGTCTTCGGTGAACGTAGGATAGTTGTCATTATCCTCTTCTTCTTCATTTTCTTCCATTATAACCCCTCTTTCTCCGTGCTTGGTCCAACAATTATAACCGGACATGAAACCATGCTGCAACAGGTGGACGTGAATGGTTTTTGAGGTAGAGTAATCCTGCGTATTCTTGCAGACGCTACATGGACAAGAAATAAAACCATTCGACGGCTTGTTTTTCTCAGCCACACGGAGAAAATAATGCATGCCATTAATATAGTCGGGAAATTGTCGGTCACTGTACATCCATTGCCGGCTCATCTGCATTATATAAATATATCAAAAACTATTGCACTACATCAAGAGTATATAATAGTGACCAAATTAATTAATACAAGTTCATCACATTAAAACCAAAGTAAAGTAATTGTAATGCATAGTCCTCATAAAACATACATTAATTGAAACTAACATACAACTATCTAAATAATTTAAATCCAACACCAAATGCGATCAAAACCGCAACTAAGGTAACTACTGAACCAACAACATAATGGTACCAAGCCTCCTGACTAATGGCATATTTTCTAATCTTCAAGCGCATTGCATCCATCTAGATCTCATGGGCATGTGCGACGTCGGCAAGCTTGAACTCGTGTTCATCGATGATGTCGGCAAGCTTCAACTCCAATTTCATCTTCTCTTCTAGGCATTGCAGACGAAGATCTTCACTTCTTTCCAATTTGGCCTTCAAATCATTGTTTTCTTTTACAAAAAACTCGACAATAGGGTCGGTTGGAATTTCCGGTTCAACTACGTCCTAGATAAAAGTGTCTATGTCAAGTTGGTAGGTATAGTTGTTTTAAACACGAAATGAAACAAATAGTTATGAAAATATACCACATCCGAATCATAGACCGGACGAGGGCCGACGGGGGCGGATATCAAAACCATGACACTATACATATAAAAAAACATAAGAAAAATATACAACAAATAAATATGCTTTTAAATCATACATGTCATTTTTCTTAAAATAGAAGATAAAGAAAAAAAGCTCACCGAGGTGGTGCCGGTGACGGGACGACGCGGGCTATCGACGGCGGTGAGGACGGGACGACACTAAAATCTACAAATAATAAATTAATTTGAGCTCAAAATGCATATAAAAAATTAAACTCTCTAGCTAGGCATTTCATCAAACACCTTGCTTGCACTACAAACCATAAAATGAGCTAAACTAGCAATGAAATGAGCTAAAGTTGCAACTTCGGAGAAAAGGATGATGTTGCTAACCCTTGAATATATGGGGTGCCTTCAATCCTCACAAATGGTGGAAAAAAATGGGGATTAACTTGAGTGATGGAGTGGAAATGGAGGAGAAAATGTTGATGAACTCAAGCTAAAAATGGTGGTGGAGCTCGGGTGGAAGATGATATAGGCAGGGAAGAGCCTTTGGTCCCGGTTCGTGGCTGGAACCGGGACCAAAGGGTGCCTGCCAGGGGTCCCATGGCTGCTGCTGCATGTGCTAACCCTTTGGTCCCGGTTCCAGCCACGAACCGGGACCAAAGGGTGACCTTTGGTCCCAGTTCCAGCCACGAAACCGGGACCAAAGGGTCCCTGGCAGGGTCCCACGGCTGCGGCAGGCAGCCTGCCGCATGTGCTAACCCTTTGGTCCCGGTTCCAGCCACGAACCGGGACCAAAGGTCTTATTGAACCGGGACCAAAGGTCCCCGGCGCCCCGGCCGATGGAACCGGGACCAATGGGTCCATTGGTCCCGGTTATTTCATGTGCCGGGACAAAAGGGCAGAATGGAAGCCCTTTTTCCACTAGTGTGCCGACGTTGCCAAGAGAAGGAGCGGTGCATGCTGGAGGCTTTCGCGTCGGGATTGATGGCCGCCGATGTCGGTGGCCACTTCGCCGCTCTGCCGTTATAGCCGTCCCTGCGTCCCCGTTGAAGGAATCGGTCGGCAGTCGTGGGCACTGTCATTTGGTTCCTCGCCTCCGGCCGAACGCCACCGCGGCATCCTGGGCGAAGGACAAAAAAGCCAGCAGTACATACGACTTGGCTTTGGAATCTGCCGTCTCGATCGTTCTTCAACACAAGAGCCATGCATCAGCGCTCACGAGATAGATTATGTGATTTGGATCGATGACTCCTGGAGCAGCACCGAAAATCGTCGCCGCCCATCGCCTGAGGGAGGTGCGGCGGAACATGTCCCAGCACAGGGCGCTGCCGGCAGCAGCGAGACCTGCAAAGGGCGGTGTCGAGCTGGTGCTCCGCCGTAGTAGGACGCAGCTGTGGAGGGGTTCGATCTGCACGAGCCCTTTGCAGAGTAGTTTCCCTCACTCTTGCTAGAGTAGTTTGAGAGTCTCCTTCTTCTTTCCACCTGGGCCAAATCCTTAACCCTATTGTACTTATTTTCCATTAGCTTCGATTGTAAAAGAAACAACACGCCAACCTTTAACCAGGATGCAAACAAAAAGTTTTTATCTTTTTCAAATGAAAAGCTTTATTTTTTATTTTATTTTTTTGAAGGAGGATCCGACATTTATGTTGGTCTAAACCTGCACTTTCGGTTCTCTGAACTAGTAGCTGTTCGACAGTTTCAGTAGTTTCAGTTAGCAGAATAAACGCCTCTGTAGCGTGAGTCTGTTCACGCCTGAGTTCGTCCGAACTTTGTTTTTCAGTAGCACTAGTCTAGCTAGGTGTCACGTTGACTAACTCGTGGGATGGCGCGAGCAGTAGTGGTCATCGTGGCACGTCGTGGTCGTGATCGAGTGGAGCTGGGATGGCAGCTCCTGAATACTCGTTCGTGATCCACCTTTCCCGCTTTCAGTTGTAACCTCTGAATAAATAGAGATAACCAGAAAAGCTGCATTGTTGCACGCAGCACAAAACCTCCTTGTGTTTCTTCTTCGGTTCATACACTCGAGAGAGAGAATAAGCGAGGAGAGAGTTGCGTCTGCAACGACATTTGGTATCAGAGCCATGTCAAGGTCACCGTCGGCGTCGGAGAAGAACAAGGGGGTGCAGGGTGTAGGAAGCGGGTCCAGGCCGCCGGCGCGCGATGGACGCCGTTCTTCCCCATCCCCGGCTGCGCGGCGAGGCCGCAGCCCTTCACGTCGTGGCGGAGGCGAGATCGTGGTGCGGGAGAGCACCGGCTCCACGCAGTACCCCACTCTCACACGTTCTAACTACGTTGAGTGGGCAATGGTGATGCGTGTGCAGCTACAGGCTGCGCATCTCTGGGACGTCATCGAGTACGGCGTCGACGACGACGGAGACGACCGTGCAGCGCTGGCGGCCCTGCTCCGCGCCGTGCCGCCGGAGCTGGTGCGCACCCTGGCAGTGAAGGACTGCGCCAAGACGGCGTGGGAGACGATCAAGACCCTGCGCCTCGGCAGCGAGCGCGTGAGGGAGGCGAAGGCGCAGACGCGCCGTCACGAGTTCGAGGAACTGCGGTTCAAGGCGGGCGAGTCCATCGAGGATTTCGGAATCCGTCTCACCGCCATCATCAATGACCTCGAGATGCTCGGCGACCCCGTCGACGAGGATAGGGCGGTGCTGAAGTACCTGCGTGTTGCCCCACGCAAGTACAGATCCATGGTCATGGCAATTGAGCAGACCATGGACCTGAAGGAGCTGACGATCGAGGAGCTCACCGGCCGTCTGATCACGGCGGAGGAGGGCTACGAGCTCGACGACGTCGTTGACGGCGTCGGCAACAAACTCCTGCTCACGGAGGAGGAGTGGAGCGCCCGGCAGCAGCAGCGCGGCGGCGGTGGATCCTCATCAGGCTGGCGAGGTGACGCCAAGCCCAAACCCAAGGGCGGGGACAAGCCCGCTGGGCAAGGCAGCGGTAACACCGGCGGTGGAGGTGGGCGCAAGCCGGGAAACTGCCGCTACTGCGGCAAGCCAGGACACTGGGCAAAGGAGTGCAGGAAAGCTCAGCGCGATCGCGAGCGAAAAGGTCAAGCCGCGCATCTCGTCGAGGTAGACGTCGATGCGCCGGGTCTCCTTCTCGCCGCCGTCGAGGAAGATGGAGTCGAGAACAACACCGCGGCGGTCGAGGTATGTGCTCTGGCTGCACCTGCAGAGCGTCAGGTTGTATACCTGAATGAGGAGCGGGTCGTGCCGGTGCCCGCCGCGACCGGTGTCTGGTTTCTGGAAACAGGCGCCAGCAGCCACATGACTGGCGCGAAGGAGGCTTTCGTCACGCTGGACACCACAGTGACGGGATCCGTGCGCTTTGGCGACGGCTCCCGGGTCGCGATCGGCGGTAAGGGAAACGTCCTGTTCAGGTGTTCTGACGGCCATCAGAGGGTGCTTGCAGATGTCTTCTTCATCCCGCAGCTCCGCACCAACATCGTCTCCCTCGGACAGCTGGACGAGAACTGATGCAAATCCGTGATCGAGGGTGCCTTCCTCTCCGTCTTCGACCAGCAAAGGAGGCCGCTCGTGCGCGTACAGCGTGCAGCGAATCGTCTGTACGCTCTGCGCCTGAACCTCGCCACGCCTACCTGTCTGCTGGCAAAGGTGGACGATCCCGCGTGGCTGTGGCACGGACGCCTCGGCCACCTGCACTTCCGCGCCGTCAACGCCATGTCCAAGCATGAGATGGTGCGTGGGATGCCGCGAGTGGAGCACGTCGACGAGATCTGCGACGGATGCATGATCGGGAAGCAACATCGACTTGCGTTCCCGCAGGCGACCAAGCACCGCTCCGGCCACGCCCTCGAGCTCGTCCACACAGATCTGTGCGGGCCGATCAAGCCAGCTACTGCAGGGGGGAACCAATATTTCCTCCTTGTCGTTGATGATTACAGCAGGTTCATGTGGCTGGAGCTGCTGAAGACGAAGGATGAGGCGTTCGCACGGTTCAAGAAGATTCAGAACCAAGCCGAGGCCAAGCAGCGGTGCAAGCTGAGAGCATTCCGCTCAGACCGCGGTGGTGAGTTCAACTCCGGCGAGTTCAAGACGTACTGCGACAACCACGGCATCGAGCACTTTACCACGGCACCATACTCACCGCAGCAAAACGGTGTGGTGGAAAGGCGCAACCAGACCGTGGTGGAGATGGCGCGCTGCATGCTCAAGGGCATGTCGATGCCGGCCATGTTCTGGGGCGAGGCCGTCAGGTGCGCGGTGTACGTCCTCAACCGTGCTCCGACGCGCAGCATCAACGGGATCACGCCCTACGAGGCGTGGAACCACCGCAAGCCATCTGTCGAACACCTGCGGATCTTCGGCTGCGTCGCGCACATGAAGAAGACAGGTCCGGGCATCACCAAGCTCTCGGATCGCTCACTGTTGACGGTGTTTGTAGGCTATGAAGCTGTCTCAAAGGCGTACCGAGTGTACGATCCAGTGGGAGGCAAGCTGTACGTCACACGTGACGTCGCGTTCGAGGAACGCCGCGCATGGGACTGGGAGAAGCAAGCTGCTGCACTCGCCGTCGACGCGCCCTCCACTTTCACAGTGGAGTACACCACCGAAACGGGTGAAACCGTGGTGGATGACGGGGGCAACGCCAGCACGGGTTGTCGCTCCTGGATGCGGTCACCGTCGCCAGACGTGCAGACTGCTCCGGTGAGTTCGCTGCCACAACAACAAGCACCGGAGGAGCACGGGGAAGCAGAAGGGGGGCCGTCATCGCCAATTCCCCCTCCTGTACCTACTCACACCATGGAGACGCGAGCACGGCACGGCATCTTCAAGCCAAACCCTCGTTATGCCGAGGAGCTTGAGATGGCCGACCTGTGTCTCCTGGCCGCAGAGGAGCCTGCTAGCGTTGAAGAGGCCCTGGACACTCCGGCATGGAGGAAGGCGATGGAAGAGGAGATGGCAAGCATCATCGACAACCAGACCTGGTCGCTGGATTCGCTCCCAGCAGGCCACCGTGCAATTGGCCTAAAATGGGTCTTCAAGCTGAAGAAGGACCCTGACGGCAACGTCGTCAAGCACAAGGCCAGGCTCGTTGTCAAGGGGTACTCCCAGCGACAGGGGGTGGAATTCGATGAGGTCTTCGCCCCTGTGGCTCACATGGAGACAGTGCGCGTTCTGCTCACGCTGGCTGCACACGGCGGGTGGCAAGTCCATCACATGGACGTCTAATCGGCGTTTCTCAATGGGGAGCTCGCCGAGGAGGTCTATGTCCAGCAGCCGCGAGGGTTCGTTGATAAGAGCAGCCCACAGTCCGTGCTCAAGCTCAGCAAGGCACTGTACGGACTCAAGCAAGCGCCGCGCGCATGGTATGCCAAGCTCGACTCGTCACTTGTTGATCTTGGTTTTGCCCGCAGTCCGTTGGAACATGCAGTGTACCGGCACGGAGACAAGGACAACTACCTGCTGGTGGGAGTGTACGTCGATGACCTGATCATCACGGGCACCTGCGTCGAGGAGATCGTGGCATTCAAAGCCGAGATGCATCGTCTTTTCAAGATGAGCGATCTCGGGCTGCTGTCATACTACCTCGGGATCGAGGTGAAGCAGGAAGACGGCGAGATCACGATCTGCCAGCGAGCCTACGCCGAGAAAATCCTCGTTCGAGCCGGCATGGGGGAGTGCAATGCTTGCCACACGCCGATGGAAGTGCGCCTGAAGCTGACCAAGCAGGATGGAGCAAAGGAGGTGGATGCCACAGAGTACAAGGGCCTGATCGGCTGCCTCCGCTACCTCGTCAACACTCGCCCCGACATTGCTCTCGCCGTCGGGGTAGCGAGCCGTTTCATGGAGGCGCCAAGCACACAGCACTTGGCCGTCGTGAAGCAGATACTGAGGTATGTCCGTGGCACACTGGGCTACGGATGCCGCTACAAGAAGGGGATCGGGACACCGGCGTTGATCGGGTACAGTGATAGCGATCTCGCCGGCGACGTCAACGATCGGAAGAGCACCACCGGCATGATCTTCTTCCTCGGCGGCAGCACTGTCACTTGGTCCTCGCAGAAGCAGAAGGTGGTGGCCATGTCTTCCTGCGAAGCTGAGTACGTCGCAGCAGCGACAGCAACCTGTCAAGGCGAGTGGCTCAGCAGCCTGTTGGGTGACCTGACGGGGCAATCACCGGAGAAGTTCAATCTCTTCGTCGACAACAAATCCGCGATCGCCCTCAGCAAGAACCCAGTCCACCATGATCGTAGCAAGCACATTGACATCAAGTTTCACCACATTCGCCAGTGCATTGAAGAAGGCAAAGTTGACGTCGATCATGTCAGAACTGACGGCCAGCTGGCTGACATTTTGACCAAGGCACTGGGAAGAACTCGTTTCGTTGAAATGAGGGAGAAGCTGGGTGTCATCAAGGTGCAGGTTTAAGGGGGTGAAGTGTTGGTCTAAACCTGCACTTTCGGTTCTCTGAACTTGTAGCTGTTCGACAGTTTCAGTAGTTTCAGTTAGCAGAATAAACGGCTCTGTAGCGTGAGTCTGTTCATGCCTGAGTTCGTCCGAACTTTGTTTTTCAGTAGCACTAGTCTAGCTAGGTGTCACGTTGACTAACTCGTGGGATGGCACGAGCAGTAGTGGTCATCGTGGCACGTCGTGGTCGTGATCGAGTGAAGCTGGGATGGCAGCTCCTGAATACTCGTTCGTGATCCACCTTTCCCGCTTTCAGTTGTAACCTCTGAATAAATAGAGATAACCAGAAAAGCTGCATTGTTGCACGCAGCACAAAACCTCCTTGTGTTTCTTCTTCAGTTCATACACTCGAGAGAGAGAATCAGCGAGGAGAGAGTTGCGTCTGCAACGACAATTTATAAAAGGAAGCTCAGTACACTTAGAAGAAAGTCCAAAAGGAAACGAAAATTACAACTGGACCCCGAGAAAGTGCAAAGAGCACCCTCAGCTTCCGGGAGAGACACAGACGGATCCTGAAACCGATCCCCAAACTCCTACGCAGCGCCGACGCCGCCGTACCACTCGCCGCCGGGAAGGAAGCACCACCACCAGAAGTAGACGACCGCAGAAGCTGTCCGCCGGCGCCGTGCGACGGATCTGACAAGCGATGAACGCGAACGGCCAAAGTACCTGCTCCCCGGAACCACCGAACATCCAGCCGGCTCGACGCTGCGCAGAACCACCACCAGCCACCCCGCACCAGTTCCAGACGACGCTCTCCTCGCCACCATGGCCGGCCAGAGCTGAATCGTCGAGGAAGGAGACCACCCGAACAACCTGCAACCAAAACGGAAACATCCACCACCAGCCGCCTCTCACCTCGCCGCCACGGCCGGCCAGAGAAGCAGAGCCAGAGGGGAAGAACCGACGAAGCACTCCACTACCTCCCCGGCGCGGCGGCCGAAACGGGGACGGGAGGGGGAGGACGGACCCCAAAACACCAGCGCCACCGCCACCGCCAACGGCGACACCAGCAGGGAAGAAACACCTACACTAGGACCTATACTACTAAGCACGGCGGAGCCAAGGCTCCCCCCCCCCCCCCCCCCCCGCCCACCTCGCGGCCCCGAAACGGCCACCGGAGGCGGAGGGGAGCGGCGGACACGCCGGCGACGCTCTCGAACCTGCGAGACGCCTCGGAATCGCTTGTCTGCACTGTAGCGAGAGGGACACGGGGGAGAGCAAAACTCTCCTTCGTGGTGGAACAAAGGGCGTTAAATATGAAGCGAAATTTAACATATTCAAATGGTTTAACACACAAAACAAAAAAAAAACAAGTTGTTTTCTATTCGCCCGGAGCATATGTATTTATCTCTTTTATTTTAAAACCGTTGCAACGCATGGACACTTTACTAGCATTAAATAAGCATATTTTTTAGTATTAGTTGGCATGTACGTGCAACGCACGTCCATCATCGTCTGTATGTAGAGGCGAAGAGGAAATGCCCACGGAACAGGCAGCGTACATGAAGGTTGTCGCCATCCTTTTGTCGTTGTTGTCGCGGAATATGTCCTCACCCTCGTGGGATTCACGCGGCGCTCGCCGAGGCTATACTTACATGCAAGAAAGTTATCTAGGGCATTCATATTCTCTCTACTATATTTTAATAATGTTTTATAACACACAATATTTAATAATATTCTATTCATGTCATGTTAAACTGCAACTTACTATATGATCATGTCAAGTTCAGGTCAAATGATCGTGTAAAATTCAGATAAATATATAACTATTTTACAATATAAAATTCAGATAATTCAATCAATTCTTTAGCAATTCACACATTGCAAGATTCTTTTGTTGCCTTTCTACGCCACACATACAGTGTAACAAACAGAAAATTCTAACCTGATTTACTGATTTAGATACGTAGATGATTCATACTACAAGCACACGGACGACTATTTTTTTCTAAATCGACTAACCCAACTTCACAGCACAGTGAAAAATTCCTTTCCTTCACTGTGTTCTTCCAGCCGAGCAATCAATCATGTTTCAAGCACTACACAAGCAGTATCCAGTTTCTTTTAAAGAGGAAACGTCAGTACCTGCCTACGCGTCAAAACTTGGCATGGCACGGTCACACACGACGTTGACCCCGTACGTGATCGATCGGGTCTATGCATTACGTGATATTTGCGCCGCTGCCCGATTCGTTACGGGACGGATGCAGTGGTGCGGCGCTGCCGCGACAGGCGAGGCGGCAGTGCGGAGCAGCGACAGGCGGCGGTGCGGAGCTCCGGGGACATGAGGCGGTGCGGAGCTGCGGCGGCAGGTGGGGGTGCGGCAACAGGCGGCAGCGGGCCAGCTCCGGCAAGGATTTCCCGCTGGTGAGCGCATCTCAAACCTCTCGTATGTATGATCGTGAAACGGGGCTATGGCGGTTTGAAGTGAGAGCTCTGGATCTGTTAGATTCCTTCACCATTAGAGCTCATGATCTGGTTTTGCTTTCGATTTGATTCGGCTGCATGCTCTATTTTGTGGACATAATTAGAAACAAATCTTCAGGCTCCATGTAGTTTTCAGTTTCAATTCTGTGCACAGGGGTATGCAGTTTTAATGTACCATTTTCTGTATGGTAGAAGCAGATTCATGTGCGTGGATGTGTGCAGATCCATGTAGTTTTAGTTGTGGTGCGTCCGTTGTTAGGCCTGAATCATATTATTCTCGCATAATTTACCATGCCTTTTAGATTCATCTTGCATTTTTTATTGGATATGCTTTATTCTAAGCAGGCTCGAATTTCTCTACGAGCGAAGGAATAAGCAGGATGGATGATTGTTCAAGGCAAGATCCCAGTGAGGTTAGTTGCCGTAGTCACGCAACTTCAGTGTTGGCAATTTTATCTTCGGGGTTTTTCAGTCTTGTATTTTTTTAGGCAAGTATGATATCATTTTAAGAAAAAAATTGAACGTACAACAATTCAAGTTGGTGAACCAGGATAGGCAAAATTTAAGTTTTTGCACGTGAATTCAGGCAATTATGAACCATCGGAGCAACTTTCACTAGTGGAAAACGGGGCAGTAGTCCCGGTTCCAGACGGCCTCTAGTCCCGGCTGGGCAACCCGGACTACCTAATCGGGACTAGAGCCCCCCCCCCCCCCTATAGTCCCGGTTGGCTACGAACCGGGATTAGAGTACCTCCCACGTGGCCACGGGCGAGCCCGCGGGCTGGATGTCTTTAGTCCCGGTCCGTAACACGGACCGGGACTACCGTTAGGCCTTTTTTTTTCTTTTATAATTTTTTTCAGAATTGCACGGACCGGGTGTCGTGTGTGTTTAGTGCCGGGGTTTTGGATAGTTTCGGAAACACGTCGATACGTCGATATAAATTATATTGTACTATGATCACACGTTGATGCATATATATAAGACACTTACAAATTAATTGTAACACATGAATTTGTCGTCACGTTTCCGTACACAAAGTACTCAAATGCATTAATTATACATGCATGAAATCATAGTACATTTATATATGTAGATAATAGTGCTCTGAATTTTCAGGTATGACATCATCAAGAAGAAATCCCGCCAGCTCCTCCCCAATTGCTCTTATACGGTCATCTGGTAGGAGGCCGGCCCGCTTCCTTACAATCTTTAAAAGAAGGAGAAAATTAAACAATTATGAATGAAACTCCACACAATTGATATGCATATTATTTTGTCAAAAAAAACTTGTGAACAATGTATAATTACGTACCTCTGCGTTTCTTCGATTTTCGAATTTTTCATAAGTCATCCTATGAATGTACTCGCAAACGTAGTACCCACATAAGAGGGTCCCTTCTGGCTGTTCCAGACACCACTGTTCGAGAATAGAATTCAACACATTAAGTTTGGTAATGGTATTGCAAACTACATTAATTCATGGATATAGGTATAGTACTACTTACTTGGTTCAGAGTCCATACCAGCTTCTCGTGCCATTTACCGGGTACTTCCTTGACGAATGTCTGCCATGATCTACTCGACAAAGAAAGAACAAAACATCTGTTATTAATTAATTACTTGATATCACGAAATGAATGAAAGAGAGGTCGGTATAGTAATGTGATAAGAATTTAAATTACTCTTTCATGACATCAAACAAGCTCTTGTACTCTCTAGGGTCTCTCCTTAATGAGTCGTAAACTTCAATTATTCCCTGGTGATATCTAATGACCACGAGAATAAAGTGGTAGCTGCAAATTTACATACAGAGGCATGCGCATATAACTCATCAATTAGACTTAAGATACCGGGTGAGCAAAAATAGAATGTGTACAAGCAATTAGTAACACTTACCTGAAGTTGTAAGGAAGAAATATTTCTTTTTTGTCTTGGTGTCGCTTGAAAGCCTCTATCATTACTCCCTTTACAACTTGTGGTTTCTTCCTTATGCTCACTTCATGAATAACATTAGGGTCCATAAAACCAATCTCCACCGGTTTTATTATTTCCCTTTTGTAGTCGATCATCTTCTTTCTGCACAAATAGCGTACCAAAATTAGAATGTGCTGTGAGCTATATATATATAAAGACTTAATTAAATTACAAAAATAAATAACTTACAGACAAAAGATACTGATGATTGCTTTATCGAGGGGTAAACCATTGTATAATTGGAAAAGTTCGGAGAAATCAATTTGCACACCGTAGTCATCGTAGAAGTGTTCCTCCTTTCTAACTTTTGCCATGATACCTATTATACCTTTCTTTGCGACTTTCATGTACCATGAATTCAACTGACGCATCCTTGTTGGTAGTAACTTGGCCACCTCAGTTGTGACCAAAGACTTGCCTTGAACATATAGATAAGGCACCCTATAAGGTACCTCAGGGAAGTGGCGGACACTTCCCTGAGGTACCATACGGTGGGCGTCTTTGTCGGTAAGTACCTTAAGCGGAGGGAGCGATTGCGTAGCTTGTTGTCCCAGCTGGGCTATCTGTTTCCCGCTTTTCCGGTTCTCCAACACCGAGTCGTATGACTTTTCAATAGAGCGCTCATAGTCTGATGACGGCCTTGGTGGAGGGTTGTATAAGCACCTAATAGTGTAATGTAGTTTGTCACGAGGAAGCCCTTTGATGCTGGGTAGTTCTTCCGGGGGCGGTTTCTTTGTAAAATGGGCTTTAACCTCGGCCCTCCTGATGGCTTCGGATTCCTCGACAGTCCTCTCGTAAGGTAACTTCTCAGGAGTCTTCACTTTTCGCGGCTTTTTCTGTCTCTTCTTAGGAGGCGAACCATTAACGGCCCTCTTCGCATCAAACCACTTATAAGGCGGAGACCGCTAGACTGGCTCTGGAGATGGAGACCGCTGGACTGGCTCTGGAGATGGAGACCGCTGGACTGGCTCTGGAGATGGAGACCGTGCTGGTGTAGCTGGAGATGGAGACCGTACTGGTGTAGCTGGAGATGGAGACGGACTCGCGCTGGGGTCCCTCTGGGGTAGGAAGGGTGGACTTGTAGGTGGTGGACTTCTACTTGGAGGAGTCGGTGGCCTTGGTGCTGAGCCTGGAAGCACGATGTATTTCTTGTTCCATAGAACGAAACCATGCTTGACTTGTCCCAGTGTCGTCTCATCGTCACCTCCAGGATAGTCAAGCTCAAGTGCCTCAAATCCCGGTATAATAGCATCCACCCCGACACGAGCATAGCCAGCTGGAATCTGACCAAGATGGTAGCTTGCTCCAGGTTCGTTTGGTAACGCATAGCCGACCGCCACCTTGAAGGATATGTTCTTCATTAACATATGAAGCTCACACTCCGTCTTCTCCGTGATATCATCCACGGGGTAGTGAGCCGCCGGCTGTTCTATTATTGCGGCAGATACTTGTAGCGGCGTGGAACCCACGCTGCTTCTTCGCGGTTCTTGGACGACGTCGACTTGTTGCTGCTGTTGATCAGGTGCCCGGTGCTGGCTGATTGAGTCAATCTGACAGCGCAGTCCGGAAACCATGCGCTCCAATTCTGATAAACGGTCTAACTCCTTCTGCTTCTTTCTCCCACAGCTTCTATAACTGTCAGCACAGTCCGGAAACCCTTCCTTCAAGTTGGTACCGCCGGGAAAGCCTCGTAATCGTCCGTTGTGTTCGGGATTCCCCAGTGCGAGTGTCAGCTCGTCGTTCTCTCTCTCGGGATGGTACTCTCCCTTTCGAACTTTATCTATTGCGTCAATAAGCAACGGAACGATTGTTTCAACCTTTTTCTTCCATTTTCCCTTTGCAACAATCAACCCCTTCTCTGGGTCCAACACTGCGCCATGCGCGAACAACCAAAACTTGGCCCTCTCGGGCCAGTTCAAAGTCTGTGGAGTGATCCCTTTAGCAACCAGTTCCGCTTCAAAGGCTAACCATTTGGGAATGGCAGACTTGTAGCCACCTATACCCAACCTATGGTGGTATTCCTTCTTCCCAGCATTTCTCTTATTTACGACCGATCGAGCCACGGCAGTAGAGGAATTCTTGTACGCCTTGAATGCGGGCCAGGAATGTTTTATCTTCTCGAGTGCTCCGGTGAAATTAGCTGGTTCTTCATCTTCATACTTTCTCCATAGTGTTTTCTTCCAGCTCTGGAATTGTGTGGCCATCTTCTTAAGAGTCCACTCCTTCACTTTCTCCGTCTTGCCTTCTGGTATGTTGAAATGTATCATGAGCGTATCGAAAAGCAATTTTTTCGTATGATCATGGACATAACAAGCATCATCCTCATCCACACCCTTCGGCTTATGCCATTCTGCAATGGTGATCGGGAGAATGTCCCTAACAATGACTCCAGCTTGATTTACAAATTTACGACAGGTCGCTATGGGTGCCAGCGGTTCGCCACTCTGAGAAACTTCCTCTATCGTTAGCCTCGGAGCATCGCTGGCCATCCTCTTCGTCAGGCCTCGAGGAGGAACATTATTTACAGATTTGCTCGATCCAGAGGGCTGGAAAATGAATCGTTAATTAACACGTGCAATTAACAAATGCATATATATATACATGATCGATCGATCAATTGTCAGCCTATATAATATATGTATATACCTCGCCGGAGTTTGTCGTTAAGGGCGCTTCATCGTCAAACAGAAGTCCCTCACCGCAGTCGTTCAGAAATTGTGAGCTGAAATCATCATCTTCATCGCCTTGTCGTCCATCATCTTCTCCACCGCCTTGTTGTCCATCATCATCTCCACCGCCTTGTCCTCCGGAATAATCTTCTTCACGGGCACTCGCATAGATTATTCGTTGCATTTTATCTTCATGCTCCTCGTCAATAATTAAGGGAATGTCCGCCATAGCTCAATGTACCTGCAATCAATTATATGTGTTTGTAATTTTTTTGACATAGAATTACACATAAAATGAAGACAGCCATGAAGGCAGCCATGGCGGCGTCCCGGCAGGCCTTCGTCGACGACGAGCGCCGCCGCTGGGAGATGGTGGTGCAGGACGCACTGCCGCCGCCGCACGGTCTGCCGCCGCAGGGACCGCCTCCGCCACAGGGACAGCCAGGGCTGGCTTGGCAGGCCCTCGTCCAGGAGGAGGAGGCCTACGACCCGCCGGAGGAGGAGTACGAGGAGCCGGTGAGATTCCCACCGGAGCTGTTCGGGCAGTCGTGGGTATTCACGACTGTGCCCCAGCTGCCGCCGGAGGAGCCCCAGGACGCCATCCTGGAGGAGCCAGGGACGCCGCCGCGGGACGTCCCCATGGAGCAGCAGCAGCAGCCGCCGCCGCCGCTGCCTGCGCATCTGTGGGAGGCACCACCGTACGTCGTCGTCTCCGACGAGGAGGGCGACGAGGACTAGCTAGGACCTCCCCCTCCCCCCCTAAATAAATGAAGTTTATTTCCTATCTACGAACTGTCCCCGCCGCCGATTTAAGGTCACCGGACCACCACCGCCGCCGATTCTAGCTAGGGTTTGTGCCATCGGACCACCGTCGCGCCGATCTAGAGTTTGAGAGGGCCGTACCTTAGGCGGAGCGCGCGGGGGACGGCGGCGAGGAAGAGGGACGCGAGCGACGGCGGCGGCGGCCAGATTTTGGCAGCCTGGCGGCGTCGTCGCGTGAGAGGAGCCCGGAGGCGTCTGCGTCTTGGGCCTGGCGGCAAAAATGAGGAAGAAATCCGCGGAGAGGGACCAAGTAGGCTCAAATCGGCCTTTAGTCCCGGTCCGTGACACCAACCGGGACTAAAGACCCCTATAGTCCCGGTTGGTGTCACGGACCGGGACTAAAGGTGGGCTTTTTGGCGCGCTAAGTTTCGCAGCGGCCCGAAAATGGCCTTTAGTCCCGGTTGTAGCCACGGACCGGGACTAAACGGCCGTTTGTATTTTTTTCTTCATTTTATGAATGTTTTCAAATGTTCATATTTTATAAACTTTACATGTTTCCAAATGTAAATATGAATATGTTATATATATTGAACATTTAAATAGATGAGTTGAGTAAAACCGTTGTACTAATAAAATCCGAGGTTAGGATAAATATATTCAACATTTTAAATATTTAATGAAAAACCCTCAACTTTTTAACAGTCAAAACAAAATTCTACCAATTATTACACATATGTATAGAACAAGTTAGGAGAAATAAATATCTCATACATTATTACAAATGACCACAATACATCAACATCATTCAACACTTCTTCGTGTCTGTCATTTTTTCTTCTTATCGCGTCGTATCCATGGACAATCTTCATCATTCAACGCGATGGTTGGGTCAATTTTCACTGTGAAGGGGGGAATTTCATCAAACTTATTGTAATCTTCTGACATGTCTGTCTTGTCCTCCACTCCCACGATGCTTCTTTTCCCTGAAAGAACTATGTGGCGCTTTGGCTCGACGTCGTACGATGCATTCACTGCTTGCTTATCTTTTCTTTTCTTCGGTCTGCTAGACATGTCCTTCACATAGAAAACCTGAGCCACTTCACTGGCTAGGACGAATGGTTCGGTGTCGTATCCAAGATTCTGCATATCCACTGTAGTTATTCCGTACTTCGGGTCTACATGTACCCCGCCTGTCAGGTTGAACCATTTGCACTTGAACAAAGGGACTTTAAAAAATGGTCCATATTCAAGTTCCCATATCTCCTCTATGTAACCATAATATGTGTCCTTTTGCCCATTGTTGTTTGTTGCATCAAAGCGGATACCACTGTTTTGGTTGGTGCTCTTTTTATCTTGATTGGCCGTGTAAAATGTATTTCCATTTATCTCATACCCTTGATAAGTCAATATAGTCGAAGATGGTGCATTGGCCAACAAGTATAGCTGTTCTCCAACAGTGCTGTCATTAAAGAGACGTGTTCACAACCAACCTCAGAAATTCTTCACGTGTTCTTCATCAATCCAATATTTAGATTGCTCTGGGAAGTTCAAACGTAGAATATTCTTATGTTCCTCGATATACGGAGCCACCAAGCTGGAATTATGTAGAACCGTGTAGTGTGCTTGACTATAAGAATGCCCGTCCATACATATTATTGCTTTCTTTCCCAGCGTGCCTTTTCCCCGCAGTCTCCCCTCATAGCGTGATTGAGGAACCCCGATTGCCTTGAGGTCAGGAATAAAATCAACACAAAACTCAATGACCTCCTCTGTTCCATAGCCCTTGGATATGCTTCCTTCTGGCCTAGCACGGTTATGAACGTACTTCTTTAGGACTCCCATGAACCTCTCAAAGGGGAACATGTTGTGTAGAAATACAGGACCGAGAACGAAAATCTCTTCGACTAGATGAACTATGAGGTGCGTCATAATATTGAAGAAGGAGGGTGGGAACACCAACTCGAAGCTGACAAGACATAGGACCACTTCCTTCTGTAAATCCGGCAGAGTTACTGGATTGATGACCTTCTGAGAAATTGCATTGAGGAATGCACATAGCTTAACAATGGGTACTCGAACATTTTCCGGCAGGAGCCCCCTCAGTGCAATCGGAAGTAATTGTGTCATAATCACATGGCAGTCATGAGACTTTAGGTTCTGAAACTTCAACTCTGTCATGTTAATTATTCCCTTTATATTCGACGAGAAGCCTGACGGGACCTTGATACTGTTTAGTACTTCAAAAAAGATCTTCTTCTCTTCTTTGGTAAGAGCGTAGCTGGCAGGACCTTGATACTTCTCTGCATTCAGGTTGTCTCGTTCGTGCATATGTTGCTGGTCCAGCCGTGATTCCGGTGTATTTTTCGTCTTCCCATACACGCCCAAGAAGTTTAGTAGGTTCACGCAGAGATTTTTCGTCACGTGCATCACGTCGATTGTAGACTGAACCTCTAGGATTTTCCAATAGGGTAACTCCCAGAATATAGATTTCTTCTTCCACATCGGCACGTGTCCGTCAGCATCATTTGGAACAGATTGTCCGCCAAGACCCTTTCCAAAGATTACTTTTAAATCCTTTACCATATCATATATAACATCCCCAGTAGGCCGTCTAGGCTTTGGCCGGTGATCTGGCAAACCTTTGAAATGCTTGCCTTTCCTTCTTACGATGTGCCTTTCCGGAAGAAACCGACGATGCCCCAGGTACACATTCTTGTTTCCCAGATATATACTTTCAGTATCACCTAAACAGTGTGTGCATGCATTGTATCCCTTGTTTGACTGTCCTGAAATGTTACTAAGAGCTGGCCAATCATTGATGGTCACGAACAGCAATGCTCGTAGGTCAAATTCATCTTGTTTGTGCTCATCCCAAACACGTATACCTTCTTCGCGCCACAATTGTAAAAGTTCTTCAACTAATGGCCTCAGGTACACATCAATGTCGTTGCCGGGTTGCTTCGGGCCTTGGATGAGTACTGGCATCATAATGAACTTCCGCTTCATGCACAACCAAGGAGGAAGGTTATAGATGCATAGAGTCACAGGCCAGGTGCTATGACTGGAGCTCTGCTCTCCAAAGGGATTAAAGCCATCTGTACTTAGACCAAATCTTAAGTTCCTTGCGTCATCTGCAAATGTCGGAAACTCTCTGTCAATTTTTCTCCACTGCGACCCATCCGCAGGGTATCTGAGCATCACGTCTTTCTTACGGTCTTCCTTGTGCCATCGCAACAACTTGGCATGCTCTTTGTTTTGGAACAAACGTTTCAACCGTGGTATTATAGGAGCATACCACATCACCTTCGCAGGAACTCTCTTCCTGGGGCGCGCCTCGTCCTCAACTTCACCAGGGTCATCTCGCCTGATCTTATACCTCAATGCACCGCATACCGGACATGCATTCAAATTCTCGTACTCCTCGCCACGGTAGAGGATACAGTCATTGATGCACGCATGTATCTTCTGCACCTCTAATCCTAGTGGGCAGACAACCTTCTTTGCTTCGTACGTACTGGGGGGCAATACGTTATCTTTTGGAAGCATCTTCTTTATTATTTTCAGCAATTTTTCAAATCCCTTGTCAGAAGTACCATTCTCTGCCTTCCATTGCAGCAATTCCAGTGTGGTGCCCAGCTTTTTCTGCCCATCTTCACAATTTGGGTACAACAATTTGTTGTGATCCTCTAACATTCTCTCCAACTTCAACCTCTCGTTTTGACTTCCACAGTTTATCTTCGCATCAAGAATGGCCCGACGAAGATCGTCATCGGGCTCATCAACAATGGGCTCTTTTTCAGCTTCATCTTCCCCCATTGATGTACCACCGTGATCAGTGAACATAGGATAGTTGTCATTATCCTCTTCTTCCTCATTGTCTTCCATTATAACTCCTCTTTCTCCATGCTTGGTCCAACAATTATAACCGGCCATGAAACCGGACTTCAACAGGTGGACGTGAATGGTTTGTGAGGTAGAGTAGTCCTGAGTATTCTTGCAGACACTACATGGACATGAAATAAAACCATTTGGCGGCTTGTTTTTCTCAGCCACTTGGAGAAAATAATGCATGCCATTAATAAAGTCGGGATAACGTCGGTCACTGTACATCCATTGCCGACTCATCTGACTCATCTGCATTATATAAATAAAATATAAAAAACCATTAACACTATTTCTTCAATATATAACAGTGATAAAGTGAATTAATATATAAGTTCATCACATTCAAACCAAAGTAGAGCAAATAACCAAATGTAATACATATAGTCTCACAAACATACATTGGTTCAAACTAACATACAACTATCTAAAGAATTTAAGCCCAACAACAAATGCGATAAAAATCACAACTATGGTAACTATCGAACCAACACCATAATGATACCAAGCCTCTTTATGAATGGCATAATTTCTAATTTTTCTAATCTTCAAGCGCATTGCATCCATCTTGATCTTGTGCTCATCGACGATGTCGGCAATATGGAGCTCCAATTTCATCTTCTCTTCTAGGGTTTGGAGACGGAGATTTTCACTTCTTTCCAGTTTTGCTTTCAAATCATTAATTTCATTTTCAAAAAACTCGATGATAGGGTCGGTTGGAATTTCCGGTTCAACAACGACATCCGGATCGTCATAGACCGGACGAGGACCGACGGGGACGGATATCAAAACCATGACACACTATACATATAAAAAAAGTAAGATAATATACATGCATCTAAAGTATATCAATAAGTTAAAAAGGGATAAAAACAAGACTCACCGAGGAGGTGCCGGCGACGGGATGGCGCGGGCGATCGACGATGGTAAAGATGGTCACCGGACAACTGTAAACCCAATACATTATACTTTAATTTGAGCTAAAATTGCATGTAAAAAAATAAAATCTCTTACTTAGGCATTTCATCAAACACCTTGCTAGCACTAGAAAAATAAAATTTGCTAAGTAGCACCAAAATGAGCTAAAAAGGGAACACCGGAGTGCTAACCGTCGGGTAGATGAGGTGCCGCCAAACTTGACAAATGGTGGAGAAAATAGGGGCCGAACTCGTGGTTGGGAGGAGCAAGGGTTAAGAAAATGGAGATGAACCCGGAGCTCAAAAATGGCCACGGCCTGGCCACGGCCGGGTCGGGGGGTGGAAGATGATATAGAATATATTTAGTCCCGGTCCGTAACAAGGACCGGTACTAAAGTCCCTCCATTAGTCCCGGTCTGTAAATAGAACCGGGACAGTGCATTGTCCGGGCTGGTCCCACCTCTGTCGCCTCCTTCCGCATCCCTTTGTCACCGGTTCGTAACACGAACCGGGACGGTAGGTCCCCTACGAACCGGGACTGGTCCTGGCGGGCGCCCTGGGACCAATGACCGGGACTAGTGCCACGATTGGTACTGGTCCGTAAGGGAACCGGGACGGAAGGGCCAAACCGAAGCCCCTGTTTCCACTAGTGTTTTTTTGCTGTATTTTACAATGGGTCTACGAGACAATGATTCTAACCAGCCAATTATGTAACCTTGCAATTAGGCTTTCACTGGCAACTTATATATGCAACACATTTTTTTCTTCTACGAAAGTAGCAAATTATTTAGGCAACTTTTTCAACGTACAACATGCAAGTTGACGAACCGCAAGTATGCAAACCTTCCAAGCAACTTTTTTTTTTTCAAATGGGCAATTATGTTATAGTTTTTTAGGCAACTAATAGCGGAAACCCACTTTGGAGCTCGGGCACCAGTGCTCCCGCTTGTTCAAAAAAATTTGAAAAAAATTTGACGATTTCAAAAAAATCCAAATAAATCCTAGCTGATGTATATGCATGTCCTCTACGCATGGTACAAATCATTTGAGGAAAACAAATCGTATTACGAGCTACATAAAAATAACAAATTTCTGACAGACAATAGTATGGATTTTCTGTCAGAAATTTGTCTTTTTTCTGTAGGCCACAAATTTTATTATTTTCTTACGAAATTTCTTGCGCACCTTCAGAACATGTATATCTTGCTGTGTAAAAAATGTCAGATTTTTTTGAAGCAAAAAAGTACGATTTTCAAAAAATTCAAAAAAAAGGCAGCAGTGTGCCCGAGAGCCAAACGTCCGCGTCCACTAACTAGTAGTTATTCAACCATCCAAGCAACTTTTTTAAAGTTTGAAAATGGGGGTAATTATGTAGTAAGTTTTTAGGCAACTAACTAGTATGAGTTTATTTGTTGTGTTTTGGACGCCATGCTTTTTACATGAGTCATTTTCTCTCCATGTTATAAAATGATGCAAGTTAGGCCATCTTACTACATCAGTTAGGCCATGTGTTTGGATGCCATGTTTTTTACATTTTTATGGGCAAAAAATAGAGGGCATGTAGGCCATCTTACTACAGTAGTTAGGCAATTATGCACGATTTTTTGAAACTGAACCAACTTCGATATAAGCAACAAAGTTACTTAAAGTTGCCTAATTGGTAGTAAGTAGAATAGCAGTATTGTTAATTGGTAGTAAGTAGATTTTTGTTTCTGATCTGGGTTTCTTTGCGTTTGTAAGAAGAATAGCAGTCTCGAAATAAGCAACGATTTTTATAAAAATGAACCAACTTCGAAATAAGCACGCTGGGTTGTTTTTCCTTGGGGTGGGTAGCACGTGCTGTTTTTGCCCTTTTTTTTCGCAAGTCCGAGTCGCTATAGATAGCCTTTCCAAAAATAGCAGACTGCTTGTTCCTACCAATAAGCCCGCGCGCTAGTCCTGTCCATGATTGCAAGTAATTATGCACCATTTATCAGACAACTTCATAGTTATTTTATGCAACTTTAAACATTTTAATAAGCAACTTTTAAGCTATATTACGCAATTTTCTAAATCCACTAGGCAACTTTTTAGTTGTTATAGGCAATTTTGTACCTTCAGTAGGCAGCTTCATAGTTATTACCAATATAAGCAACATTTTAATTGTTATAGGCAATTTTGTACCTCCAGTGGGCAACTTTATAGTTAGTACCAATATAAGCAACATTTTAATTGTTATAGGCAATTTTGTACCTCCAGTAGGCAACTTCATAGTTATTAACAATATAAGCAACATTTTAATTGTTATAGGCAATTTTGTACCTCCAGTAGGCAACTTTATAGTTATTACCAATATAAGCAACATTTTAATTGTTATAGGAAATTGTGTACCTCCAGTAGGCAACTTTATAGTTATTACCAATATAAGCAACATTTTAATTGTTATAGGCAATTTTGTACCTCCAGTAGGCCATTATCGTTTTTATGTACCCATCTTTAACCATTACCATTGTAGGCAACTGTTTTGTTGGTATAGGCAATTTCGTACCTCATACAGGCATGTTTGTAGCACACCAGAACCAACAACTAATGTCGGAGAATCGCCTAACCCCTCAAGTGTGTTATACCCTCCAACGGGTGGAGCTTATGTGCAAAGCAAAAACATTGGGTCCCCTCCTTCATCGTCATCAGAAATCAAGTTCGAGTCTAGAACACTCATTTTTTCTCAAACCATGCAAATTATAGGCAAACATATGTCCCCATTAGGCAACATTGTCTTAAACTTTTTTTTTCAACAAGAGTAATGTAAAATTTGAAGAAACTATTGTAAGCATCAAACTAGAAACCACACAGTTTGCAGTAAGGCAACTTATACAGTGCAATTATTCTTGTAGGCTACTGAAACTTAAACTTGATTCCTAGCCAAGTACTTCTACTGCATGACATAGGGCATGTAGGCTAAATTCGTAGGCAAGTATGCAGAAAGGCAACTAATTCTGTTGAAGCTCAAACGAATTAAGAGACAACTAATTCTATGGCAAGCAACTCTTCTAATTCAAAATTTTCCTGTTCATGTCACTGCCAGAACTTGCATTCTCTGCATACTATTGGGAGGCAACTATTCTAACTTTGGTTCCTTCTTTTTCCACAGCCATCTGGAGTAGACAACAAACGGCACCCAACTGGATTATTGAGCAAACGACTGGTGTAGAATTCTGCTAGTGATGCAGGGATATGGTGTGGGGGGAGGCTGCAGAAAAACGATGGAATACTGCAAGAAAACCACTGTGAAGGATGAGACCTTCCTGATACTCTATTGTTGTATAATTGTTGCTTCGAATCACTGGGGTTTTCTCTCCAAAAATCTGGAGCAAGTTTGTTTTCGTAGGGGAGAGAAAACTATGCCTTAATCTAGATGGAAATAGAGCAAGTAAGCAAGTTTATGAGGAGGTTCATTACTTTGTGTTCCCAAATATCAACGTCAACTTCTTTTCCTTGGATTTTTTGTTGCCTGCTTCTGTTGTTTACTGCTGGGTTTCTTGCGCCGTCAGCGTTGGAGGAGAAAGGTGCGTTGGGGAGAAAGGATGGGAGCGGGGGCAACCCTGGTAGGTGAGAGGCGCGATCGACATGGCATGGAAGCGCTGCTGTCGTGGTGGTGGCGCGGTGCTGCCATGGCCTGAGGCGCTGCTGCCGTGTCCCGTAGTCGCTGATAGACATGCATCATCAACTCCGAGCCCGTCCTTGCCTTCGTCCTCCCGGGAGCGTCCCTGATAGACATGCATCATCAACTCCCGGGCCACCTCAGCGAGCTCGGTGCTCCTCCCTTGCTGCAAAGGGGAGGTCTAGAGCTGCTGCCCAGCGGTGCTGCCTGCGGCAGCTGTTGATGCTACCAAGAGTGGCACGTGTTGCTGCCCGAGGTGTTCGCCGGAGCTGCAAGGAAGAGGTGGCACTGCTGCAATCGGTGATGAGACCCCTCACCGGAGAGCAGCAGGAGGTGGCGGCGCGGCGGCGCTACTACAATCGTGGAGGCACAGTGCTACCGGAGCATGGCGGCATTGCTACCATCGTGGAGGCGTGGTGCTACCGAAGCGCGGCGGCGTTGCTGCGAGGACATGGCAGCGCTGCTACCATCGTGGAGGCACAATGCTGCCGGAGCACGACGGTGGTGCTCCCATGGAAGGATGGTGGTGCTACGGAACGAGCACGGCGGTGCTCCCGTGGCAAGGCGCCGGTGCTTCTGCTACGATATTGTAATGTTTTACAATTTTTTGCTTCAATAGTTTCGTGGGTTTGCTAAAATAGCACAATGTTTTTGCTACGACGTTTTTTGCTGGAATTTTTTGCTACGATACTGTAATTTTTATTTTTGTTTTTGCTGCATTAGTTTTGTGGTTTTGCTAAAATAGCATAATGTTTTTGCTATCATGTTTTGTCCATGTCTGAATTTTTGCACCATACGTTCTGTGAATTTGCACTGCAAGAACTTTTCTTGCTACAATTTTGCTCTGTTGTTTTGCATCATAAGTCTAATCGGAGAACCTTGCGGCAAGAATTTTTACGATGTTGCTGCAATATAACTTTATTTTTGCTATTATTGTTATCTGGTTTTGCTACAATAGATCAAAAAATTTGCTACTATATCTCCGGCGAGGTCTCCGGCGATGTCTCCGGCGAGAGTCTCCGGCGAAGTTGATTTTGCTCCAATCGAACTTTTTTGTTGCTACAATAGCATAAACTTTTTGCTACCACGTGTCCGGCGAGGTATCCGGTGAGGTCTCCGGCGAGGCCAGAATTTTCCTTTCATGTTCTGTGTACGAACCGTTTTTTGCTATAATGCAGCAAAAGCGGGACGATTTGTAGCAAAAGCGGGATTAGCCTATTTTTAGAAGACACGTGTCGGGCTGGCGACCCGGGGGATCGGACGGAAAGATCCCCCGGGGGACGCCTAGTCCTGTCCTTTATGTAATTAACAAGGATTGAAAAGGTGTGTTGAACCGGTACGATGGAATTAGCAGTATTATGTGATTTGGTGGGAGGGTAAAACAGGCAAAAGTGGATTTGTGTTGAGTTGTCAAATATTGGAGTGATCTGGACTGTTGGCCAAATATTGAAGGGCTCAGATTCATTGTATCAACACAAGTTTGCTCTTTTAATAGTAGTATAGATTCTCGTATTCCCGTCACCCAGTTTTAGGTCCTCAGTAAAACGGGTCTGTAGGCCGCGTCCGAACTCCGATTGGGCTGATCTTGGGCTTAAAAGAAGCGTATGGAAAATTGTGACAACTTTGTCTTTAATGAGGTTTCCGTTTGACGTCGTCTTCGAGGGTCAAACTGACAATCTCCGTAAAAGTTCTCAGACAGATTTCAAGGAAGATCCAATTCGACTCCAACAAGGTTTCCTTTACCCAATTTTGATAATTCCTACACATTAAAGTGTAAAACAAAAACATTTGTGCACTTTAACAACTATTAGTAGGTTAGTCTAATAAATGTCATAATATGATATAAAGTGCATATAAAACATGTGGCAATTGATATAAAACATCCATGGAACATCAAAAATTATAGATATGTTTGAGACGTATCAATCTACCCTCGGTCGCTTCTTTCCCGGCGCAGGGCACTCCTCCCAAGTTTTCAAAAGCTCGTCGATTTCGGTGCCACTCCTCGGGCGCGGGGCTCTTTTGGGCTCGTGTTCACCATTGAACAGCTCACCGCGTTTCCTCCACGGGTGATCCATGCGAAGCCACCTTCGAGCCCCTGGGTACACGGTTTTCGAAGACCCGAGATCCCTTGGTAGCTGGAGATGCGGGGTCACATCCATGCACCTGATACATGCGTAGAATCTGTGGCCTACCTGGGCCGATACATATGAGCAACCAGGATAGTCCTGCACCGTCGTGAACAACGCGGCTCTCATGTCGAAATAATCTCCAGTGTATGCATCCCACGTACGGGCTGGCGTCTCCCACAACGTGGCTAACTCCTCTTTCAACAGCACGAGATACAGATGTATGTCGACACCTGGTTGTTTCGGCCCCTAAATGAGAATATTCATGTGTATGTACCTTTGCTTCGTGCACAGCCACGGGGGAAGGTTGTAAGCCCATACAAACACGGGCCAGGTGCTGTGCGTGCTACTCTGGTTGCCGAACGGATTGAGTCCATCGGTGCTCATACCCAGCCTGACGTTCCTTGCGTCGCCCCCGAAATTTTCGAAGGCGTTGTCCAATGCTTCCCACTGGCTAGCGTCTGAAGGGTGTGTCAGGATCCTGCCCTTCTCCGGATCTTCTTCGGGCTTCTCCCTTTCCGCGTGCCATTGCATGAGCTTCGCTTCCTTAGGGTCCACGAAGTACCGCTGCAGACGGGGAGTGATAGGAAAGTACCATAACAGTTTTCGAGGAACTTTCTTGTTCCCAGTACTCTTGTCCCGTCCTTGGCCGCACACCGGACATGTGGTTATGTCCTTGTACTCGCCCCGATAAATTGCGCAATCATTGATGTAGGCGTGGTATTTAACGTGCGGCAGATCAAGAGGGCACACGACTTTCTTGGCATCCTCGATACTAGTTGGCAATGTGTTCCCCTCGGGAAAACGATCGTGCATGAATTTCAAGTTCTTGGTGAAGCTCACGTTGGTCCATCTGTTTTCCGCCTTCATCTACAGAGCATCAAGCGTTACTTGCAAGCGCGTATCCTGTGGTCGGCACCCAGGATACAACGGAGTATTCCCGTCTATCTCTATTTGCGCCAGCTTGGCTTTCTCTCTGGCTGCAGCTCTGGCGTTGCTCGTCTCCTTGAGGAGCAGTTCTTGAACATGAGAGTCATGCAAGGCCGACATTAGCGGGTTCTGCGTGTTCGCGTCTTCTCCACCACCATCTACTCCTTCAGCATGACCATCTTGCCCTCCGACATCTCCTTCGTCCTGATAACCATGTCCGGGAGACTATTGGTCTTCTCGCCGGCCACCCTCGTCTTCATGCGCACCATTTGCTATCGGCGCCTCGTTTAAGCCTAGCATGAAACCGCGCCTGAGCAGGTGATCCTCCAATTGTCCGGAATCAAGGTCGGTCCAGCTCTCGAGTTTGCATTTTCGACACGGACATCTTATCTGGCGCCTGTTGCACCGAATCATTTCCGCCTTAGCTTCTTTCTTGTATCAACTGATTCGACCGGAGCTCATGTTGACGACCATTGTTGCCTATGCGGAATACATAGAGCAGAAACGAGAAACGACTCACACATGCATGTTCGACGAAAAAATTCGGCATGACTTCTCTTGAAAGTAGGACGTATGGGTGGTGCAAAAATTTGCCGAAATGGAAATGAATCCACATTTCGGCAAACATCCATGCACCACGCCGGCACAAGCAACAAAAAAAAGCAACAACATGCAAATATCCATGCACACCACACAAGCTTCATGTATAAACATCGTCTCGCCATCGTGCAAACCGCGACGTCAAGCGCTTCACCTAGAAGAAACATCCATACATGTACACCACCGGCCACACACAAAACATGCATATGCATGTCCATCCAACAATATTCACCTAGTAGATTCGTTACTGAGACGTGACCGTGGTCGATGATAGAGAGTGTGTGGTGTTGGAGAGAAAATAGGAGAAAAAAGAGATGTATTGGGAGAGGAGGAGAGTGTATATGGAGGCTCTCTGCAAGCCCTCACCAATTATCTATCAAACAAAGTAGGTTTAACTACAAGAAATGGAGAAAAGTATGGGCAAAATGGGATGGGAGGGAGGAGGAAGACGAGTTGGGTGGGGGAAGGGAGAAGGCCACAATGGGGGTGGTAGGTAGGGGAAGCTACCTTTTTAAGATCTGGAACACTTATTCTATGGCGCATGCATCCCCATGCGCCACAGAATCTGCCCTTTCTGTGGCCCATGAGACCATGTGCGCCACAGAAACAAACATTTCTGTGGCGCACCCTGACCCATGTGCCACAAAATTCTCATGCACCCAATCATTAGGGGCGGGGCCCACCTGAATTCTGTGGCGCATGGTCTAGGATGCGCCACAGAAATACATGTTTCTGTGGCGCATCTAGACCCATGCGCCACAGAAATGTGTGGTGGGCCTCGAATTCAAATGTGGGTGGTGGGGCCCACAATATTTCTGTGGCGCATGGGATTGAATGCGCCACAGAAATGCCATATTCTGTGGCGCATGGCTATCTCATGCGCCACAGAAGTCTGTGGCGCACCACTGGGGATGCGCCACAGATAAACTTCTGTGGCGCACCGCAAAAAGGTGCGCCACAGAATGATGATCCACCTATAGCTAGTTTCCTAGTAGTGAAGCATGCAAGATCATAAATAACATATATGATAGATTGATAATCAACTTGACATAATATCCAATATTCATCGGATCCCAGCAACCACAACATGTAGCATTACAATAAGATGATCTTGATCATGTAGGCCAGCTCACAAGATCTAAACATGATGGCATAAAGTGGAGAGACAACCATCTAGCTACTGCTATGGACTCATAGTCCAAGGATGAACTACTCACGCATCACTGCGGAGGTAGGCATGGTGATGTAGAGCCCTTCGGTGATGATTCCCCTCTCCGGCAGGGTGCCGAGAAGAGGTTCTGGACCCTCCCGAGCTAGGGTTGATGGCGGCGGCGTCTCTGGAACTTTTCGTGTATAATGGCTCGGGTACTTAGGGTTTTTGCATAGGGCGGAATAATTAGGCGAAAGGGCGGCTGCTGACAACCCCCGTGGGGCCCAAACGTGGCTAGGGCGCGCTAGAGGGGGTGCCGCTCCCTGCCCGCGTGTGGGGCCCACGTGGCTCCTCTTCGTTGCTCCTTTGGACCTCCTGGTGTGTTCTGATAAAATAGGTCCCTCCGTGAAGTTTCGTCCAATTCCGAGAATATTTTCAGACTAGCTTTTCTGGAATACAAAAACAACAGAAAACAGGAACTGGCACTTCGGCATCTTGTTAATAGTCCCAAAAAATGTATAAAAGTGACATAAAGTGGATGCAAAACATGTAACAATTGGTATAATATCAGCATGGAACATCAAAAATTATAGATACGTTTGAGACGTATCAGCATCCCCAAGCTTAGTTCCTGCTCGTCCTTGAGTAGGTAAACGATAAAAACAAAATAATTTTTGAGGTGACATGCTACCATCATAATCTTGATCAAATAGTATTGTAAGGCACATGTAAATGAATGAAGTGATCCAAGTCAATGGTCTATAGTTTGCTACCAAATAGATAATGAATAAACAACGAATCACACAAGCTAAACGTTTTCATGAATAGTACTTTGGAGACAAGTATCAAGGAGTTTTGCATAAGAGTTAACTCATAAAGCAATAGATTCTAATAAAAGGTACTTAATCAACACAAAGGAAGATTTAAGTTTCAGCATTTGCTTCAACTTTCAACATGTTTATCTCATGGATATTGTCAACACAAAGCAATATAATAAGTCCAATATGTAGCATATAACAAATGTTGTAACAAAGTTGACACTAGTGTTTGCTTGTGAAAGATAGAAGGAATAGGAAAACTAACTCAACATAAAAGTAAAAGAAAGGCCCTTCGCAGAGGGAAGCAGGGATTAAATCATGTGCTAGAGATTTTAGGTTTTTGAAAATATATAGGGATTGCATAAAATATTTGACACTCCTCCCAACCTTTGCTAACACAAGCCATGGCTAATCGAATCCTCGGGTGCCTACCATCAATCATATACCATGCAGGAGTGTCTAGTTTTGAGAGGTGTTTGTTAATTGTCAAGGAATGGTAGCGGATGAAAACAGTATCCTCCCTGTCAAACAGACTTTTAAGAGCGGCTCCCATGAAGAACGTTATTTCTACCAGCAAGGCAGATCATCCCTCTTTCTCTTTGGTTTACACACGCAGGTATTTCACTGTTTGTCATTGCTTACTGATAAATAAGGGCAAAAGTGTGAAGAGAATTAATTGGTCAAAGTTGTAATTAATTGGGACTGGACACCCCGTTGCCAGCTCTTTTTGCAAAATTAATGGATAAGCAGATGTATATGCCACTAGTCCAGGTGTAAAAGTCCATTTGACAAGTCGAATAAAGAATAACCCACTACTTCCTCATGAGCTAGTAAACATTGACACAAAAAGGAGTAATAACAATTTTAAATAATTTAAAGGTAGCACATGAAAATTTTACTTGGAGTGATAAGGAAATACCACATATAGGTAGTTATGGTGGACACAAATGGCATGGATTTTGGCTCAAGGATTTGGATGCACGAGAAGCATTCCCTCTCAGTACAGAGTTTAGGCTAGCAAGGTTATGTAAGCAAACAAGAATATCAACCCGTACACCAAGTTTTATATGACAAACATTATAAGACTTCATACCGTCTTCCTTGTTAACCAAACCCTTTTATTAAAAAATATCTAGACCTTAGAGATACCACCTATGCAAACCAAATTTTCAACATGCTTTACGGTAGTTCTTCACTAATAGGCTTAACTTACATGATGCAAAAATTTAATGATGATCTACTTGTTAACTGAAAACAATTGACAAGTATCAAGTCATCCAAATTAGTGATCTACAAGAATATGCAAGTTTTTTTTCCATTATACCAATTACCACATGCAACATTTTCTGTACCAACCAAACACCAATCAATTTATTTTAACAACTCTCCAAACAAGTATAAGTGAAGCAAGAGAGTACTTTCTTCAAAGAAAATTAATAGCTCTGACAAGAGATACATGAAAACAAGAGCTAAAAGCTGAACAGCGCTAGATATGAATACTCAACAAATATAAGTGAAGAATAGGAGTATTCTCATGAAAAAGCGGAGCGTGTCTCTCTCCCAATCAAGAATGCTAGGGTCCAGTCAAGCTTATTGAAAATAAAGTACTGAAAATAAAAACACACAGACGCTCCAAGAACAGCACATATGATGTGAAAGAATTAAAATATAGTTTCACTAGAGATGACCTGATAATTTTGACGATGAAGAAGGGGATGCCATGGGCATCCCCAAGCTTAGATGCTTGAGTCTTCTTGAAATATGCTGGGGAGATCCATGGGAGCCTCCCCAAGCTTAATCTCTTCACTCTTCTTGATCCTATTATATCATCCTTCTCTCTTGACCCTTGAAAACATCCGTCACACCAAACTCAAAGCAAATCTCATTAGAGGGTTAGTGCACAATCAAAAACTCACATGTTCTATAAAGACGCAATATGACTTGTTACTTCAAACATTAGCTACTGTCACTGATGTTATTGAAGCTCTTCCACCCAAAAAAAAATTCACTCAACACTAGTAAAAGAGAGAATGCAAAATAAGAAAGCATAATCTGTCTAAAACAGAACAGTCCACAAAGACGAATTTTTTCGAGGAACTTGCGACGCTCAGATCGAAAAACTTTGAATAACGAAAGATTCAGACATTCATAAAGATTACGCACAAAGTTTTTCAGATTTAATTAACAAAATGGTGATTTTAGGAATTTCGTACAGTAAACAGCAAAAATCTGTTTCTACGCAGCAATCAAAATTTAGCATCATCTTAACATTAGAGGCTACTCTTGGCACAACAATGTGAGAAAATAAAGATACAAAGGAGTTGCTACAGAAGTAAACAACACCTTGACAAAAAATAAAAATAAAAGATAATGGGTTGCCTCCCAAAAACGCTTTCTTTAATGCCTTTTAGCTAGGCTAGAAGATTTTAATGATGCTCTCATAAGAATAAGAGTTAAAAATGAGAGAGAGCATCAAGAGGCAAATATCAAACACATTTAAGTCTAACCCACTTCCTATGCAAGGGAATCTTGTAATAAAATAAATTGTTGAAGCATAAAGCAACTAGCATAGAAAGACGAAACAAATGCAACTTCAAATCATTCAACATAAAGAGTGGTGTTTTAGTAACTTGAAAACTTTTACGACCATATTTTCCTATCTCATAATAAATAAATTTCAGTAGCATCATGAACAAACTCAACAATATAACTATCACATAAAGCAAGCTTTTCATGATCTACAAACACATAATTTTTATTAGGCTAAAAAATAGCGGGGTCATTAAACCCACTTTTGACAATAGTAGTATAATAAATATCATTAAACAAAATAGGACCATCATCAAGAGAATTATCATATATAAGATTAGGGAGCACATTTTACTTTCTGCAATTTCCTTTTCTTGAGTCAAGGTGTTGTTTACTTCAAATTTATCAAAAGGGGATATTTCAATAGAATCATGCAATTCAACAATATAGCAATCTTCCTCCTTAGGTAGGCAATCAAATAATGTAAGAGTTAAAGAGTTATTATCTTTAGAATGTAGATCCCTCTTTTGTTCTTCACTCTCCTCCTCTTTTTCATCCGATGAGATCATAGTTTCAGAAATTTCTTCATACATAGGTTCCTGAAAGGTAGCAAGTTGTTCTGGAGAATAAGTTTTCTCAAGAAATTCAGTGATATAAGGATTATCATTGTAATATTCAAGGCAATAACCAAGTATAGCATAATTCTCAGTTTTACAAGGAGCATCATCATTTTGAATATAACCAGCAATTTCATAGGCACCCTTAAAAACAACAAATTCTTCAATTTGTTCAAGATTATCAAAGTCATAGTTTCTTTTGTTTTTGATAATTAAAAGCAAACTGTAACACCCCAAAAATTCACACCTAATTTTAGCGGTGTTTTCTGACACCTGAAAAACTTTTTCTCCTTTCCTAAATATTTTCTTCCAAAACTTTGAGGATGATTTGACTTGGAAATTGCTCCCTCAAAATTTCCCGAAGATCCACGAAACACTCCAACACCCGAGATAATTTCAATGCTTAGGTTTTCCCTCCAAAACCCTAGCCCCGATTATCGAACCTTTTAAACCCTTTCTCCACCTACCAAAGGGAAGCCTATTTTCATCGGTAGATAAATTACACTAAAAATACCAGAGGACTCCCATATCCATATAAAGACATTCCATGCAAAAATATTGCGTACTCCAGTGCAATATTTCCATGTTGGGCATTATTTTCCAAAATGCCCTTTCCGATCCAGAGATGTTTGAGTCAAGCTAGGAACATCCATAAATTCTGATAAATTCAGGGGATGAATATTTTTACATTCCCTACCTTTCATCTTTTGGTGCCAGATCCATTTGAGCAATGTTTTCACCACTTCCTTTGTAAGCCAAAAATGATGCCATTTGGCAACCTCCATAGCAACCCATAGCCAAGTAATTCCTATGGCCATGATACTTAGCAGATATGATCACACACACAATAGAAACACACCTCCAGGAGATCAGCCCCATATCCTTTTGGCAAAGCCACTTTTGTATAACCATGCCAATATGCCAATTTGTGGGGACGTTGCCAAAACCCAGTTTATCCATGTCCAAATGAGCTCAAACTCCATAGGCACTCTCCTGGTACCAAGTAAACTCAGTGGTAAATTTTGGGAATTTTTCTGAGATGTGCAAGGCCCCTGTCATTTCATCGAGCACCTTCGGTGCTCTTGGTTTTCTGAAAATCTTACTCTGTGTAGTTTGGAATCCTGGAGGGATTCTTGTTTGGTTGTGTTGGTCTCGTCCTTGTGAATCCATTGGTATGATCCGTTCTCCATTTGGTGCTCCGAGTTGACGGGAACGTGACGTTGCCGCTCGTGGCGTGCTTGGTGCGCCAGGGCGTGCATGACCGGCATCCCCTCACCGCCACTGTGCCTCCAGTCCCTCCCCTGTTCCTTGCTCCCCCCAGACTAGCTTGACCCCGAGCCGCCTCCTTCTCCCCTGGCTCGGACCAGAGCCGCTCTCATCCCCTCCCTGTGGCGGGGATACGTAAGCGGTGACCTCGGCCGGCCATTAATGGCCGCATCGGCCACCACCCACCTCTCCCTCCCCTCTGGTCTATAAAAGAAGCCACCAAGCCCTCCCCTAGACGCACCACCCCCTCTCCCCCCTGAGCCTCCTCACGTTTCTTTCAGCGGTGGAAACCGAACCGAGATTCGGCCATGGTCACCGTGACCGTGTCGAGGATGAACCCGAGCCCTTCAGCCTCCCCAGCACCCTAGCCTCCTTCCCTGGCCGCGGTGCACCGCCTCAGGGCCATCCCCGCCACCGGCCTCCCCCCCCGGCGTCCTCCACGGCCATTCTCGGCCGGTCCCCGCTCAGCCCAGTACGGATCGGGAGGAGGAAGAAGACCAGCATCGATCCCTCCTGTTGCTTCGTTTTTTTTTCTTCAGCGAAGCCTTTTCTGGCCCAGTGGGCTAGCAGCGGCAGCAGCCCAGCCATGGCCTGCTAAGGCGCGTGCGGCGCACAGACGCCGGGCGGCCCATTTACGGCCCAGCCACGCGGCCGCCTGTTTTTTCCCGCGCGTTCATTTTTCTTTTTCCTGGAGACAGATTTTCAAACACCCACAACTTTTAAACCGTAGCTCCGATCGGAGTGATTCAAATTCCTAAATCTTCGTCTCGACGAGCTATTTCTGGTGGTACTGATTCCATCTTATTCCAAAATAGTTCTATGGGGTGCCCTTTTATACGTGCATTCTGGAGTCTGTGGAACGGGGCTATCGCTGCCCTACGCCGCGGAATCACCCCGACCTTTCCAAACCCAGTGGATCCCCGTCTTCGAAGGCGAGCCAACCCCTTGCTATAAGCCGTTCAGCAGTGTTTGTTTCCTTATTTACTTATTGCCATGCTGTGTGTTAATATTTTTGTCTGTACCGTTATATTTATGCATGTCTGAGTGTTGTTCATGTTTAATGTGAAACTTGTAATATTGCTCCTGCCATGTTGCATATCATGTTGCATTTTAAATATTATCACATCTATTTATATCTGTGGATCTTCGCAACACCCTTTCTTTTTGTCAAACGAGAAGGCGCTTGCCAGCGGAATGTGTATATATGTGGTATGTGTTATATATGTGTGTTTTTAAATTTCAAAATTTACAAAAACTTCTAAAGTTTCAAAAGGAGATTCAAAAGTTTCAAAAAATTCAAAAAACTTAAAAAAATCCAAAAAAATCCAAAAAATCCAAAATTTTCAAAAAAGTCAAAACACTTCAAAAAAAAATCAAAAAGGCCAAATAACTCAACAATCTTCTTTGTTACACATTTATGGGATTCAAAATTTGCATCCCACCCCATGCGCCACAGAAAGACACATTTCTGTGGCGCACATCCTACATGCGCCACAGAAAGACACATTTCTGTGGCGCATGTTGTATGTGCGCCACAGAAAGGCGCATTTCTGTGGCGCACATCCTACATGCGCCACAGAAAGCCACATTTCTGTGGCGCATGTGGTTTCCGTGCGCCAGAGAATTCAAAATTTCTGTGGCGCATGCAGAACAATGCGCCACATAAATGTTTTCTGTGGCGCATGGCTATTTGGCGCGCCGCAAAAAGTGATTCCACCTATAGCTTGTTTCCTAGTAGTGTATGTTGCACTGTCGTGATGTGCGGCCAGATATCTTGGGCTGGCGCATGGGACGACCGCCTCTCTGGTGATGTGTGCCAGGGAGGGGTGTCTCAGACGTGCTATCAGAGCACCAGGCTGGCTGTAGACTACCCTAGCATGGAAAGCCCCGCCTTACTTTTGCCCGATAGTGAGCCCGATGGATTTAACCCATCTCCACCTAATCAGCATGGCTGGTGTCGGTCCACAGTAAGGTGCAATGGGATGTGTCCCATTCCCTGAGAAAGGCTCACTAGTTTCTTCCAAGAGAAGGAACCAACACAACCCAGCTTATATGAGACCCCAGTCGTAGCTGCCATCTATCCCCACCCTCGCCAGCTAACCCTGGCATCCCAACTCCATCGAAGTAGAACCCCGCTGAGAAACCTTGCCCTCATGTCTTGCCCCAGTCCCAAAGCCCCGAGTGAACCGCCGGTGATGCCCTTCTTCCTCCTAGAAACCACCGCCGATGATCACCTCGGCTTTCCATTGGTCCTTACAAAAGTCTGTGATCTCCTCGGTTGCCATGCTCGCCCTTGTTATGTTGTGTTCGAGAGTTCAGTCCCGTTTTCCTGGGGGTGAATTTCGAGCAGACGTACACATCAGCCCATACCCTTCAGGCCCGAAGTAGCCCTACGTGATCCGTGGTAGGAACATGCCTACTCTGAGTCAAACTATCCAGAAAGCAGCCTGGGAAGGCCTCGCTCGTCTCCGGCACTCAGAGCCGGCGATAGCGCAAAGTCGAGCGTTCCGTTTTTTCCTAGCTAGGCCCCTGCCTAGGGCAGAGCTGATCCAAACCTCCACCAACGAAGAAGCCGACCCCGCCATTATCATCACCGTCGCCTATGGAGTTGCAATGTCGACACTCTGTGATTCCCTGTTGGAAGAACTCGTGGCCACTAGGCGCAACCTTATCGGCAGCACAAAGTAATTTCAAAATTTCTCTTTACTATAAAACTCCTTTTTGTCACCTAACAAAAACCATTTTTGACCTCTTCGCCATAGCTGCACCTTGATTGCTTATGTAAACCCGCCTAGGAAAATCTTTCCAAGATATGTTTCCTCTCATCTAAACCATCTCCCGATTAGAACTGACAGTTCCGCAAGATACAAAAGACCCCGATCTTTAACCAAATAGCCTGAGATTTTTGCAACCTAACCGGCAAATCAGACAAGGGACTTCATGCACCATCTGGAGCAAGTGCGTCAAGATCTTGAAGGAAACTGCAATTGTACGCCAACCTCGTGAAGACACGAGACTCACTTCGCAAAAATTTACTTGTGAAATTACAAGAATACCACACCAACTTATCGTATCTAACTTAGGTTAACGTCTGACAGAAGTCCACGATAGTACCCACAAATCTTCTAGGACCACAAACCTTGACATGAAACGAGGACATAAGGAGACTCATTTAGAATTGGTAACTAGAGGAACTCAAGGAGGGCATAAGAGTGGCCATGAAGATTCGAGCTCAGAGACCGACGGTAATGATGGGTTTCAAAGAGGATCATATACCTACCCGCTTGATGAGCAGTTAGAGGCACTTTAATCCCTTGCGTTAACTTTACTAGGTTTGACCCACCCAAATTTGTCCCGTGAAATAAAACCAAAGAAAAACCTCGACTAACTCCTACCTATCACCGCCAACTTGGGAAAGATGAATGAGAACCCTAGCCTGCCGCTGATTTTCTGAAGATTATATGAAGCCTCAAGCACAATACCCATCCAAGGGAGATTGCCACCAACCAACCCGAAGGAAACCAACTTTAAAGATCGTCAACATGAAGTTACCCCAGGAAAAAGGACGCCATCGACGCCATCGACTAGCAACAATCCTAGTTCAACCCGGCTCAACTAATCGAAACAAGAAAGACAAAGGTACCTGTTTTGAAAACAACTAGTGCGAAGATTCTTCACTAATTTTTCTAAAGTCCATTAAGCCGTGACTTTTTGAACCAACTTACCAAATTCTAGACTACCATCTAACCCTAGTTTGTGACGGTACTAACTGGCCTGCTCTAACCACAAGTTTTGACAAAAAGAGAGCTGATATAGAAAGAATCACGTATAGTTGGTAGTGAGAAGATCGCCATCATCAAGGCCGAAGTCGATCAACACGGAAGACCATCTGCGCAGAATTGAACCAGGAAGCAAGCACCATCGACGCTACCTATCGAGCAATCATCCTGTTCAACTGGCCTCGATCAATCACACCGAAGGAGGATTCAAGAAAGCACGAACATCGACTGCTGACATGAAGCTCTTTCTCTAACTTATTAAGGCTAAATGAGAACGCAACCCTTGTACCCTCGTCGAACAGCAGACCAAACCACTTACCTTTAGGGTCCTTGTACTGACTTTTAGATTCCTCGGGAAGCTCGATAATCTAGACTGTACTTCTTAAGATTCTTACCAACGCTTCATGAAGCTCAGAAACCAAGGAAGTCAGCAGTGAAGTTCCTCCTTTACTCGGCTGAAGAACGACAAGCATGAAGACAAATAACCAATGGAATACCCAGAAGAATCAAACGACATAAGCACCTGCTGTGGACCACATCAACCAACAAGCAAGTCCAGACGAACTTAGACGTTTATAACATCCTTTTTCTAATTAGAAACTGAAGAGAGTTGAGTACGCAGACTCGACGCATCCTGAAAACCACGCGTCCCCATCTGCGACCCTCGTAATGAGAAAATAGTACGAAGTGATATCTGCACCGACCCCAAGTACCAAGGATTGACAACCTAGACGAAGATCGTCAAGCTACTCAAGAAGAACAATGCTTCCAAGTCAACTCCAGCTGCAAACTTCATCAAGATAGATTAAAAACCCCTTTTAAGGGGGAGACCTGCAATGGGTATACAAGAACGTGGTAATAATTAGTTCCTTGCGCCTTAGCCTCGTAGAAACTGGAGAACAGCCAACCAAGACTATCCATCAGCATCGATCGTCAAGTCAACCCTATCCTCCAGGATCTGAACCCATCGGAGAAAATTATCGACAGGGAACGACCTCGCAATATCAATTTGTCAAGATCGCACCTGGCGACCTCACTGAAGAAGCAACGATCTCGGAAGAATAGCCAGCCCAAAACCTGTGCCCTCGTACTCCCCTGTACCCCCGCCTAGCAAATCTCGGGACGAGATTTATTTTAAGGGGGGAAGGATCTGTAACATCCCAAATTTTGGAACCCAGAAAAAACTTATTTTCACCAGACCCAAATTTCAGAGCCAACAAAAACTTTTTGAAATACTTCACTAATAATGGTGTTTACCTTCCTATTGCTCTGTTTGACCTCGTGTGACCTTGATTTTATTGTGACCTGATGTGTTTATGTATTGCTTATCTTGATTTCTTGATCCATGATTTCTTGTTTGGATTGTGTGTGCTCACATATTAAAACTATATTGGTTCTTAGTGCTAAATTCAGCCAAGCCTTCTCAAATTCAAAATTTATTCTATCTTCTCCTCTATTAAAAGATTCCATATCTAGGTGCTTGTAAAGCTTCCAAAAGTTGGTCCCTATTAAAAACCAAAGGTTGTTTTGTTACTTATTTTTATTGCTAAAACCCTAATATCCTTTCCTTTGAACAAAAACCCTAATTTCAATATTCTACATGAAATGATAAGTATTTTCAAAATAGAAAATTATTAAAAATCAGTTTGGTGGTCTCCATTATATATTATCTTATCTCACCTCAAAAATAAATATTTTTGACCCTTTTAAAGCTCACTATTATTCATTCCTCAAAAAGGACAGAAATGAAAACTTTACTATTTTATGAATAAAAGTATTTCTGAAAATTTGGGAAAAATTCCCTGACATGCCTATGGTCATATAGGACCTACTAGTGCAGAAACCCCTTCTTGTTATGTTAAAAAATTTAGACTTATTTCAAAAATTCACTTCTGGACAATTTGCAAAATCACTTAAAACAAGGCCCAACCAATTCAGAAAAATGTGAGACCACTATCCCTAGACCCAACTTTTCATCCTGCATCATCTAAACATCATTTTTGTGCCTGGTGTTATTCAAAATTTTGGAGATAATCCCCATTTTCTTCTCTGGACAGAAATTGGAGTTAAACCCAAATAGTAACCCTATAGGGACAAAAATCCCTAGAGTGCCAAACCGTGCTCCCCTTTCCCTCTCCTCTTGTCCCCCAACTCACCCTGCACCCCCTACACCTCCTTTACACGGCCCCCTCTCTCCATGCTCCCCACGTTGCCCTAGAACAGCAACACCATAGCCTTGTCCACCCCATGACCAGTTTGTCTTGCCAGCAAGAAAACCAGGGAGCAAGCATGTCCTCTGCCTTCCCCTAATGATCCTCAACTCAACCAGCCCAACCTCATCAATTTTGGCCCCCTGTGTTGCCCGCAATCGCCGGTGAACTGCCGGCCAGCCCACTGTCGAACACCTTCCGTGCGTCGCGGGATCCGCACATTTGTCAGCAGACCAGCCGCGCCCGAGACGGAACCGACCGTTTCCCGGCACCGCGCGACGTCCTTGACCCCCTTGCCGCCGCGTCCGTGCCTCCTCGTGCCTCCTATGCCCTCCAACACACGCCACCCGCACGCCGCCGTGCCCGCCGCGCCGCTGCCGCGCACACCGCAACCTCCTGCCCACCCCTCTGCCTCTCCACGCCTATAAAGGCCACCCGTGGCCGTGACCCAACACCACAACACACCTCCGCCCCTCCCTCACCTCACCAGAGCCTGCTAATGAGGAGCTGAGCTCAGGTTCTTCCTCGCTCGGGAGCTCTGCCGTGCCGCCGGTGCAGCTCGCCTCCGGCGACGCCGCGAGCACCCAACTGCTGCCCGTGACCTCCTCCACCTCCCTGCACCCTCGCCGTCGTCGGACGCCGCCGGCAGGTAGCCCCCGCGCACCCCTTCTCCCCCTCCTTGCTCTGCTCCCCCGCTATAGCTCGACGAAGGCCGTGGGCCGTCGATCCTGAGATCAACGGCCACGGTGCGTTCCCGCCTGTTTTGAATCCAGTGAAAACGGCAGTCCTGGATAATCTTTACTCTGGTGCTATGTTTGCATGCACCATATGCTCATCTTGGTCAAAAATTGGTGAAATAAATTGTGTTAGAAAGTATAACTTGTATAGATCACAGGGAAACTTGTTTTGTTGAAATTGGAGTAGATTTGCTGTATTTAAGGTCTAAGAAAAAATGCTAAGTTATATCTGTTTTCAGGATTTCCTGAAAACTGTTAAAAGATTCTGTTTTGAACTGTTAATAGTATTTAACCTAATTTTATTTGGAAATTGAACTTTGTGGGATATGTTAGTATTGTTGGAGTACTGACATAACCAAGTGGTGTGACCTCAAACTAAAATTTTATTCAAAATATATAATCTGAGGAATTTGGCTAAGTAATATTTCCACCACATGAAATGACAACAGATTGTCACCTTCCCATGCAAAACCCCAATTATCTATTGGTCTAAAATTAGTAAACTAAATTTATGTAGTTAGTGCAACATCCCACCTTTCCACCAATATAGACCATGATCCAATTTGACCTCTGGCCAGTTCAAAATAAAAATGACAAATGTGTTGATTTTAACTCAAAAACCAGAAAAGTTATTTTGGTACCACCTTTGGGAACCAATTGGTATAATTTGGTCTTTCCAAAAATTTGAAACTAAAATTCCTAGTAAAGTAATTCAACCAATCTCCCCAATGCCACTGGTTTGACTCCATCTGGTGTTGTGGTTAAGTTAGTATGAAAATATCAAATCAGATAGTTGTTAAAAATTAAATAGGGCTATTTGAGATATTTTTCTGCCAGAAATTCTTCAAGACTTATAAACTTCATAACTTTAAATCTATTAACCCAAATGATACCAATCCAATTTTGTTAGCTTAGTACTGTGATCACCTAACTCCCCTAATTTTTGTAGAATTAATTAATCAATACTCCCTCCATTCCTGAATGTAGGGCGTATAGTTTTCTGGCACGGATATTAAGACATGAGAATTTTGTATACGGTGAAATAATTTTACATGGAGAATATCAGAAGAGAGGTGTTCCTAACAGCCACAAAATAAAAACAATCCGTCAAATCTCTCTGTGGAGGGATTTAACTCATATTTGGAGTGGTAAAATTGTCTAAAAATCGTAATACACCTTATATTTTGGATTTTTTCTCAAAAAACTATACGCCTTACATCAAGGAACGGAGGGAGTATTAATTAATTGGCACCCGTTGAAAGAAAGAAAGCCTTTCTGAACTAAAACATTTATAAAACAATAATGGTTAATCCAAATGAGTTGGGACCAATTTTGTTAGATAAAATTTAATCAGTATTAGTTACCGCTAAAAGTATTTAATTTTTTAACAACATTAACTTGAGTTGTAGCAAAAACTTGATTAAATAGTTTCTGTAATAAAACAAAAGTGTAGGAAAATTGATAAATCCAAATAAAGCAAATCCAATTGGGTTGTCTTCCACACATTAGTAGCTATCCTTATAAATTTAGTTCATACTTTTGTGATCAACAGAACCCAAGTTATGCAATTAAACATGCCCCACTAGTTTCTGCCATATTTAAGACCTAATTAAATAATAGTTAATTCAATTAAATTGAAATCAAATTGTGTTGCTTTGTGAGTGCAGTAGCTATGTGTGATGCTTGTGAGATGTCATGATGCTTGATTGAGTAGTTTAGTGATGGTAGGTATTGCTTGTCTATTTTTATGTTAGATTATTTTTGTGTGGTTAATATGACTACTTTGCTTGTTAAACTTGGTGGTCTTTAAGTTGAGTACTAGCTTGAATATATAGTTAATGTCTCTACGTTAGCTTGGTAAAATATTTTGAATTACAGAGATTATTTGGTGACTTAACTTTTGTCTGAAGTATTTCCTGTTTAAATAAAGGTGCTAGTGGTTCATCTTTGCCTAAGATAGTTTTGCGATCTATGTTCCTAGCATGTATTAGGGTACTACCCTTGCAAGAATAGATCTTAGTTTGCCGCTTGAATGATTAGCTTTATGCTTGTGGATTGTTACTTGTCTGTGTATCACCCATGATCTTGTTTGGTGTATTGAGTGTTGTTTATTTCCTTGGTTGCGACGCTAGTTAATAACGCTACCGGAGTGGTCTTTGGAGAGAAATTTATTGGAGAAGGATGGGAGATTATTTCTTTGATCCACCAGGAGAAGTCCAGGGACATATTGCTGACCAAGGCAAGCCATCCATTTGATCATACCCCTTTGTCCTATTATTTTTACTAAGCATGTTTTACTTATGTTAAGATGCATGAAATGTTTTCAAGTGCTGTGTGCCACTAAAAATCCTTTTCAAGTGCTGCTTACCCTATATGCCATGATTAGGCTCCTCATATATAGAGGTGTTTAGCCAGAGAAACAAGAATTTTAGATTGGGAAAAATCAATGTTTCATTCAAAAATCCTCTTTATGAAAATCTCTGGGTGAGATTGTGTTTTACCCAAGATGTTGCTAAAGGATTAGCTTTGGAAATGGAGAAGAAAGGAGTATGGTGGTTTTGAGAAAAATGCACATTGTGTCTTAGTACTTACGTCGACCAGCCATACCCTGTGCGACCACATTACCCCCATATGGGACGGGGCTTAGCTAAGTAATTTGCTTGTTTTAGTATGGGACACCTCATCGACGGAGATGACTCCGTTATGCATGAGGGGATGGTCCGGTGACCTACCCCTGACCTGGGTTCCCCAACATAGTGGGGGATTGGAGTGTATCTTTATATACGCCGGGGAAAACTGTGAGTCCTCACACCCAGGGCTCCAACGGGAGGCCACAACTGGGCGTCGGTGGAATGTTCACAAGGTTAGTGTCCTATACTAGGATGAGCAAGTGAACGGTTATGGTCGGAAGCCCGTAGTGACATACACCTTGTATGGAGGGATGTTGCCCACACGACGAGTCTTCCGGATGGTGTGGGTAAAGTGTGCAACCTCTGCAGAGTATAAAACTATTCTAATAGCCGAGTCCTCGGTTATGGACAGTTGGAAGTCCCTACCTCGACCTATGTGCAAAGCTTTGTGTTTCTAAAATGGAAATGTTGTTGGTGTCATACCAAAGGATCGGGATGAGGAGAAAGGAATGAGAGGGATTCACGACAGGCCGTGATCCCACCGGAGGAGTTTTTGAAGGAAAACCTTCTTTATTGAAAAACTTCTTTTCAAATGTCTTACCTTTTTCAATAACGATATGGAGATATCTTTTCTTTAATATAAAATGCTTTTACAAAACAAAGGAGTACCCTTAGAGCCTCCCACCATATTATTATGCATTAATCCTTTCCAATAATTAAGTACCGGGTGGTTTGCGAGTACATTCCAATGTACTCATATTGGTTTTGTCCCTGACTATTGTCTTGGCCAGACTCTGAGAAGCGGTAACAGGAAGAAGATGTCGCTGGCGGCGATGCAAACTAGGACGTTCTCCCAGTCAGTTGCCTGTAGGGTTATGGCAAGAGACTTGGGCTCCACACTATTCGATGATCCCGCTGCAAGTATATGACGAAGTTTATAACTTCACTCAAGTAAGTATATTCATTCGGTATTTATGGATGTTCTTTTGATACCAGGTTTATTGTGCTCAGCGACACACTGATCATGGGATCGTTGATGTTGTAGGCACAAGGGTTCTTCGGACAGCTAGTCCGGGGTCCCCACACCACTCCTCGATAAGATCCTTCTGAAGCTCATCATGCGTTTCGGCACGTCAAATGGCATGATAAGAGGCAAGAAAACGGGCCACCCTCTCAGCCCTGCTCCGCACTTGCACGGGGCATCCCATCAACTCATAGTGATTATAGTCAAATCTTGCCCACGCTCGTTCTCGATGATCATGTTATGCATGATCACATAAGCGGTCCTGATGTACCAAAAAAAAATTGATCCCAAAATCTAGCCGGTCCTCTCACAATAGCAAATTGGGCTTGCAAAATCCCAAATGCTCTCTCCACATCTTTTCTAGCCGCCGCTTGAGCATTGTGGAAATCAAGTTTTTTCTTACCTTCCGGTTTGTGAACCGGCTTGACAAATGTTTGCCACTTTGGGTAGATCCCTCCGCAAGATAGTAGCCATAGTTGTATGTATGACCATTTGCTACGAACTCCACCAGTGGAGTTTCACCATTTACAATCTTGTTCATGAGTGGTGACCGTTGAAGAACATTGATGTCATTGCAAGATCCGGGCATTTCCAAAAAAGCATGCCAAAACCAAGTCTCATGTTCGGCCACCGCTTCAAGAATTATAGTGGAACTCTTTTTGTGGCCTTGAAACTGTCCATGCCACGCCGCAAGACAGTTTTTCCAACTCCAATGCATGCAATCTATTGAGCCAAGCATACCTGGGAATCCCCGAGCTTTGTTGAACTCCAAGATCCTAGCCGTGTCTTCAGCAGTGGAAAGCCTCAAATACTCCGGACCAAACACTTCCACAATTCCAACTGCGAAGCGTTTGACACACTTTCTGGCTTGACTCTCACCCATTGTCAAGTGGTCATCAACTAGATCCGCCGGAATACCATATGCCAACATACGCAAAGCGGCAGTCACCTTTTGATAGGTGCTATGCCCGAGTTCCCCGGCGGCATTCATTCTTTGCTCAAAGAAACGATCATGCCTCTTCAATTCATCCGCAATGTGTTTCAACAACTCGATGCTCATCCTAAAACGGCATCGAAAGTAGGGCTCGGGGTAAATGGGATTGTCCACAAAATAACTCCTCATCAATCTATTGTGACCATCAATCCTTTCCCTCCATATTTTTTTACGACCGTAAACAGAACCACCGTGTTTCGGTCTTTTATTCATGTGCAAAGCTAGGAGCATCAAAACATTCTCCTCCTCATCAAGATCAAATTCATCATCGGAAGAAGTGTAGGACAAACTCATCTATGAACATAGATTTCAACTAATTTAAAACTACAGACAACATGCATCAAATTTATCTACAAATATAGATAATTTATACACATACCTTGCAAGTGTTTTGTCAAACACCTTGCGGGCGCGGAGCTACAAATAACTGTCCGACCGGCACGCTGGAGGGGCGGGGGCGAGGGACAGCGCGCTGAAGTAGTGGCTGCAGCGGGAGAAACGATGGCGGCGGCGAGGGGAAAGGTGGCCGAAGCAGCGGCGGCCGTGGGAGCGATGGCGGAGCGATGGCGGTGTCGAACAAGCCGTCAGATTCACCGCGGCGGCAGCCCGTGCGTGACCATCTGAAGCAGCGGCGCGCTGGGGAGAAGCGGGGGGAAGCACTAGCGGCTGGTACTCGAGCGGCAGCGCCAGAGATGGTGGCCGGAGGAGAAGGGGAGAGGTGCGGGCGGCGGCGCGGGCGATAGGAATTTTCAGATCTGACGGTTGGGGGTTTGCGCGCAACTTTTTCGGTGGCCAGCACGCTGGAGCGGACACACCAAATACACCACGCGCGATGCATCTATTCCGCGCGCTGGACCCTTTTAACCGTGCACGTGATTATAGCGCGACTGCTACAGCGCTGCTTTTGGCCCCACGCGCGCTAAATTGGAGTTTTTTTTTCACGCGCGCTTTATTTACCGCCTCTGGCGGGTTTTTTTCGCGCGCGCTTTATTTACCGCCTCTGTTGGAGATGCTCTAATACCTCTGTTGGAGCCTCCATGAACCTCGATATGAACCCGACTGCAAAGGTCAGGTCCAGCCTCGTGTGTACCAAGTACCTGAGGCTCCCGACGATGCTTCGATACTCAGTCGCATCTGTCGCGGGTGCCGTGCTGCACTTGGACAGCTTGAAGCGTGGCTCCATGGGTGTGTGGACGGGGTTGCACCCGCCCATCCCCGCCTTCTCGAGCAGCTTCTGGGCATAGGCACCCTGCGAGATATCGATCCCGCTGGGTCCTTGTAGAACCTCGATGCCAAGGTAGTAGCTCAGCAACCCGAGATCGGACATCTGGAATAGGCTCCGCATCTCCAGCTTGAATCTGTCGATGTCGCTGGAATCCGAGCCCGTGATCACCAAGTCGTCGACGTAGACACCGACTAAGAGCCGGCTCGGAGTCGCTCCTCACGCGTACATGCCATGCTCTGACTCGCATCTTGCGAAGCCGAGCTTGACGAGGCATGCATCGAGCTTGGTGTTCCATGCCCTTGGTGCCTGCTTGAGGCCGTGGAGCGCCTTGCTGAGTCGAAGCACCAGGTGCTCCTTCCCCTTTGCAGCGAAGCCGGTTGGCTGCTGCACATACACCTCTTCCTCCAACACGCCGTTGAGGAAGACTGATTTGACGTCCATGTGGTGGACGTCCCACCCCGCACTCGCCGCCACGGCTAGCAGTAGCCTGACGGACTCGAGACGGGCTACGCGTGCGAAAACCTCGTCGTAGTCGACCCAGTGCCGCTGCACGTAGCCCTTCGCCACCAGGCGAGCCTTGTGCTTAAGGATTTCGCCATGCGCATCCTTCTTCACCTTGTACACCCACTTTAGGCCGATCGCGCGGTGACCTGGTGGTAAGGTGGCCAGCCTCCAAGTCGAATTGGACTCGATGGCCTCCAGCTCCTCTTGCATCGCCTGCCTCCAGCTGGCATGCACCTTCGCCTCATCGAACGAGCCTGGCTCTTCGAAGGCGAGATAGTGGAGCTCCTCGTCCAGCTCAAGGGCCGAACCCACTTCGAGCACGTTCTGCAGAGTGCGGAACCGGTGATCGAAGCTCATGTCGTCTTCTCCATCGAGCATATCTGAGTACCTCGAGGGTGGCGTGACGAACTCGACGCCTGAGACAGCCGGAGTCGAAATCTCGGCTGTCGGGTGCTCCGGTGTTGTTGGAGAACTAGCTGGGGATGCACTCCCCACTCCAGGAGTTGGCGAGTCTGGAGTCAGCGAGTCGGGTGCTGGACCCGCACTCCCGTCACTCGAAGTAGTTTGCGGCTCGAACACCATGTGCTCAACCGTGAATGTGTCGACTCCGAAAGTGTTCACCGGAGCGTCCGGCGAACTCCAGTCCCAGCTCGCGTTCTCATCGAACACAGCATCTTGCGTGATGGTCACGCGGTTAGTCACCGGGTCATAGGCCCGATAACCCTTCGTCCCAGGTTGGTACCCGACGAAGATCATTGGCCTGCTCCGGTCATCGAGCTTCTTCAGCCCGGGGCGCGTCTCTCTGACATGCACCACGCACCCGAACGTGCGCATGAAGCTCACATTCGGCTTGCAGCCATGCCAGGACTCGAACGGCGTCATGCCGTCCACGCTCTTGGTTGGCGACCTGTTCAAGATGAACACGGCCGTCGTCACAGCCTCACCCCAGAATTCTCCGGGTACCTTCTTGGCCTTCAGCAGATTGCGGGCCATGCCCACAATCGTCTGGTTGCGTCGCTCCACGACGCCATTCTGCTGCGGGGAGTACGGAGCCGTCAGGTGACGCTCCATCCCGAGCTCAGCACAGTATGCTGTGAAGGACCCGGAGGTGAACTCGCCTCCGCGATCCGTGTGTAGCGTGCGCAGCTTGCAGCCTGTTTCTGCTTCGGCTCCCGCCTGGAGTCGAATGATTGCGGCAGCGGCCTCGTCCTTCATCGAGAGAAGGGCGGGCCAGATGTACCGCGACAGGTCGTCCACCAGTAGGAGGAAGTACCTCTTCCCACTCGGTGTGGCCGGGGTGATCGGCCCGCAGAGGTCGCCATGGACCAATTCGAGTCGCTCCTTCGCCCGGAACTTCGCTTGTTTTGCGATTGGGGCTCGCCTCTGCTTCCCTGCTAGGCAGGCGTCGCAGAGTTGGTTCACGTGCTCCACCAGAGGGAGGCCACGCACCATCTCGCCCTTCGCCAGTCGGCGCAAGCTGTCGAAGTTGAGGTGCCCGAACCGCGCATGCCAAGTCCACGCCAGGTCGTCGCCAGTGCCCACGACTAGGCACACTGGCTGCGCGACTCACGCGTGCAACTTGTACATCCGATTCGGCTCTCGCCTGACCTTGATCAGGAGCTGCCGCTCCCTGTCACGCACTCGAAGGATCCCATCCTCGATCAGCACCTGGCAGCCGTTCTCGTGAACTGGCCCAGGCTGATGATCTGCGTGTTCAGCCGGGGTATGTAGTACACCCCGGTGACGGCCCGATGCTCGCCTGACTTGCAGACGAAGAGCACCGTCCCTTGCCCGCTGAGTTCGACTCGCGAGCCATCATCGAACTTGACAGTTCCAATGATGCTTGTGTCGAGTTCCGCGAATGCGGCGCGGTCACCAGTCATGTGATTGGTGGCGCCCGAGTCGAGGTACCAGACGCCCTTCTTGGCATCCCCCTCTTGCGCCAGGTTCACCTGCGCCTTCTCCTCTAGCATGAGGAGGACCGGCTCCTTGCGAGTCGGGTCAGCCAGCTCCTTGCGAGCTGGCGCAGTCGAGTGCTCTCCACTCGACGAGGATGTCGGGTGCTCTCCACCCGACAAGGTTGTCGAGTCCTTGCGACCCGACACTCCCGGCTGCTGGAGCCGGGTGGCCAACTCCTCCCGAGTTGCCATGGTCAGCTCGCTGCGAGCTGGTGCAGTCGAGTGCTCTCCACTCGACAAAGTTATCGGGTGCTCTCCACCCGACGAGGCTGTCGAGTCCTCCTGACTCGACACTCCCGGATCCTTGCGACCCGAGACGGGTGACTCCAGTCGAGTCGCCGAGCCCAGCTCCTCCCGAGCTGGGGCAGTCGGGTGCTTGCCACTCGACGATCCTCCCGAGTCGACATGTCCCACTCCGCGATCCACTGGATCGGCGTGAGTTCCTTCGGAGGAGTCAACGATTCCTCCGACTCTGCCACCGGTCGAGTCGCTGACTCTGCCACCGGTCGAGACAAGGGTGCCGCCTCCGAGGTGCTCGACTCCGCCTGGCGAGTCGAAGCAGGGAGCTGTGGGGCAGTCACGATGGTGCAGGTCTCCATCATGAGGAGTGCACTGTCATCTTCATCGTCTCCGCCACGGACGAGGTGTGCTTCCGCACCCTCTGCGCGCACGAGGTGTGCTTCCTCGCGCTTCTTCTTGCGGCAGTCCCGCGCCCAATGGCTGGCGACTCCGTAGTACCTGCACGTGTCTTTCGACGTTCCAGGGTTCCCAGCTCCACGAGCTGAGTTGCCTATACCGTAACCGCACGGCTTGCCGCCGCCGCGTCCGGTATGGCTGGAGGATCCAGCTCCATCTTGCAGGCGCATCCGAGAGAACCACTCCTCCTCCGTAAGGAGTAGTTTCCCAGCCTGCTTGGCCTCCGGCTTCTCCACCTCATGTCGCTCCTCAGCCGTTTTAAGGCGGCCAATGAGCTCCTCCATGGGGAGCTTGTCTAGGTCGAGCAGAGTCTCGATTGAGCATGCCATCTGCGAGAGCGTCGTGGGAACAACCGAGAGAAACTTACAGATTGTGTCTGGCTCGGTGATGGTGACGCCGAGCACCCCAAGCTGCGACACGAGTGACGACATCCGCATGGCGAAGTCGTCGATGTTCTCGCCGTCGCCGAACTTGATGGCCTCGTACTGCTTCTTGAGCGCAGTCGCCTTCGCCTCCCGGACACGGGTGTCTCCGACCCGCATCGTCTTGATCGCCTACCACGCCTCCTTGGCCGTCTTCTTCGACACCAGTGTGGAGATCATCTCCGGCGGAACGGCGAGCAGCACGTACTCGAGTGCTGCCCGGTCAGTCTCGTGCTCCTCCGTGCCATCGTGCACGGCGGACCAAACACGGCGTGCCTCAAGCTTCACTTGCATGAGCAGCGCCCAGTCCGCGTAGTTTGACCGCGTGAGAAGCGGCCATGAACTACTGTCCTCCCGCACAACACGCTGGACTGCCAGCGTGCTCGCGGCCTCCTTCACCTCCACCGGCAAGAGCGCCTTTCCGTCGCCCATCTCCGGTGAGATCTCTCAAGAACTCAGGCTCTGATACCAATTGTTGCCCGTGAGATCTTTTCGCTAGAGAGAGCGGGGAGTGTGTGCCAAAGAAATGGTTTGCCTCAATTTTCCCTTTTTCTATTCATGGGGTATTTATAGGGTAAACACTATTCCTACAAATATCTGGCTAGATATTTCCAGCCAGCTTGGCGAACCCATCCACACAGGGACAGGTGTCACACCACTACGCGCGGGCCACACAGGTGTCCAGGACACCTGTGCTTCTAGAACCTCCTAGCAAATTCCAGACCGCCAACACCCGCGCTGACGTGTCCACGAGCCGGAGTCGACAGGCCAACTCCTTTACTCGACACTTCCTCGGGTAGGAGTCGAGAGTTCGACTCCACGTACCCGGACACTACCTCCAGTCAGAACAACCTCCGACTGGGCTACACACTCGAGTCCTCCTGACTCGGACACTTGATAAACTTGTCGACTCCTCACACTCGAAGGAACGTCGACTGGACACACAAGCCTATTTCCAACAGCTATCGATCAGCCAGTCAATAGCCGGCTCATCACTGATGTGTGGAAAATTAGCTTCCTCACGGTTTATATGCGGTCGGAGGATATAACTGAGATGTGCATATCTCCGACTATCAACGCATGTCCTCTCAATCCCCAAATTCAGGTGCTGCTGCGCGGGAGGGCCGCCACGGTGGCCCCTTCGATGTGCTCGCCGACCTCGACTGCGACCTGACGCGGGGGAGAGTGAAGGGTCACCTTCCCCGCGCCACCACTCCTTGCCTGCTGTGCTAGGCAATTTCTTCCCACCGGCCCTGGGCAGGCCAACGATGTTCACTCCTCCGCCGTCGGACCGTCCCGGTTCCCCCGTCGAGCTCTCCTCTGGTGGCACCAGGGAGCGCGCCGCCCCGGCGACCAGAAGGGTCCCGATCGACTTGGACTTTCCTCCACTCCGAACTACCTTTCCACCGCTCCGTGTTGAGGGCAACACGCCAGCAGTCTCGAGTCCCCATATCCTGCGCATCGGCGACTTGGAGGTCGTGCTATCCCCGGCGGCGGCGGCACGGCCATCGTCGCCAGATCTAGGGTTTCACGAACCCTTCCCTCAGGAAGACGAGGCTTCGCGGATAGCCAGACAAGGCCACCCCTCGCGTTCAGGCTCTGGTTACTGAGCTAGGGCCCATTAACAGCCTGGTAGCCCATAGGCCCATCCAAGACCCGGCACCCAGCGTATATAACTGGAGGTGGCTCCCCTCTGGAACCCTAAATCTCCAATTAGGTTTACTCGCTCCCCCAAGAGACGTACAGCGCAACCACGCTAGGGTAAAGAAACTCGTCTCCCCCACAGATCCCAGCCTTCCTCCCCACCTCGCTCCCATGGAGTGTGACCGCGGTGACGACTCCAGGCGCTACAAGAGTAGCTTCGACGAGTACGCCGGCGGCGCGAACCGGCGGGAGCTGAACAGGCGCCTGGACCAAGAATACGAGGAGCACCGCAAGCAACAAAGGGACAGAGCCAATGTGGTTCAGAGGGTGCGCGACGAGGCCGGGCTCCGACAGAATAGGCGTGCACTGCCGCTAGTGCAGTACCCACAAGGGCGCGAGTACGGCCGGGGCGGTGGCGCCAGCAACAATCGGCCACCAGCGTCGTGGAATCCTCCTGAGAGCTCGGCCATGGGGGCCAGGTCCTCGGGGATGAATGAAGAACTCCCTCCCCCTCCTCCGCCGGACACCTCCAACCTGATCTGCTTCAAGTGCAGTCAAAAAGGTCACCTCCAGATCAGATGCACTGCCGAGCCGTTCTACAACAACTTCCAGGTTAAAGGCCACTTCACTGCCATGTGCGCCGGTACACGCAATGAGCCATTCTGGATTGGTTTCGGGAGGAATGGAGTGGGCTTCATGTGCCTCGAGGTGCCAGAAGCAGATCTGGTGAGAGAAGCTCCCAACTCTGCCACTCTGTATGTCGAAGAAGCCATCCTGACTGATGAGCAAGTGGAAGCAGAGTTCAAGGAGCTGGTGGTCGAAAATTGGGACTGGAAGGTTCGTGTCATCACTGAGTCTGATTTCTCTCTGGTGTTCCCATCTGCTGACAACCTGAGGATGGAAATAAGAGGCGGGGGCCTCCGACTGCCATTCTCTAAAGCCAGAGCTCTAGTTATGGAAGGGGGCCTGGAAGAACATGCCAATGAGGTGCTGGTCGACACCTGGGTGCGTCTACACGGGGTTCCTCCACACTGGAGGCACACCAACAAGTTGATGGTTGGCACCAGACCCATCTGGAGGTCGACGAGGCTTCGCTGGAGGACCACGATGAGCTAGTAAGGATGAAGATTGGCATCAGAGTGGCAGAACCTGCTGTGGAGAGCATCCTGCTTTGTGTGAATGGACAAGTCTTCAAGGTTCAGGTGGAGGTGGAAAACCCACATCCACCGCGCTCGCCCTCCCTCCTCCCCACCCCCTCATGATGAAGATGACAGGCTTGCAAGAAGCTCAGATGAAGAATGTGACAAAGACAACTGGGATGGCCGTAGGGGAAAGCATGGATCGAAGGACAGACCTAAAGTGGTGCCTACAACCAAGGGGGCAAAGGGAACGGGGGTCACAAGTCAGTGCTCGAGGACATGAGCACTCCTCCCCTAGCTCCACAGAAAGGCAAAGCGGCTTCAGCTCCACCCATCAACCAATATGGCTCCTTCCTTGTTAAAGCAACTCATCTCAGCAATGCCAACGAGGTCGAACCCACGCAACCAGCTCCACAACAGCAGCAGCCATCAGGCTCTATCGCGACTGTCCACTACAAGAAATATGTCAACTAGTGACTCACAAATTTGGTCACTAAAAGGTCATAATTTTTCATCTATGACCTTTTTATGACCAAAATTTGAAGGTCACATCGGAGCGTCTCAAACGGTCATATGTGACCTTTTTTTCGAATTGGTCATAACCATCTATGACCAAATCTGAGGGTCATAACTCTTATGACCAAATCTGAGGGTCAAACGGTCATATGCGCTGTCTGGCGTAGCCACGTCACATCCTACGTGGCCAATCCTACGTGGCAAGATTGTGACCAAACAGAAGGTCATAGAACAGATTCAGCCCAGTTCAGTGCTTTGCATGGGCCAAGCCCAACAATTGAACCAATTTATGTTTTTTTCCTGTTTATTACGGTCAGCTACATGGGCCAATCCAACATTTTAGCCTTTTATTACTGGGCCGTGGACTTTTTGTCCAACAATTCAGATTTTCTTTATTTCCAAAAGAGGGCCCACTGGTCAGATGGCCCACAGTTGTCTGGTTCTCGTTTGTGGGTCCTAGCTGTCAGGGTCATATTCCAGATTTTTATTTTCCAGTAAATAAGTAACCAAATTTTAATTAGAACAGTCAGAAAACACACGTAATACTTCAAATAATTGGAAGAATCAGTTTGTTAAATCCTATTACATAGATAAAATGGCAGAATCAGTCTGTTACATCATATAACACACAGTGGCAATTACAAGTATAACAAGCTAAGTAACAAATAATAACTAGATTCTGCAGGTGTCTTCAAACTTAGTTCTTGGTGATCTGCAACACAAAGGTATCGGATCCAATCAAGCTGCAGCTCACTCTTCCCATGCCCCAGGGTCCAAATCTTGTTCTTGCTGATCTGCACACCGCTACGTTAATACACAAAACTTGGCATTATAACCAAAATGCTTCATTTTTAAACTAGCATGCGACATAGTTTAGGAGTTCTCAAAGCAAACATGAACTCAGTTGTTGAGGATGACATTTAGAACTAGAAGCTATCCACCTAATTTTCATGCATATGTACAGTTACTTGAGTTTAACTAACCTACATGAGCACTTCAAGTCAAATTGGCATGATAACAAGTACAAAGATCGACAGCAAGAAATAACAGGACTAGAACCCTAAGAGGCAAAATAAGAAGTAGCACGGTACAGAATACAAGTATCTAAACTGTGATAAATGTCCACATGAACTAGGATTGGCCCTACACGTAGAGCACCTGAGGGTTTAGCGGATCAAGTCAAGATGAAGATAAAGGATAAAGATTAAACAACCCAGGGCAATGTTGTTCTCCAAAATGTTTTATATTTACATGTGCTCAATTGCACAAAGCACAAACAACGCCACTATAAATAACAGACATCAAACGCCTTTTATCACTTCATTCAAGTATGTGCTAATAAGGATGCTTTTCTGTTCGAATCAGCTGACCGGTTTCACTTTATCGTTAAAACTACTCTTGGGGTACGGAAATGTTCGATAAAAGAGGAAGGCAGCATGAAATTACGATCTGCATTATACCATTAGTAGTACAAGCACAAGACACTTGAGACGCTTGGACTATACCTTTTGAAGAAAGCTAGAAAAAAGCCCAAGTGATTTGTGAAGCACTAGTAAGGCTGTGTATCATGGGTGGTGGGGGTGCTCAAATTTTGGGACTAAGGATATTCAAACTATCGCCTATATGTGGTAGTGATGAGTCATTTTAATTGGGTAGGGATTAGTTATAACAATATAAAGAAGAATCACCAATACACTGAATATAACATGCAAGCAACTACAATATCTGAGGATATGTTCAAGCACCGACCAATATAGGACAAGTGAAGACATGCTACAGCTCAATCAGACTGTGTATTACCTTGGAATGCAATGGTGTAGAATCAATTATCAGAAGAGTCATGTGCTACAGCATGGAGACGAAAAAGAGAGGGCCTGCAAGGATGTGCCACCGTGGTTGCGGAGGCGACGGTGGCATATGGAGCAGGGGGGTTTGCGCTCGTGGAGAACTAAAGACCAAGTCATGTGAAGACCTTGATGATGGAAAACCTGTGAGAGATGCAGGCATTACAGTTGATGTCACAAAAACTTGTGCCATAATGTCTCAACACCCAAAAGGAGCATTACAGATTTCTCAAATAGAACTCACAAACCTCATCCTCTAGTGTATACAATAAAAGATGCCAACTTATAAATGGAAAAGTGAGATGCATTTCAACCTGAAGGTCTTGCCAGACTATGACTAGTTCGCATGGAATAAAATCCTAATTTCCAGTTACACATATTACGGTCAAACATCCTATTGCGGTCATAGTTACTAGTAAAGCAGAGATCGAAACTAGTGATAAGTGTGCATCTCGATCTACAAATGTGCTAGATTTCTTATCCAGCCAAGCTGTAACCAAATGCCAACATTATAAATTTATTTGTAATCACATAGTAGCTGTAAACATTATCTATACATGTAGCAAGATCTCTCTATTCCCAGGTTTCATCATTATGATCTCGATTAGCAGATGAGCAAGCATCACCATATCGTGAGAGAAGAAATAGATAGAGATTACCGATCTGGGGAAGGAGCTGATCAGTGTGGCGCTTGGGGCCGGCCGCTTGTGGGTCTAGGTCGAGGTTGAGAGATACCCGAGGTGCCACCATAGCCAGCGCCGCCGTCCTTGTCGACCCGGCCTCGACGTCTGAGAGCGAATTCTCGCGGAATGGCCTCATCCGACGAAGCCGCACCTGACAAACAACCAAGAGAGAAAATGTCAGATCCGTTTCGTCTCTGCTGTGACAGGACAGAAGAAGAAGAAGGAGAAAGGGATCCGGGAAGCATGGTGTGGAGGGCTCTACTGGTGGGGATGGGCGGGGATGACCCCCGGCTCATCCCACGAGACCCCTAGGCGCAGCTCTGTGCCTCCGTCTTCGCACCGAAGCAGCTTCACCTGGTGGTAGATGCTGAGGGCGAGGGGTGACCTCCAAGCGAGCAGGGGAGGCAGCGAGGTCGTTTTCGAAGGAGAGCGCCACCACCGCCATCTCGCGATGGTTCTTCATGGAGATGATCTATTCCACATCTTCGTCGGCATACAAGTACTTGCACATCTCGCGACAGTTCCTAGAAGCCCTGCCGCTGTTCGAGCCGGCGTCGGTGAGGAAGATGGAGGCGTAGGGGATGCAGTGCATTAGAAGAGGTTGAGCAGGTGGTGATGGGGCCTGAGGGAAGAGGGAGAGATGGGTGGCGTCGTCGGTTGAATGCGAGCGGCTGACAGAGAGCTGCCACTGCCCAGACCACGAGCATGGCGCCGGAAGCACGGCTCGTCCTCGCCTTGGATCGATGACCGGATAAGGGAGTGGGGTGATGGGGGCGCGGTGAAGAGGGGAAGCGGGGGCCGTGGGTGGCTGCGGCGGATAAGGAAGTCGGGAGAGGGAAGACGGGCATGTGGAGGCGGCGGCGCTGGGCGAGTAGTTTATATAGGGCGCACTCCCGTAACCTAGAAACGGATGGGCCTCCATCCAGTTCTCCGCAGCCCCAGCCCAAAACCAATTTTTTTTTTTAAGTTTAGCTCACTTATTTTTCATTTCTTTGGGGCCATATTTTTGCTTATTCACATTTCTCAGAGCTGGATGTTTACAATTAAATGAAATTTCAACGTATGAAATTGGCCTATGTCTTCATTGTGAGATGGCAAGCAATGTTTCCGAACAAAGATTTCGACATGTTTCACAAAAAACCCACTTTTCATTTTTCAAATGCTTAAAATAGCAGTTTTTGAGAAGCGGGTACCAAGAAAGTCGTCCAAAATGGCACCGATAATTTTTTTTCACAAAGTAGACATCATTTCATGTACAATCACCAAAAGGCATGCATTTCTAAGCTCTCTGCCTATTTCCGGCCATTTAAACAGCCTCCTGTCGATTCAGCTGGAAACGGCTAGATTTTGAACAGCAGCTGTCACACAGCTTGCCCGTTATTTTTCTTAAATTTCATTTTTAGATTCACAAGTATCCATTTCCTCATAGATACATCAAAATATCCACATGATTCGAACACTAGACACGAACGGTCATGACCACGAATTCGACTAGATTTTCAAACAAGCACACGAAATTCAAAAGAAATCAAAATAATGGAAAACCTTCACGTAGCGTCATCATATGTGACCTAGTTACCACAAAAAATTATAAACTTGCATTGCGGAAGTTTTACTGGAGAAGTGTTCTCAGAAACTTGCTATCACGAACGAACATTCATAACTTTCAAGATGAAGGAGCAATGTTTTGGCCACATGACATAGTTTGTCCAAATGAGCCCAAAATTGGCACATGTGTTCATTGTGGGATGGCAAGCAATGTTGCCGAACAAAGATTTCGACATGTTTCACAAAAAAACCCACCTTTCATTTTTCAAGTGCTTAAAATAGCATTTTTTGTGAAGCGGGTACCGAAGTCATCAAAAATGGCACCGATAAATTGTTTTCACAAAGTAGACATCATTTCATGTACAATCACCAAAAGGCATGCATTTCCGAGCTCTTTGCCTATTTCCGGCCATTTAAACGGCTTCCTGCCAGTTCAACTGGAAACGGCTAGATTTTAAACTGCAGCTGCCACACAACTTGCCCGTTATTTTTCCTAAATTTCATTTTTAGGTTCACAAATATCCATTTCATCATAGATACATCAAAATATCCACATGATTCAAACACTAGACACGAACGGTCACGACCACGAATTCGACTAGATTTTCGAATGAGCATACTAAATTCGAAAAACAAAAACAGAAAAATGGAAAACTTTCGCGTGTGATGACCCACAAGTATAGGGGGTGTATCATAGTACTTTCGATAAATAAGAGATTCGAACCCAATGAGGAGCAGAAGGTGCTGACAAGGAGTTTGGGTAAAGGTTTCACTGCAAACACTAGCAGATAAGTTTTTAAGGGTTTTTGATATGACAGATAAATAAAATGCGAGTAAATAAAAGGCAGTAATAAATATTGCAGCAAGTGGCCCAATCCTTTTTAGAGCAAAGGACAAGCTGGTTGGTTTACTTATGATGGCAAAATGTTCTTGAGGACACACGCGAACTTAGTCAAGTGCTTTCGATTCATATAGTTGATTAATCTTTATTGTTTTGATAAGTGTTGGGTGGGTGAACCTACGCTAATGCACCGTCCTTACTTGGACTAATACATACTTGTGATTATACCCCTTGTAAGCATCCGCAGTTACAAGAAAGTAATTAAGATAAATCTAACCACAGCCTTAAACTCTGAGATCCTACGCTCCCTCGTGCATCGGTTTACTAACGGGGGTTTAGGTTTCTGTCACTCCGGCAACCCCACAATTAGCAACCAAATACACAATGCATTCCCCTAGGCCCATAAAGCTGAAGTGTCATGTAGTCGACGTTCATATGACACCACTAGAAGAATACCACCACAACTTAAATATCAAACCATTAAATATTACTCAACATAATTCACTACTAGCGACAAGACTTTCCTATGTCCTCAAGAACTAAATGAACTACTCACAAAACATCATTTGGATCATGATCAGAGGTGATTTAATGATGAATAACAATCTGAACATATATTTCAATTCGCCGATAAAACTCAATAGCATCAACCACAAGGAGTAATTAACACCGAGAGAGTTCCCCCTATGAACTAGACAAAGTATAGCCCTACATGTTACAGCGGAACGGGATGGAGCAGCGGTGATGATGGTGATGGCAGTGGAGATGATGATGATGATGATCCCGATGAAGTCCAGCGCGATGACCATGAGGTTGGCGATGATCTTCCCCCCCTCCGGGAGGGAATTTCCCCGGCAGATTTCTCCCTGCTGGAGAGCTTTTTCTCTCTCTGTTGTTTAAGTCCCGTGGAGGCGGCGGAATATTTCCTCTGGCTCTCCCCTCGAATATTAGGGTTGAGAGGATGAAGTACGCGAAGGTGCGACGCCTGAGGTGGGCCAGGGGCTCCACACCAGGCCTCGGTGCGGCCAAGGTGGGGCCCGCTCCCAGGGGTGGTGTGTACCCCTCCTGGCCCATCTCAGCCTCCCCTTTTGGCTGCCTCCATCTTCTAATAAAATAGGAACTTCTGTATATTTGACAAGATTTTTACAGCTCCAGAAATATAGTGTCTTGATGGTGCTTTTTCCAGCTGAAATCTGACTCCGACAGTTAATTATCCAATAATCATCAAACATGCAAAATAAGACAAAATAACATAAGTAACACATCTTAATATGAAATATATCAATGAATAACAGTAAATTATGATATAAAATAGTGATGCAAAATGGACGTATCAGCGTGGGGTCATGATATGTGAAACCTATTTAAAATCCTCCATTTGTTTTTATTTTGCATTTGAATTTAAAAGACCGATCCCAAATTTTTATTCCGAATTCTTCAAATCCCTATATTAAGCAATTTATAAGCTTAGGAGTAATTTGTAATTTTTTTACAAAATATATTCCCAAATAGTCTATGATGATAGAGGACAATTTTACAAATTATTCAAAATTTATTTGATTTAAATTGGAGTTCGAAATCAAAAGTTATATAAAAAATAGAAAAAGAAAAAAAAAACCTTTAGCCCTCACAGCATGATGCATATGGGCTGTTAGCCCACTCGGCATTTCCGTCACAGGCTATGCGTATGGGTTGTTAGCCCACTCGGCATGCCTATGGGCTTTAGCCCACTCGGTAGAAGAAAACAGAAAAATGCGCTTTGCCCGGCCTAAGTATTTGTTTTATCTTGCATTTAAATTTTAAAAATAGTCCCTGGTAGTCTATAATTATAGAGGGCATCTTTATAAAATTTTCAATTTATTTGGGTGGAGTTCAAAATCAAAATTTATAAAAGAATACAAAAAGAATAAAACCAAAAAAAAAAGGAACCAGCCGAGCCGGCCTAGCCCAGCAGTTAACTCGGAATGGGCTTTGGCCCAGGAAAAGTTGTACCTCTACTAATTGCTTTTCTGTTTGAAGTGGACATGAAGTCAGTAAAGGTCTACCGGTAGAGACTAGCGAAGGCATGAAGCAGGTCGTGGGTTCGATTCCTTCTGGCTTATTAATTGTTTTATCTATCCTGGTTGTGCTGGATCGGTCCTTGTGGGCGAGACAAGGACGGGTCTCACATGTCACTGCCTGCGCATTGGTCCCACATGTCAGGCCGGGCGAGGGCAGGTCCCACATATTAGTGCATGAGCACGGGTCCCTCATGTCAGGCGGGGCGAGGCCAGGACCCACATGTCAGGCTGGCTTGGTGGGGCTAGTACGGGTCCCACATGTCAGGCGGGGCCAGGGTGGGTCCCACATGTTAGGCGGGGCCAGGGTGGGTCCCACATGTTAGGCGAGGCAAGGGTGGGTCCACATGTTAGTGTGTGCACGTTGAGACCCACAATGGGCTCCACCATTCAGATCAGTCTATATGTCTTCCTCTTTCCAATGGGTCCCACCTGTCAGTGAGATATGAATCATGGATAAGTATTGACACATAAGAAAAAATGACACCTCAGCACTGACACATAGGCAAGACTGTTGAGTTGCCTGTCCACTAAGGCAAATGACTATTTAAATTGGTCATAGTCGACTAGTGAAAAAAATTTATGTCAGTGCTTTATAGATTATGACCAATTCATGTAAACAGACTATGACCATTCTGACAAAATTGGAAATTACATTTTCGGGTTTAGACATTTCAAATAGTGTATGACTGATGCATGTAAAATGCATACATGAATTTTGCATTATTTTACTCATATTTCAATCATATTTGCATCATATAAGGGTTATATCATTGTTTTACATTGATTTTGGGAATATTTCATAGTTTCCCTATTTTTTCTATAATTAACCCTGCATAGGCAGAAAACCCTATTTTCTATATTTTGATGTTTCAGGGACCAAAACGACGTCCAAATGACCTGAAAATTTACGAGCATCAGTTTTTGGAAGGAACAAACGGAGGCCCGAGGGCCAAGATAGGTGGGCCCACGCAGCCAGATTCCTTGGCCTCGTGGGACCCATCATCTGAGCCCTCGAGGCTCCGTTGTCGTCGATCATTTTTCCAGAAGCTTCATCTTGACCTAAAACCGACTATAAAAATAGTCCCCGCGCCCTTTGGAAAGGAGCGCTGCAGAAACACAGGAAACACGAAACAGAGACCTAGAGTTGCAGATTGGAGGGGGAAAACTCCGGCGGGGCACTACCGGAGAGGTCTCCACCTTCTCCAACGACTTCTCCACCGTATCCATGATGAAGAGGGAGTAGTCCACCCCTGGACTATGGGTTTGTGGAAGTAACTTATGTATCTCTCTCTCTTGAGCTTCACTAATTAGCACCGTATGAGCTGCCGAACATGATTACGGTCATCTATGTAATACCTTTGTGGTGGATCTTTTTATGAGTTAATATATGTTTGAGATTGCAATTGTTTTGTTTCGGTTATGAAAGTAGATGCATATTATGTACCCCGTTCTTGTTTACTTGTTTTGATCAAGCATGTGTATGAGAACGTGTGTGGGGAACGTGTGCATTAGATGGAGTAACGGGGGGTGGCTAGTGCGGTGAACGTGAGAGAAAGTTACGCGATCCACTTGGGTGTTTTACCTTACTTTGTTACCTCACTAGGGATAAACAAAAATACCTTGCTACCGGAGATGTGGGCGTGACCATTGCCACTTCTCCATGACTAGATCTAGCATGTTCTTATTTTAACTTCATGTCAAGAAACTTAATGCTATGCTCTGATTTATCTTAATACTAAGGTGTTATGATTTAGTTCGCATCTTGGTGGAGTATAAGAGAGATTAATAACCAAAAGATCTCTATGTTAAGACGTGATGCCCATATGGTTAATAACTTGTCATGAAACCGTTGTTTCAATCTCATATGTTAACTCTAGTGTTCCATTGTCTACCACTTTATTAAAGAGAGAGTGCATTTGTGAAACCATGAACCCTGGTCCGTTTTTAATCATAAAAAACACCTTTCCAACAACTTTCAAGCATTTTCCATTTTAACCCATTTAAAAATCCGAAAATACAAAAATACTTTTGCATCTTGCATTCACAATATAAAACCCAAAAAAATAGCATCCATTATTGTTTCCACCATCCTTGCATATTTATCATCATTGCATATTCATTTATTGTTTTATTTTCATATCATTCTCACACCTTGTGCTTGACAACCACTTGGTGAGGTTGAGGGCACAAAACAATTTATTTTCTTTGCAGGTTTCCCAGGGAAGGATAAGGAGATAAAGTTTTCACTACTGATTCCTCGAGAGTTCGATATAAACCCTCGAGTCACCCCTCGTGGGGAAAACAAGTCTTGCCCATACTACACACTCTGCCATTGGAGTCTCAACCTAACCCATTGAAGGGCCATCAAGACAAGTTTTCTGGCGCCGCTGCCGGGTAGTCATTGCTGAAAGTTTTATCCAAGGGTATCTCACAACAAAGTCAACTTCATCACCAACTTGTGCAAACACCTAAGCTTGGGGAGGTTGCACCTACGTGAGCACCATCTTATCCATCTTTACCTTCAAATCATTTTATTTTGTTTTGTTATTGTCTTGCATTTTGTGTTGCATTTGCATTTCGGTTTGCATAATCGAAATTTGATTGTTGACTTCCACCTGTTCATAAGGCTGAGAACATCTTCTGTTGCTCTTGTTAGTAACAGCAATAAGTAAATTCTCCTTAACTTGGTTTGGATATGGAAGTGGTTCAACATACTCTTCAATTGTCACAGATGACACTGGTTAACTTTAGGGACAACAATAGATTGTTTAACAGGTTCAACATAAACTTCAAACCAACTTTTAGGAACGCCAATATGATCAGCAAAAGTTTTAGCTATCTCAATTATAACATAAGGATCAAGACTAAAATTATCACTCAGATTCTTAAACAAAATAGAAGTAGAGAAGTTCTCTACACATGAATATCCATAATCCAAATAGGGCTCATTACCTTTATCAAGATCCCAATGACCAGTGTTTTCAGCGATAATCTCCAATAAATTATATGCTTCTTCTTCAGTATTATTTGTAAAACTTCCCCCAGATGAATTATCCAGAAATTCCTTTTGTTTCAGCGGTAGCCTCACATAGAAGTTTATCAATATAATTTTCCTTGTAAGATCATGACAAGGATTCTTGCGAAGGAGTTCCTTTAACCTACCCCAAGTTTGAGTAATACTCTCACCCAGATGTGGCCAAAAATTAAATATATAGCAGCGGTTCTCATAAGCTTCTCTAGGAGTAAAATATTTAAGAAAGAAGACCTTCCTCAAAATACTAGTACATGAAAGCTTATCTGTGGCGCACAAAAAAACCTTATCTGTGGCGCACGGGACGTGCGCCACTATCGCAGCGCCAGTGGTAACATGTTATATGTGGCGCACGGCTCGTGCGCCACAGATAACACCACTTACCTGTGGCGCACCAGCCTGTGCGCCACAGTGATGACTCCCAAGTGCAGGAGATCAATCATAGTACCTTTCAATTAGAAAAGGTTGTCGAACCCACGAGGAGCTGAAGGTATTGGTTAACAAGAATGATAAATAAAACAATGAAAGATGCAGTTGTTTTTGAGATTTTTGGTTGTATAGTTGCAAGAGAATAAGAATGCTGGAAATAAATGGTAGCAAGTAAAAGCTCTCAAAGAGAGAAAGCCCAATCCTCTATGTGGCAAGAGGACAAGCTCAAGTGATTTGTACTTATATGTGGAAAACGTTCCTGAGGGCGGCATGGATATTGCTAGGCATAGAGATTTATTAAACAACACGTTGAATATCTTGTCAAGTTTTAATTTTCTTTGGACGGAGCCATTGTTAGGTAAAGCTAAATAAATAAACTATACCCCTTATGATGGATCATGTGGCCAAGTAAATGACTGCGCAAGAATTATTAAGACATAAAGTCCCACCATAGCATTACACTCTAAGGTCCCCGATACTAATACCCTCATAATGCAACTTCATGACTCGGTCTTAGGTTTACTGTCCCCCCAAGTCTCCCTCAATTCATTACACTACGGTGTTCTCCTATGAGCCCATAAAGGTGAAGTGTTGTGCAGTCGACGTTCGCACAATACCATCATAGAATCACATAAAAAGATAAACACTAGTCAAAATACCAACACATGCCTTATATAAATCATTGCCAATTCATCCTATGCCCTCAGGAACATATGGGAACTACTCACAACGTGCAAACATGATGATATTCAGTGGCATAAGTGGTACAACAAAATCTGAAAATATAACTTCACCTCCAAATAATGACTAGTACTCAATCACAAACATGAATAGTAGCACAAGACAAGTATCTAGGGTATAGCAACTCTCAAACTACGAGGGGAACGGAGTGGGTCACGGAGATGATGATGGAGATGGTGCTAGTCTTGGTGGTGGTGATGATGTAGAGGCCTCCTCCCACGCCAAGGAGGAGAGGTGATGACGATGACGATGATTTCCCCCTCCTCCAGTGCTCCGGAGCAGCAGGATATGACCCCCGCCCCCCCCCCTCGGAGGGGATCAGGAGTTTCGCCGCCGCCGCGGCCTCGAATGGACTTGGAAAAATTAGGGCATAGGTTTTTGGCCGAGACGAAGGCGTGTTAAAAAGCCACAAGCGAGGAAGTGCCCGAGGCCCCATTTGGTGGGTCCCATGCGGCCATATTCCTTAGCTGCGTGGGCCCCCCCTCTTTTGGGCCTCGTGGCTCTTCTCCCTTCGATCTTCTTCCCACAGTCATTCTCCCGATGAAAAACCAGCTGTGCAATTTTCCTTTTCTTATTTGGGTCCCTGTAGCTCCTGAAACATTAAAAACATGAAAAAGGAGGTTTTCTGCCTCCCAGAAATTAAATACCAAAAATAGGGACTTTGTATGAAAGTCCCATAAATCATCTAAAATATGTAAAAATAATGATATAACAATGCCAATAACATACTAATATGATAATATGAGTTGTATAAATGATGATATAAAATGCACGTATCACACAGATAGCTGGATTCGTGCGCCACTATAAGTGCCACGGGGCACACCTCTTATACACGAAAATCTAGCTTGTGCTCCACAGATAAGAAAAACTGTGCGCCACAGATAACTCTGCCCTGTGCGCCACAGGTAACTTGCTGTGTGCACCACAGGTAATGTATCCTGTGCGCCACAGGTAAGATATATTGCAATTTTTTTTGCTATACCGTATTTCGTATTTGCACAGGTATAAATACACAATTTTGGCCAAAATAAAGTAATCACATTTGAAAGTTCCGAAATAGACACAAATTCATTACATTTGATCATACATCCCAATTTATAACACTAAAAGTAGCATGTTCGAATTAACTAATAACAATAACAAGTTTATGAATTACGTTTACAAGACACATAAAAGTGCAACCACATTGCACTCGGAACAACAACATATCGACCATATCACTGCTCGGCCGGTTGGGGCTTGTTCCTCCTCGGTCTCGGTTGGGGCTTCGGCGGGAAAGGCTTGTGTCCATCTAAAGTGTTGAATGGCCTGTAGTCACCCTGATCTTTTGAGCGTTTTTCAACTTCGGCGTTCCATGGATGTACGTTACCTTTGTAGAACAGCCCGTCCGAAGGGAGGACATCACGGACGATTGTCGATGCAATCGTGTTCTGGATGGGACAGAACTTCTCTCTTTGTTGATCATCAGTGGCCTCCGTCATGTTCCTCAGGCAGCGATCGCGGAGACTAGAGGGCAACTGTAGTTGTTGCTGATCCCGTACGTACTCCCGCATGTGCATTAAGACGTAGAAGGCATCCTGGTCACTTGTTGGCGGCTGCGTGACGGATTTGAAATTCATGTGGTGGGCGAATACCAGCTTGCCATCTTTCTCTTTTTGTACTTCCATGGGGCCTTCGTGGAAGGCATAGCCGGTGAGAGAATCATTCATAACACTCTTGATATGTTCGTAGATTTTCTTCTTGTGCTGCCTCCCCGAGTCCAAATAATAGGCTTCCGAAACTCTCGGGTACGCAACAATGAGGACACAGTATTTGTTCCTGCACAAAATGAGACCCATACTCAAGTTAATCTTTGTACGGATGGAAATGCATGAAAACCACGAGTAATGGAGGAAAGCGAATGACTTACTCGGGAAAGTATGGCATGAGAATGATTTGCCTCTCATGATTCTTCTGGAAGAATTTTTGGACATACCGCGTCGCTTGTCGCTTACCTTCACTGTGGTTGATACGGCCCTCCTGAAGGTGGTAGGGGTCCATTACCGCTAGGACCCGGGTTTCCTCTCTCATAAGCATGTACTCCATCTTGAGAGCAAGCAGGCGAACGAAGCATAAGGGGAGCTGCTTCATATGGTACATGTCAAAGATCTCTTCAAATCTCATGAATAACACGTCTGCGGGGTATTCATCGGCAAGGCCAAGGTCCTTTGGTACCTTTACCGGGAAAACCGGGTATACTGGACGTGATGATGTGATAAGAGTGTCCTCGATATGCTGAACCATGTCATGGAGACTTCGCATATCCGGCGTTAGGAGCTTCAATATTCTCGGCGGCAAGATCGGCTTAGCCAACTCATGCATCGAATGCCAGTTGGAGATGCCTACCTTGTCCATAGCCCGGATCGGCTCCTTAGCCACCGGCGCTGGTTGGCTGTTAGAGGCGGGGGCACCCTTCAGTTTTCCTTTCCGTCCTCCTTTCTTAGGCTTCTTCTCGGCCGGGACGGTTCCTTTCTGAATCTCCGGGATGATCGTCCTAAGTAGTGTATCCTGGCTGAAAGGCTTGTTGCCTTGTTGATCCTTGGTGAAGAGGACAGGCCGTCAGGCGTGCCCTGGGAATTGAACAGACACTTAGTGCAGTGAGGAGCTTGAAGATCCTGATCCTGGTGTCCTCTGTTGTCAAAATCCATTAAGTCATCACTATGATCATGGTCATCATTCCCTCCTTGCATTAGCTGATCGACACGATGAATCGCCGACCCTGGTGGAAAGACTAGTGCAGGTTCATCTTGAGTCTTGTGGTCTGGTGGCATGCCCCAGATGTACTGCATCAACGGTTCTTGATTCGCCGACCCTACCGGTGTTGGCTGTGGCGGGGTGCAGGTTATAGGAGGGTCCCAACGGATCAGTGCCTTTGGCCATGTCATGGGATAACCCAAGCATCCATGGAGGGTTTTCTCGGAATTAGCACCCGCGGGTTGAATTGGAGGATAAAGGTCATCACAACCCGAGAGTACCCGATCAATATGTACCCGAAACACGTCAGCGCCCATAGGCAGGTTGTGCATCACGCGTTGAGTTGGTCTCATGATGCTTGCTTTGCCACATCCCGAAGCTCATTCTCCACACGCAATAGCAACGTGCATCCCACCTCGTCGTCCTGCGAAAACATGCATGTTAAGGCGTAAGAGAGGGCGCCAAGGATGAGTCATATATAAATAATTTGTGGAGACTTTTGCGACGCTTAATTACCGTGACGGCTTCAAGCTTGGGTAATGGCGTTGGACCACGAACGGGCATGGAAGAGATGACGGAGGGGCTGCTAAGCTGATGCGTGCCGGCTGGCGAAACCCATTCAGCAACTTCATTGTTGGCGGCCGGTGTCGCATCCTCCCTACCACAAGTAGGGTTGGCGGCCGGTGTCGCATCTTCCCGACCACAAGTAGGGTTGGCGGCCAGACCATCCATCGTAGGCGCCAGATTGTTGGAGTTGCTTCCGACAAAGCTGGACATGATAAACGGCCCTTGTGGTCCTTCGACCATCCAAGTCTTGACCAACTCCATCAGGCTAGGCATGATGGCACTGAGCGTCTCCTGCAGTTGGTTTTGGACTAACCCAGGCACGGTTGCTTTCACCTCCTTATCCACAGCCTCCTTTAAATCCATCTCGGTGAACCTCTTCCTCTCGTTTCGCACCTCCTTTGACTCAGTAGGATAATAGTATGAGTGTTTGTGATGCTTACCGGCGCCGACCACACAGCCACGATGCGGCTGTTCGGTCGCAGGTCTGTCCTTGGCCTGGTTGTATGCCCTGACCCAAGCAGTGTCCCACGGGAGCTTCTTTGTCGAACCCTGGGAGGAGGTTTGAGTAGATTCTGCTTCCGCCTTTTCTTCTGCCTTGAGAAGGAATGTGATCAAACCGTTAAGAAACGACATTAGTGTTATATATAATATAATCAACTTGATTACAAGCACTTTAATTAAACTGGTAAATTCCTTACCAGATACTTCTTCTCAAGGTCCAAGACCTTCTTTCCCGTCTTGATCTCCCCGGTATCCTTATCAATAAGGTAATGGGCCCTGATTGTTCTACGTGCCAACGGGTCCTTGAACTTGTTCCAAGGGTTCTCACCTACACGTTCGGTGTCCTCCTTGTCCCAAATGGGCTGCTTTCCATCATAACCACGGGTTCCAAGAGTGTGTGACACCTAAGGTCTTGTCCCGCATTTCCTTCCCCCACTCCCACTTTTTCTTCATCCCTGGGGTTTCCATGGCATCCTTGAAAGTAGTCAAGGCCACCACCGAAATTTTGGGATAGGTGGCGCGGATCTCTTCAAAACTGTGACCTTTGTCAAGCATCTTCCTCACCCTATACTTCCAAGAGTTTAAGCCTTTGCAGATCTTGCCGAGGGCGCATGTGTTTACTATGTTGTTCTTGATATCTAGGTCATTGTAGGGCGTCGGGAACCTGTACCGTGAGTGGAGCTTCTGAATGATTTGCTTTTCCAAAGGCTCTGTACTTTTCCTTTTCCGTAGTTCTCCGTCGTTGATCGAGCAGATTTCTCGAGCAATGGCGGCACACTGGATGCCGAAGCCCTTCGCATATTTTTCAGGCTCTAGAGGCGTACCACTAACCTCATCAACCTTTGTGAATACTAGGCGGCCGGTGCCCACCACGTTCTGGCGCCTTGGCTTCCGCTGACGCTTGGCGCTGCTACCTGAGGTGCCATCTGTGCCGGTGGCGCCCGTGTCAGTGGTGTCGTCCCCATCTGACGTATCCTCGTGGGGATCATATTCATCATCATCCATCTCATTGTCGTGGTCCTCATGGGGTCTCGACTGTGCATCACCCCCTTGATCAATGCGCACATGCTCGGGAGTTTGCGAGACCAAAAAGTGGAGGTAGTGGTTCTCTAGTTATTCGTCACTGTCATGACGAGCCCCAGAACCACCGGCTTCGTCGTTGTCCGCCATGTCTGCACAAATTAGTAAATAGCACGGTGTTAGTAAAAAAACAAAACGGAAAAGTCCGGCATGACCTTTGCTAAAAAAATGTAGCCATGGAGTGCGAAATTTGCCGAAACGGAAATGAATCAACATTTCGGCATATCTCAAGCAACTCACTAGAACATATATACATCCACATATACATCCACATACATATATACATCCACATATACATCCACATACATATACAGATCTTCACATCTATTATAAAGTACCAACTTCGGAGGCGTCTTAAATTATCAAACCTTGATCCTATGTGCAATTTATCTTCATGGATCTCTTCTACTAAGATAGTACTACATGAAAAACCACATAAATAGTTTTTTGAATACTTGTAGCACCTTAATTCAAGTAGTTTTTTAAGGCAATTTAGAACAATGACCATATTTAACTTAGCAAAATTTTCATCTCCAAAATTTTCCATATACTCAAATTTTCCTAACATATGCACCTAGCAGCAACTAGCAGCAAACAAGCAGCAACAACATCTCAAAATCATCAATTTTCGGTTTGACATTTCAGCAAACACGTTGTGTGCAGGTGCGGAGGGGAGGGAGAGGGCATGGAAGAGGAGCAGGACCTCGAGGAGGGGAGGCAGGGGAGGTCTTCGACGGCGAGGGGAGCGTGTCCAGAGACGGGTGTGCCGGCGTGCCGGCGTTGCGGTGGCGCTATGGACGGCCGGGTCCAAAGGGCGGCAGCGGCGGCCCGAGCGCGTGGCAGGGGAGGAAGAGGAGGCAGAGGCGCCTGAGCGCGAGCGCGTGGAGCTCTTTGTCGACGTCGAGCGGCGGGGGCGGACGGCGAGCAGGGGGCGCGGCAGCGGGCTCTTCGTCGACGGCGAGTGCACGGCGCGGCGGACGGTTTTGTGCAGGGGATCGAGCGGCGCGCGGGCTCTGGCACTTAGAGAAATCGTGCGCCATAGGTAAGTTATGTGCCACTTACATGTGGGCCCGCATGTGCCACTTACATGTCGGCCCGCATGTGCGCCACAGGTAAGTTATCTGTGGCCCACGGTTTTGTGCGCCACAGGTAAGCACACCGTGCGCCACAGATAACCTGGTTTTTTTTTGTGTTTTTCAAAGTTTTCAAAACCAGAAATTATTTAAATTGCACAATTTTACACATATATTTGACAATATTGTTCAGATACTTGAAAAAATTCAAAAAAATCAAAAACATTCAAAAAATTCAAATATTCAAAAAAAAATCAAAAAATGTCCACACAATTAAGATACAATTGGAGGGATATTTAAATTGCACAAATGTTCACATATATTTGTAAATATTTTTCACATACTATAAAATTTTAATTTTTTTGACAAAATTCGAAAATTGTCCACACAATTAAGATACAATAAGAGGGATACAAATGAGGGATACACAATTATTTCTCCCTCCGTCCTCGTCTTGCCCACCTCACTATACTTCTTCGTAATTGTGTTTTGGTGCTCTGTCAAATAATCGTCAACCATATCAATGTGTTGTAGTGCTACTAAGTTGGCCCTGTCAAAGTCGGCGCGTCGACCTTCAAAGTCCACATGCAAATCCTTCCGGCCATTTCTGTGACCTACTCCACCTAGCCTGCCGAGGTGCTTGTTTACGGGCAAACCAACCGGGTTCTCGAGCTCTAGAAAATTTGTGCAGAAAGAGATGCACTCTTCGATGAGAAAGCCTTGGACGATGCTGGCATCCGGACGGGCCTTGTTACGGACAAATCCTTTGATGATCCCATTCAACCATTCGAACGGCATCATATTGTGCAGGAACAGTGGCCCGAGATGGATTATATCATCCACGATATGGACCAACAGATGCACACAGATGTCAAAGAATGCGGGCGGGAAGTAGATCTCAAGCTCGCATAGAATCACAACGATCTCTTCCTGCAGCCTATCGAGCTGTTTCCGGGTGATCGACTTTCGAGAGATGACGTCGAAAAAGTTACAAAGGCCAAAAAGTGTTTCCCGTACGTGCTTGTCCATTATCCCTCTGATAGCAACCAGAAAGATCTGCGTCATCATCACGTAACAGTCATGAGACTTCATCCCACTGAAGCATTTTTTCTTCGGGTCTAGGTATCTGCTTATCAACCCCGCGTAACCGATGGGCACTTTGACTCCTAGAAGGCACTTGAAGAGTTGATCGATCTCATTCTCGTGCAGAGTGAAGCTGGAGGGGGGCAATAATATTCATTATTCCTCTTAACCCTTTTGTCCCTGTGGCCGTCCGTTTCCTCATCCGACTGATCTTCCCCCGGCCTTTTCCGGGTTCCCCCGTGAAGCTCTTTCCTTAAACCATAATATATCAGTTCGCGCCTTGCTTTCGGCCCATCTTTGGTCCTCTCCGCCATGTTGACCACGGTGCCAAACAAACTCTCGAACACATTCTTCGTGATATGCATTAGATCAAGGAAATTACGCGTACCGAGAATGGGCCAGTATGCCAAGTCCCAAAACACGGACCTCGCCTTCCATACATCCGGGAGCGGAGGTGCCTTCTTCTTCTTCTTTCCCGGCGCACGGAACTCTTCCGAGTTATCCAGGAACGTTTTGATCTCTTTGCCGCTTCTCTTACGTGGAGGTCCTCGTGGCTCTTCTTCATTGTTGAACAGGTCTCCATGCTTTCTCCACGGGTCTTTCTTATCAGCTAGCCACCTTCGGTGCCCCATGTAGATGGTTTTCGAAGACCCCTCTTTCGGTAGCTGTAGGTATGTGGTACCGTCCATGCACCTGACGCACGCACAATGTCCTTGACACACCTGGCCCGAGACATATCCGCAGCCGGGCAAGTCGTGCACCGTACAGAGCAAGGCGGCTCTCAATGGGAAATGTTCTTCTGTGACGGCGTCTGATGGCTGTGACACGTTCGTTGGGAGACCCCAAGAGGAAGGTATGATGCAGTCCAGTAGCAAGTTTTCCCTCAGTATGAAACCAAGGTTTATCGAACCAGTAGGAGCAGCAGCACTTCTGAAGGTTGTCAACGGCGAAATATGATGCGGCGCAACACCAGGGATTCCGACGCTGATGTGGAACCTGCACACAACACAATCAAACTACTTTGCCCCAACGAAACAGCGAGGTTGTCAATCTCACCGGCTTGCTGAAAACAAAGGATTAAACGTATGGTGTGGAAAAACAGTATTAAATTGCAGAGAATGAAAAGGAACAGTTTGCAGTTTGTGGTTGTTTAATCAATGTAAGAGAATGGACCGGGGTCCACAGTTCACTAGCGGTGTCTCTCCATAAAAGATAACTAACATGCTGGGTGAACAAATTACAGCTGGGCAATTGACAAATATTGAGCGCATGACAATGCATATACATGACATGATGACTACTATGATATTTCATTGGGCATTATGACAAGATACATAGACCGTCATCCAACAACGTCTATGACTAATAATCCACCGCCAGGTTGTCAAACGAGTCCCCCGTTGGTATTAAGTTGCAAGCAACGGATAATTGCATTAAGTAAAGTGCGTAATGTAAACAAATACATATGGCCGTGGACATAGCATTGTTAGGTTATCCCTAGTAGCAACAACACATCCGCAATCTTAGAAGTTGCTGTCACTCCCAGATTACCGGAGGCATGAACCCACTATCTAGCATAAATACTCTCTCTTGGAGTTACAAGCATCTACTTGGCCAAAGCATCTACTAGTAACGGAAAGCATGCAAGATCATAAATAACATAGGGCATAGGTTGATAATCAACTTGACATAGTATTCAATATTCATTGGATCCCAGCAAACACAACATGTAGCATGACAATAATATGATCTTGATCATGTAGGGAAGCTCACAAGATCTAAACATGATGGCACAAAGTGGAGAGACAACCATCTAGCTACTGCTATGGACCCGTAGTCCAAGGATGAACTACTCACGCATCACTCCGGAGGCAGGCATGGCGATGTAGAGCCCTCCGGTGATGATTCACCTCTCCGGCAGGGTGCCGGGAAGAGGTTCTGGACCCTCCCGAGCTAGGATTGACGGCGGCGGCGTCTCTGGAACTTTTCGTGGATAATGGCCCGGGTATCTAGGGTTTTTGCATCGGGGGGAATAAGTAGGCGAAAGGGCGGCGGCTGACGACCCCCGAGGGGCCCACACCACCCTAGGGCGCGCCAGGGGGTGGCCCACACCCTAGTGGCGTGTGGGGCCCTGGTGGCTCTTCTCCGTCTCTCCTTTGGACTTCCTGGTGTGTTCTGATAAAATAGGTCCCTCCGTGAAGTTTCGTCCAATTCCGAGAATATTTCCAGACTAGCTTTTCTGGAATACAAAAACAGCAGAAAACAGGAACTGGCACTTCGGCATCTTGTTAATAGGTTAGTCCCAAAAAATGTATAAAAGTGATATAAGGTAGATGCAAAACATGTAGCAATTGGTATAATATTAGCATGGAACATCAAAAATTATAGATACGTTTGAGAAGTATCAGCGTCCCATGTGGTGACCCCTTCCGGCGCCCATAACGTGTCCAACTCATCTTTCAGTAGCATCAGATACAGATTGATGTCACTGCCTGGTTGTTTCGGCCCTTGAATGAGCATGCTCATGTGAATGTACTTCCTCTTCATGCAAAGCCAAGGGGGGAGGTTGTATATCCACACAAACACTGGCCAGGTGCTATGTGTGCTGCTCTGTTTGCCAAATGGGTTGAGTCCGTCGTTGCTCGCACCCAACCTGATGTTTCTTGACTCTGCACCGAAATTTCGATCGTAGTTGTCTAATGCTTTCCACTGGGTTGCATCCGAAGGGTGTGTCGGGATTGCCTTATCCATCCGGTTTGGGTCCTTTAGCAGTGCCTTCTTTCTATTCGCGTGCCAGCGCATGACCTTTGCTTCCTAGCTTGGGGTCTAGGAAATACCTCTGCTGACGGGGAATGAGCGGAAATTACCACACAACCTTTCGAGGATCTTTCTTCGTCCCTTTCTTGTATCGAGCAACGTTGCACACTGGACATGTGGTCTTGTCCGCGTCCTCTTTCCGAAAATGTAGCAATCATTGATGCATACATGGTATCTTTTGTGCGGTAAATCAAGAGGGCACACGACTTTCTTGGCTTCGTTTAGATTCTTAGGACACGTGTTCTTCTCCGGAAGGACATCCTTCCAGTATTGCAGATAATCGTCAACGCTAGCGTCGGTCCAATGGTGTTTTACCTTCATCTGCAGAACATCGAGAGCTACTTTCAAGCGAGAGTCCTCCGGCCTGCAACCTGGATACAACAGAGTATTCATATCCATCTCAAGTTGCCCCAACTTTGATTTCTCTCTAGCAGCAGCTCTATCGTTAGTCGTCGGCCTTAGAAGCAGTTCTTGCAAATGAGGGTCCTGCAAGAAAGTAGTTAGCGGAGGCGTCGGCGCCTCGTCCGCGTCAACCAAATCTCCATTGTCATGTGTGGTAGGCTCTTCTTAGTCTACTCCCTCCTCGTTGTTATTCTCAACAATCATGTCATGTTGCCCTTCGTCCTCATCTACTGCATGGACCTCCACATCATCTTCATCATTCATCCAAGGGGCGCCATCCATGAAACCATGCATGAGCAGGTGATCCGCACTACACCGGAATAGGGGTGGTGCAAGATCAATAGCTTGCATTTTCGACACGGACAGTTTATCTCCAACTCATCCTTTTTATACATGTCCTCCATCGCGTGTCTTAGATATCTGGCCACTTTCCTTTCGCTCATGATGATCATTATCGCCTGCCTGCACAGTACATATAAGGAAAATGATTAGGTTGCACATCTCTCGGTTGTTGTCGTCATGCAAATTTTCGGCATGACCTCCCTACAAACTGGGACCGAGAAGTTTAACAAAGTTTTGCCGAAACGGAAATGAATCAATGTTTCGGCAAAGCATTGGCAACTCATTTTCATTTACATCATTTACGGACGGTGAGAACACATCATTTAGCGATCACGCATCCACCCAAATTTCACATTTTCATTTATTTAGAGATTTTTTTATTTAGTGATCACATGCCCAAATCTCACAATTTCATTTATTTACATCATCCAATCCATATAGTCACCTTAATTACACACGAGAAGAGATGAGACCGCGAGATGACATGTGGACGAGCTTATTTTGGAGAAGGGAGAGAAAAAGTAGCTAGATCTATAGACCTAGGGTGTGTGGGAGAGATTTTAGAAGGTAGATCTACGTCATGGACATAGGAGATGTGTGGGAGGGAGATATTTAGCAACTAAAAGTGGTTAGATTGACCAAATTTGATGAAAAATGGGGGGGGGGGGGGGGGATGAGATAGGAAGCAAGAGCTTTCGAGCTAAGAGGAAAGGGGGAAGTGAGCTTGCAATAATGGAGGTGGAGATAGGTGGGGCGACTTTAAGGGCTCAACCCATGTTACCAGTGGCGCACAGGCTTGGCCGTGCGCCACAGGTAATAATTTACCTGTGGCGCACAAGCAAGTCTGTGCGCCACATGTAGTTTCAGCCTCATCTGGGAACTTCCAAAATATCTGTCCACATTTACCTGTGGCACACAGGCTACCTTGTGCGCCACAGGTAACTTACCTGTGGCGCACAGGGCACACAAGGTAGCATGTGCGTCACAGGTAAACTTCTCTCCTGGCTTGCCAAGTAGTGGAAACTTACCTGCGGCGCACCACCATGCTTGTGCGCCACATGTAATAATTTACCAGTGGCGCACCACCATGCTTGTGCGCCACATGTAAATTTCCACAGATTTGTCCAAACAGGAGAGAGAATACCAGTGGAACACAAAAACCGTGTGCGCCATAGGTAAATTTTCACCTATAAGCAGTTTTCTACTAGTGTGGCTCGGGCTCCTCGCTCCAAGGCGGTGCCGATATCCATTACCAGGCGCAACAGTGCCCGGGCAGAGGGCACATCTGATAGCCCGGTCATGGAACGGGCAATTCAGCGCACCAAGGAGAAGAACAGCCCAGACTTGGGTCCCCTTGCTTAAGGCGGCGGACAAGACGGGAGCGCTCTGTACCATCGCCGAGCTCAAGAAAATTCATGCCGAGCTCCCCCCAGCACGTCTTGAGAGCTTACTGATCGTTCATGGTTATAGGGGGGGTTTTTGTCGTTCTCTCCACAGGGATCAAAATCTACTGGTGCTTTTCTTTTCCAGAAGCTTGGCAAAACCGAATGGGTTGAGATTTTTGCCTCGAGAGGGTTTTTCCCTCGCGAGGGTTTAAGCAGAGCAAATTCAGAGTTTAACTTGCAGGATCTTGGTTGTCAAGCAAGTCCACTGCAAGGATCCAAACAGGTTTTCTCGGACAGCAAGGTGGAGGCTAGGGAAGAGTTTGTTTTCGGACAGCAGAGTGGAGGCTAAGGAAGAGTTTACGAACAAACAACATCACAGTATGATCACAAAGTTCATACAAACGGAGCGATTCAGAGAGTTACAGAGAGTTTTCACCGAAGGGCTTGGAGAGGGTCGAATCAGTTCGTCGCGGCGGTAGCAGGGGAAGCAGAGGTTGGAGGCTAAGGAAGATACAGACGAAGGAGAAGCAGGGAAGTAGACAGGGACAGATACGGATCAGGGGCTTCTTCTTTCCTCTCGTTCGTCTCTTCGGATCGTCTTCGCCGTTCTTCTCTAAGGGTCTTCTTGTTCTTCCTGTTCTTGTTCTCGATCTTGGGGGAGTGTTGCGGAGCGGTGGAATGGTTGGTGAGGAAAGCGGATTGCAGGCCAGTTTCCTGCGGATTGTGGTGGTGGTGATGGTGGTACCGGTGCCTTCCTTGGCAGCGACGGAAACGACTTTATAGGCGCTGCGGAAACGGCGAGAGGGCACGGAAATGGCGAGGGCCGCAGTGAGGCCGGTGCTTCCGCCGTCGCTTTTCAGCTTTCTGCTCAGGCGACATGGGCTGCTCCCTGCTTTATCACCTTTTTGCTTCATCCGGTTTCTTCGCCTCCAAGATTGACGATTCCCTCCGAGCGGGTTCAAACTTGCGCGCAACACTCTTCTCTTCAAGCTTCAAGAGGTTCCCTCGCGAGGCGGCAGCTTCGCGAGACTTTCATCCTCGCCGAGGCGAATAGCCTCGAGAGGTGACTATTTTCTTCTGGCTTCGAGAGGCTCTCTCGCGAGGTAGCGTCAGGAACATGCCTCGAGAGACCAGCAACCTCGAGAGGGAAATTGCGTCGAGAGGTAAATTGCCTCGAGAGGGAAATTGCCTCGAGAGGGAAATTGCCTCGAGAGGCATCCTCCTGAAGCTATCCTCTACAAGCGTACTGGGGCCTCTTTAAACAGCATTTTGAGCTGAAGATGAAGAAATATGTGCCTTGGCGCACCGATCTACAAAAAGTGGATAACTGATGTAAAAAGTATTTCAATCCTTTACTGATATTCACAAATATGAACAAGAATTAGGGTTTTGGACATCGAAAAAGTGTATATATTTCAGAGTGATCATAACCCCCAGACCCAAACCTTTGCTTGTCCCAAGCAAAACAAATATGATGAAAACTGAAAACTGATCACGATGAATGGTGCTCAACTCTGCTTTCACAGCAGTTCATTCATATTGGATTCGAGGCGTTCTCTGCATACTTGGTTGCAAACTCTAGTTCATAATCAGGTTTCAATAACAACTTTTATATATGTCTCAGTTCAGATCCTTTTGGATTACCTAAATAAGACAGTTGGCAGGGAAATTGAATGAGGTGATCTCTGAAATAGCCATAAGTGTTAGATGAGTGCAAAGTCAGTGCTTCGCCTGCTACAGTTCCCGAGAACATAGTAGGCTAATGCAAAAGTTAAAGATGGGTTAAGATTATTGTTACTTGTCAGATTCTTTCAGTTAGTGCTTCACAGGTTACAATCCCGAGATCATAACTGCTAATGCAAAAATTACTTTCATGTTACTGTTAGAAACTTCAGGTTAGTGCTTCACAGGTTACAATCCCGAGATCATAAATGCTAATGCAAAGATTATTTTACTGTCACTTGCTTCTAGTTAGTTTTACTGTTAGTGCTTCACTGACCACCATCCCGAGATACTGGCAGCTAATGCAGAGATGCAGGGATGCAGTTAGAACATGGCTCTTCAGGGGTCAACTTATTCATTTTCAGAGCCACTTGCATTATGCAGGTATTCCAACAGTTCTGATCAGAGATATATGTAAACTCTGTTTGATACAAGATTTTGGACACTAGGGTTTGCAAGCATTTATGACAGAAACATTGCAAGATTCTCAATAGCATGAAAGGTTGTTTAGGCAAAATTGGGCACTTCAAGAAACTTTTACTCGACAAGCAAATTCAAAAAAATGTAGCCAACATTAGGTAGAAACTTTGCAAACGTGGCATAGGAATAATATTCATGGTGAAACATAGATTTGTGGATTGGAATGTGTTCACCTGGTTTAAGGGTCGAATCCTCGAGAGGCATTTCTCCTCGCGAAGCAAATCCCTCGAGAGGCCTTTTTCCTCGCGAAGCGAAAATCCTCGAGAGGCCATTTTTCCTCGCGAAGCGACTTTCTACTCCTTGCTTGCATCGATCACTGCCAACCCACTTCACTCTCTTTTATTCCACATCTGAAAAACAAAACAACAAACAGAAAGGGAAAGAAAAACACAAAACTAAAATAGCTTACGAAGGGAAATAATATATAAAAAGGATATCAGGCTGCCTCCCGATGAGCGCTTGTTTAAGGTCACGAGCCTGACCGTAGCTTCTTCTTCACGGCTTCACAGCTTCAGAGGATGCATTAGGGACATCCTCAGACTCATCATTGCATTCTTCATTGTCTTCATCGTCGATCTTTTCTCCCACGAGATAATGCTTCATTCTCTGGCCGTTTACCTTGAAGGTACCTGCTGAGGGGGTCTGAACTTCAAAGGCTCCATTTCCCAGGTCCTTCTTCACGATGCAAGGGCCATACCATCTTGACTTGAACTTTCCATAGAACAGATGCTGTTTGGAGTCATACACCAACACTGACTGTCCTGTCTTGAACTCCTTCCTGAGGATATGCTTGTCGTGCCACTTCTTGGATTTCTCCTTGTAGATCCTGGAACTCTCATATGCATCATGTCTAAGCTCTTCAAGTTCACACATCTGTAGCTTCCTTGCGCTGCCAGCTTTCTTCATGTCGAGGTTTAGCTTCCTGATAGCCCATAGGGCCCTGTGCTCTAACTCGACAGGCAAATGGCATGCCTTTCCATAGACAAGCCTGAAGGGGGACATCCCAATAGGTGTCTTGAATCCTGTTCTGTAGGCCCACAATGCATCAGGTAGCTTCATTGACCAATCCTTCTTCGATTTGGACACAACCTTCTCCAGGATTTGCTTTATTTCTCTGTTGGATAACTCAACTTGTCCATTGGCTTGGGGGTGATAAGGTGTAGTTACTCTGTGATTCTTCACTCCATACTTGCTTAATAATCTTTCAAACTGCTCATTGTTGAAGTGGGCACCTCCATCACTGATCACAACTCTAGGAACTCCAAATCTGGGGAAAATAACAGTTCTGAACATCTTGCATACTGACTTGGAGTCTGCATTGACAGTTGGGACAGCTTCAACCCACTTAGACACATAATCCACTGCCACCAGAATATGCTTGTAGCCTTGAGAAGAGGGCAGGGGTCCAACAAAATCAGCTCCCCAGACATCAAACAGTTCAACTTCAAGGATGCCTTTTTGAGGCAGTTCATTTCTTCTCGAGATCTTCCCAGTTCTCTGGCAAGGATCACACTGCTTGATGAAATCATATACATCTTTGAACAAGGTAGGCCAAAAGAATCCAGCTTGAAGGATTTTTGCTTGAGTTTTCCTCACTCCAGCATGGCCTCCATACATGCCTGCATGGCATTGGAACATAACATCTTGTGTTTCTTCAGAGGGCACACATCTTCTCACAACTCCATCTGCAGAGTGCTTGTAGAGGAATGGCTCGTCCCAGTAATAGCTCTTGGCTTCATGCATGAATTTCTTTTTCTGTTGGTAGGACATCTCGGTTGGGACAATTTTGCACACTAGGTAGTTTACAATGTCAGCATACCATGGCGTCTTGGCTTCTCGCGAGGCATCGACCCTCGCGAGGCATTTTTCCTCGACGAGCACATCTCCTCGCGAAGCATTTCCTCGAGAAGCATTTCCTGCTGAGACTCAATTACACTCTTGTCGACAATATCCATGGCATGGCATTGTTCTAGTATATTTGGCAAATGGGAGGCATGCTTCATGCTAAACTCAGCTTGCTCAGAACCAAATTGTAACTTCAGAGTTCCACCTTTCACATCAATTATGGCTCCAGCTGTGGCTAAAAAGGGTCTGCCAAGAATCATTGATTCAGAGTTGTCTTCCATCTCCAACACAACAAAATCAACTGGATAGGCAAAATTTCCAACTTGGACTGGCACATCTTCAAGAATTCCAGCTGGTTTTCTCAGAGTCCTGTCAGCGAGCTGTAATGTCATGGAGGTAAGTTTTGGCACACCTAACTGCAACATCTGACTGGCAGCTTGGGGTAATACACTGACTGAAGAACCTAGATCACAAAGGGCTGTGAAGGTTCTTTTTCCAACCACACAAGGGATACTGAAACTGCCTGGGTCTCCTAACTTCTTGGGCAAGATGTTCTGAATGACTGCACTGCATTCCTCTGTCAGAGCAACTATTTCAGAATCTTCTAAGCTTCTCTTTCTGGTGATTAAATCCTTGAAGAACTTGGCATACAGAGGAATGTGCAATACTGCATCAAGGATAGGGATTGTGATCTGCACTTCCTTCATTGTTTCCAAGAATTTGGCATACTGCTTTTCTTCCTTAGTTTTTTCCAATCTTGAAGGGAATGGGATCTTCTGCGCTAGAGGCTTCTCAACCATCGGAACTGAAACTGGTTCTACTGGTGTTGAGGGTCCTTGAAGAGGTTCCCTCGCGAGGCTTTCCTCTTGAGGCATTTCCTCCTCGCGAGGCACTTCTTCCTCGCGAGGCATTTTCTCCTCGTGAGGCCTCCTTGGTGGGGCTACATAAGTGACCGTTGGAGGTGTCTTCAGAATAGGTTCAGTGTTTAATCCACTTCTAGTGGTGACAGCCTCTACTACCTCAGTGGTTGAAATGGCACCGCATTGCTTCGGATTCTTCTCTACCTGAGCTGGTAGTTTGTTTTCTGGCTGATTTACTTGAGCATTTGAAACTCCAGCTGTAAGCTACTACATTGTCTTGTAAAACAGTTCAGACTGCATCTTCATTGTTTCCTGCATTCCACTGAACATTTCTTTTTGTAGACGCATCATCTCACTGATTTCAGACTGGCTGCTGCCTGAAGAGGCATTCTGCTGAGTTGCTTGCTGAGGATGCTGCTGTGGCTGCTGCATATGGCTTTGAGGTCTGAAATTTTGCTGAGATGTGGAGGCATAGTTCTGTGGAGCTGCTTGAGGGTAACTTTGCTGAGCTGTATTTTTGTAGGATAGGTTTGGATGATGTCTCCAGGAGGGGTTATAGCTCTGAGAAAAGGGACCTTGATTCTGGGCGTAGTTCACTTCTGCCACTTGAGATTCACTGGCACTAAAACAAGGACACTCTTGAGGCGAATGACCATCAATTCCACAAATCTGGCAGGGTGCTGATACTGCACTCACTGGCACTAGGACTTTTCCATTCTTTTCCATCATGAGCTGAGATATCTGACTTGTCAGACTATCAAGCTTTGCCTCCAGGGCTTCTGGGCTGCCATGATGCATGGTTACTGGCTGTGGAGGCTGCATAGTTCTTTCATTTGTCCAAGAGAAATTGTGCGAGGCCATGCTCTCAATCAATTCAAAAGCTTCATCCAGGGTCTTGTTCATAATTCCTCCTCCAGCAGCAGAGTCAACAAAGGACCTAGTTTGATCTGTTAGGCCTTTGTAAAATGTCTGCAGAATTAGCCACTGCTCTTGGCCATGGTTAGGACACATTCTGATTAGACCTTGATACCTCTGCCAGGCATCATACAAACTCTCACCTTGACATTGCACAAATCTGGTGATCTTGTCTCTACAATCAGCTGCTTTGGTGGGGGAAAAATACTTCTCAAAGAAAGCTTGAACCAGATGCTCCCAAGTGTCTCTGGCATGAGTAGGCAAGGCATGGAACCATAGCTTGGCACTGCCTGATAGGGAAAAAGGGAACAACTGCATCCTAATTGCTTCAGGAGGCACACCATTATGCTTGAGGGTGTTGCAATACTCCAAGAAATTTCTGATATGTTCATGAGGGCTCTCCAAGGCTGAACCCTTGAAGGGGTTGTGCTGCACCATGTTAATCAGAGCTGGCTTGATTTCCCAGTTGTTTGCTTGAATAGCAGGCATAACCACTTCAGAGGTGGCCACATGGTCCTTAGGGATCCACATGTCTCTCAACTTCCTGTCTCCCATCTTGGCTACTGGCAATCTATCTTCTACGGCTGAGGAGAAAACTGCTCTTCTTCTGTTGGCGAGAAGTGTTCTTTCAGGCTCAGGATCGAAGGCGGCTAAAGGTGAATCTTCAGACGACTGCATTCAAAAACTCATCAACCTGTATGAAGGAGGACATGATTCCACTACACACAAGCACAGACAAGAACTTTATCAAGGGTTAGTGAACTAAATCCCCGAATAACAGTTCTAAATGCACGATCAAGGACTAAAAGTAAAAAAGCAAACAGATTTATCACGGAGGTGAACAAAAGGAGAAAGAAACACAACCAAGTCTACTGTACTCTGAAAAGCAATCAATGTTTGATCCCCGGCAACGGCGCCAGTTTTGATCGTTCGTGGTTATAGGGGGGTTTTTGTCGTTCTCTCCACAGGGATCAAAATCTACTGGTGCTTTTCTTTTCCAGAAGCTTGGCAAAACCGAATGGGTTGAGATTTTTGCCTCGAGAGGGTTTTTCCCTCGCGAGGGTTTAAGCAGAGCAAATTCAGAGTTTAACTTGCAGGATCTTGGTTGTCAAGCAAGTCAACTGCAAGGATCCAAACAGGTTTTCTCGGACAGCAAGGTGGAGGCTAGGGAAGAGTTTGTTTTCGGACAGCAGAGTGGAGGCTAAGGAAGAGTTTACGAACAAACAACATCACAGTACGATCACAAAGTTCATACAAACGGAGCGATTCAGAGAGTTACAGAGAGTTTCACCGAAGGGCTTGGAGAGGGTCGAATCAGTTCGTCGCGGCGGTAGCAGGGGAAGCAGAGGTTGGAGGCTAAGGAAGATACAGACGAAGGAGAAGCAGGGAAGTAGACAGGGACAGATACGGATCAGGGGCTTCTTCTTTCCTCTCGTTCGTCTCTTCGGATCGTCTTCGCCGTTCTTCTCTGAGGGTCTTCTTGTTCTTCCTGTTCTTGTTCTCGATCTTGGGGGAGTGTTGCGGAGCGGTGGAATGGTTGGTGAGGAAAGCGGATTGCAGGCCGGTTTCCTGCGGATTGTGGTGGTGGTGATGGTGGTACCGGTGCCTTCCTTGGCAGCGACGGAAACGACTTTATAGGCGCTGCGGAAACGGCGAGAGGGCGCGGAAATGGCGAGGGCCGCAGCGAGGCCGGTGCTTCCGCCGTCGCTTTTCAGCTTTCTGCTCAGGCGCACATGGGCTGCTCCCTGCTTTATCACCTTTTTGCTTCATCCGGTTTCTTCGCCTCCAAGATTGACGATTCCCTCCGAGCGGGTTCAAACTTGCGCGCAGCACTCTTCTCTTCAAGCTTCAAGAGGTTCCCTCGCAAGGCGGCAGCTTCGCGAGACTTTCATCCTCGCCGAGGCGAATTGCCTCGAGAGGTTACTATTGTCTTCTGGCTTCGAGAGGCTCTCTCGCGAGGCAGCGTCAGGAACATGCCTCGAGAGACCAGCAACCTCGAGAGGGAAATTGCCTCGAGAGGTAAATTGCCTCGAGAGGGAAATTGCCTTGAGAGGCATCCTCCTGAAGCTATCCTCTACAAGCGTACTGGGGCCTCTTTAAACAGCATTTTGAGCTGAAGATGAAGAAATATGTGCCTTGGGGCACCGATCTGCAAAAAGTGGATAACTGATGTAAAAAGTATTTCAATCCTTTACTGATCTTCACAAATATGAACAAGAATTAGGGTTTTGGACATCGAAAAAGTGTATATATTTCAGAGTGATCACTTACTGTCATGTTCTATCTTCTAGTTTTATTTTAGTTGGCGAAGCTGTATGCCGCAGCAGTTATGTTTTATTTGGCTAAGTTGTATGCCGCAGCAGTTATGTTTTACTTGGCTAAGCTGTATGCCGCAACGTTTGTAACCGTATCTCTGAACTTGGGGCTTTCTTAAGTCAAAGCTGGGTAATAAAAGGCCTTTTATCTATAAAAAAAATCAGTGTCGTTGCTTACATCCTCCAACCACAACTCTTGCATGTTGTTCCCGCCGGCCACCTCTACTCCTCTAGAGCCGACTCACTCATAGCCTCATCCATTGTTATTTTAGTCCCCAAGACTCCAAATCTCTAAATAGTTAAGGATCTAACTACCTGCGCCTGATACCTTTCATGAGCTTTTCAATTTGATATTTCTCGATCATTTGATGTGTTGTATTTTCGTCACGCCTTATTATGGTCATTATTTTATTCTATAGGATAGTTATTACCTCTCATTGCATATGTCATATTGGTGTCGCTTGTTACTATGGTCATTATTATATGCTAAACAATAATTATTACTTACAATTTAACATGTCATGTTGTTGTCGCACATTACTAGGGTTGTTATTTTATTCTAGGAGATTGTTCTTACCTACCATTTCATGTATCATATTGTTGTCGCGCGTTATTATTACTTAACCCTAGTTATTACAGATGTACCTTTGTGTATTTTCTTATATTCCGAGACATAACAATATTTCATGGTGTCATGAGAATGATGTTGAACCTTATCGCTCAATCTAATAAAATTTCAGTTTTAGCAATGCCCACAAGCAAGGATTGAGGTCAATACTAAGAACACCTCCATGGGTGGCGACGCATGGGCACATAAGCTATCTGTCCAAAACTTGCCTTATGGTTATGAAGATAAGAGGCATATTTGACAGAAAGATTGATTACGACATCTGTAACTATCCTATGTTTTTGCCATTTTATAGATTACTATTAAATGTTGAGAAAATATATGGCATAAACTATTTCATATTCAATCCTCCATGTCTATTATTTTCACGTGCATTGGACTTAAAATAAGTAAATTATGCATAATATTTTTATTCCTTTGTAATTATCTGATGATACAATAAATCATATATATTATGCCATGTTTGTTTGATAAATATTTATTCTCGTAATGATAAACTCATGCATGTTCCACCTATTTTTTGTGTGTTATTCATGTGCATTATGATAATAGTTATATTGGGCGTTATAAACCTTTCCTCTTGTACTCCCTCCCACTCACAACCTTGCGCCCAACTCTCTTGTACCTCTCTCCCTATATACTTAAAATTTTCCATCTTCCACATGGCTTGCATGGGCAATCTCCAAGTAAAAGGTAAAAAGAAAGAACTCCTAGTACTTTCTCCTATCTCTACGAAGCACTCTCATTATGAATGTGGCCTCCCATCTCCTCATACCATCATCCTCACTCCCACTAGTAATCATTGATCGCCGACCTCCATTGCTACCATCCTCCGATGTTTCCTGCCTTGACGCCATTGCTGAGCTCCACTATCGACGCAACTCTAGTGCGCCGGAGCTACATATGCCCGATCGTCGTCTCTTATAATAACCATTGTCTCCTAATTTAATCATCCCGGCTTAGACCAAATTTTCAAATGTAGTTTGATTTATTCCGAACTCTTAAGATACAAGTACTGAGGTCCTACTTAAATCACATAAACTCGCGAGCCAAGGGCGAGATGCTACCTTGTCTTTTAGATTGTTAATCACCAACTCTAAATCTCATGCGTTTATCAGTTCCCAAGCCCATCGCTGCCGATGACTCCTCCCGGTGCTACTCCTGTGCGCCGTCGCCTACTACATCCGACACGATTTGTAATGCCAAAAATAAACCCGAGTATTAGATAGTTATAAACATCTAACTATTTTCATATGAGATCCCCAAGAGACATTCGACATTTGCAGATAAGATTTCTCGCATGGGCCACTCAACAACTATAAATTTCGGTCCTAACTCACTTAAGTTCCAACTAAATAAGATTTTTAGTACCTACCTCTGATTAACATCTGGTGCTCAATGGGTGTAAGATGGTTTATAAAAAAGAGTAAAATGCACGGGCGGTCCTAAATGTTTCCGCGTTGTGTCAAGTAGGTCCCTAATCTATGAAAATGCACGTCCAGGTCCTAAATGTTTCGTAAGTGATTCAAGCCAGGTCCTTTTTTGGTCTGACCAGCATTGACCGGCCCGCGTGGCACTTTGACCAGTGACACGTCGACAGTGGGCCCTAGAGGTAGAACGACTGATAGGGGATATTTGCAAAAATCACTCCGAATCATTTATCCTTCTTATTCCCGGTCCCTAGTATTTTCTTTCTCTCTCTCTGGCGATTTGGGAGGCGACCGGCGGCGGGAGGGTCTGCTCCGACGGCAGGAGAGCTGAGGTGATCTCACGTGGCGCCTGCGTGGATGGCGCCCGCAAGCAAGGGGCCAGTGCTGCGGCGACTCGGCGATCCTCCTCCCCGCTATGGTCAGAAACCCTAACCCTAATCCCCTCTTGTCCAAGTAGTTTGTTGCGACAGTAGAAATTTAGGTCAAATTTGCTTTAGTTGTTGACGAAAATGCATGATATTTAGGACCACTTGAGGAGCAATTCACCGTAGAAATCAATTATGCTGGATTGTTTTGCGGATTTGGCTCATCGAAGGCGTATTTGGATGGAAAAGTTGCACATTTCGACCAATGTGATGCGGACACATGGTCTCCTCTGTGGCTCACCGATTTTATGCAGCAGTTAGGATATAATGAACATGGCAACTACATATTGTACTGGTTACTCCCCGGAAAAAATCTAGATACAGGACTTCGCATTGTGGATTGTGACAAAGATACTTTGAGTATGATTGCTGTGGTTCCAAAGTTTCAATATTTTCAGCTGTTTGTGGACCATAAAGATATGGCCTTTGAGCATGTATTGGATGATATTGAACTAACTGGTACAACACAGTTGCCTCCTGTTCTGAGCCCCAAAACTGGCAAGTATAGTGCAGGCAGCAGCAGCTTCACACCAATGCAGCAGCACAACATTGGGCATGAGCTTAGAAGAAGCAGGAGGAGAGTGGAGGTGGAAGGAGAAGCTCCCAGTGTCACTCATGCTGACAGTGAACAAGACAGTGATGAAGACAGTGAATTAGATGCAGACTGGGTTGATTCTGACAATGAGCTTGCAGCTGATGATGATGATCTGTTTACTGAATGGGTAGATGAAAATTTTGAGGAAATAAAAAAGAAGAAATCAAAATTGGAGAAGGACAGTGACTATGACACAGATTTGGAGGAGCTGGAAGATTCAGACCTGGAACCTGCTGATTCTGGTGATGAAGTGGTGGTAACTGACAAGCAAGGAAATAAGAAAATAAAGAAGAAAGTGAAGCTGAGAAGGTGGAGGCCAGAGAACATGAAAGCAGTAGAGTTCCACATTGGCATGGTGTTTCTGACAGTTGAGGAGCTCAGGGGAGCAGTACAAGAGTATATTGTGAAGCAAAGGGTGCAGGTACAGTACAAGAAAAATGACAAGCAGAGAGTGAGGGCCTGCTGTGTGGGAGATTGCCCTTGGTATCTGTATGCTGCACCTGACAGCAGGACAAAATGCTGGATTGTCAAGAAATATGTTGGACAACATACATGTGAAAGGGAATGGCAGCTGAAGCAGTTCACAGCCAAATATTTAGCTGGCAAGTACTTAGAATCATTCAGAGCAGACGACAAGATGTCACTGAAGAATTTTGCAAGGCTTGTCCAGGCAGATTACAACATGAATCCCAGTAGAAGCAAACTGGCTAGGGCTAGAAGGACTGCACTGAAACAGATAAATGGAGATGAATTGCAACAATACAATTTACTGTGGGATTTTGCAGCTGAAATTAGAAGATCAAATCCAGGGAGCACCATGTTTGTGAATGCAAAGGATGGACTATTTGAGAACTGCTACATGTCATTAGATGCATGTAAGAGAGGATTTTTGGCAGCTTGCAGGCCCATTATATGTATTGATGGGTGCCATATTAAGAACAAGTTTGGTGGAGTGATGTTGACAGCTGTTGGAGTGGACCCAAATGACTGCATATTCCCTATTTCCATTGCAATAGTTGAGGTAGAAGATACCAACAGTTGGAAGTGGTTTCTGGGCACATTGAAGGAAGATTTAGGCATAGAAAATACAAGGCCATGGACACTGATGAGTGATAATGCCTTGCAGTGACCCCAGAGTGTGGCAAAAAACTAATGGGCCTCCAATGAGACCACCCAAGTTTGACAAGCAAGTTGGTAGGCCTAGCAAAAAAAGAAGGAAAAATCCAGTCGAGGAGGAGGAGGGAACTAGGATGAGCAGACATGGAATAATTGGGCACTGCGGTGCATGCCATCAAACAGGCCACAACAGGAGAAAGTGTCCAGCACTTGGTAGAGGAGGAGTAGCACCTGAAGTAACAGATGGAGTAGCAGCCGATGGAGTAGCAGCAGATGGAGTAGCCCCTGATGGAGTAGCAGCAGATGGAGTAGCACCTGAATCACCAGATGAAGTAGAACCTGAAGCACCAGAAGCAGTCCCTGAACCACAGCCAATTCAGGTTGTGCTTCCTGATGAGGAGGAGCATTTTGAAAGTGCACCTGGACAAGCACAAACTAAAAAGAAACTACCAGTCCAGAGAAAGAGTTCTTCCAAGGTCCAATCTAGATGCATTTGCTCGTTATATTGCTTACTTCCATCTGACAATTGTGTTGATCTCACTTTTTTGCAATTTTCAGAAGAAAATATTGCCACAGGTCAGAAGGAGTGCCTCTAGTGTAGTTGCATCTTCATGCAGTGTCAGTGAAATTGCATCATCTACTGTCATTGAAATTTTACAAGATCAAGTGAGTCAATAAATTGTCTTGCAGTTACCTTATCAGCTGTGGAGTGAAACTAATGTGTAGTTGTGTATTTTATTGGCAGGCTGCAGCCACTCAACAATCTCAAACTCCACTGCCAGGTCCTCTACCTGAGAGCCAGTTCATTGGAGCCTGTAGAGATGATCTACCCCCTCCCAGGCCAACAACTGCTACACTAGGATTAAAACGAAAGAAGATTGTGCTGTTAAGGAAGAAGGAGAACATAAACCCAAAGGTTTAGATGACAGTTGTGAATGTTTGCACATTTTGGACATACCTGAAGCTCACATAGTATTGAAGCTTAGATATTTTGGAGATATTTTGAACCGAACTATATAGGTTTACCTTTTGGCTATGTTTGTACACTGGTTTGTTGTAGTGAAACCTGATGACCAAATGTGGCAATTGGTTTCACACAAACCTGATACTTCTTAACTATGTGTAATGTGGATTTGCAAATTGTCGTTGAGTCCGATCGATATTAATTGTCGTTGAATCGGATTTGCAAATTGTCGATGAATTCGATCGATATTAATTGTCGTTGAATCGGATTTGCAAATTGTCGATGAATTCGATCGATATTAATTGTCGTTCAATCGGATTCACGAATTGTTCACATGCACACCATTTCATTCAACAAACAAGTTCTACAAGTTTCACACGGACACACTACTTACCAATGGCTACGTACAACAAGATAGCAATCAGTACAACAACTGCAGCGAGCAAATCCCTACAAAGCATAATCAAAGCATCCATCTTCTTCAGAAAATCATCCATCTTCTTCAGCTGCAATCCATGTTCGCAAGTGCGCTTGTCCGACAGTCCATGTTCTTCTTCTTCCTCTATTGCTTGAGTTGCAATGTCGCCAGCAGGAGTTCGTCCCTCCAGAGCAAAGTTGTACCCAAGTGTTTCAAGGTAATCCACGTAGTTGTTTGGACCATCTTCCTAGTAATAGTGGTTACAAGGATTCTTGCCAATCTATAACCAAAATTTAAACCAAATAAGAACAATTCCTCAGATCTGAAATCGAAATCAACCGAAGCTTAACACTTACTCGATGATTCGGACATTTGTAGAACGGACGGCCTGGGTTGGCTTCTGTTGTCGACACCAGGCGAATGGTGGTGCGAACATGACAGTCCGGGCATGGCACTAACGGCAGCATCCCGGGAGGTACACGCTGCGGGAGACGAGGTGCAGCTCGCGGGAGAGGAGGTGCAGCCGCCGATGGAGCCGTCGGCGCCGCCCAAGATGCCTTCTTTCCGGGCCGCTTCGTCACAGAGGAGCTTCCGGTGGCGGACATGGCTCGGGGGAGCTCGGAGGAGAGATGGGAAGGAGAAGAAGAACTAGGGACTGGGGAATGAGAGGGCAAAGGATTAGAAGGGCTCAGATGCAAAACTTTCCAATGGCCACACGCCCACTGTCGACGTGTCACTGGTCAAAGTGCCACACGGGCCGGTCAATGCTGGTCAGACCAAAAAAGGACCTGGCTTGAATCACTTACGAAACATTTAGGACCTGGACGTACATTTTCATAGATTAGGGACCTACTTGACATAACGCGGAAACATTTAGGACCGCCCGTGCATTTTACTCTATAAAAAATATGCCTTTTTAGGGCATCTCTAAGATTTTATTTGGTTAACACCGCGCCGCCCCTCTCATTCCGTCTTTCTCCACCTCTCTCACTCGTGAGCTCCCACCCAACCCGACGCCGCCGCCCTTTCCCTCCCCAACGCCGGCCACCCCAGCTCGGCCACGACGGCGCAGACCTCGCCGGACACACACCCACATCTCCCTCTCTTCGCGACCTCCCCATCCAGATCCAGCAACCCCCCCATCCAGATCCAGCAACCCCCCCATCCAGATCCTGATCCAGCAACCCCCCCATCCAGATCAGCCGCCGGCGGCGGCTCCAATCGCCGGCCCGTTCCCGTCCCCAGTGCCCCTCGCCCGCCTCCCCTACTCCTGGTGACCTGGTTGAGCACCACCGACGACAGAGGCGCGACAGAGGCGAATGTGGTATTCTGCTGTTGTCACCGGAGACTACACCGCCACCTGATGTGGAGTGGCTTCCTCGAGCACGAGGTGTCTAGGATGTACAACGTCGCCATCAAGTACGGTGTCAAGGTAATCTCACTCTCCAACCCTTGTTGTCTGGTATGTATGGTCGCTGCAGATGGTGTTCTGTATACATCTTTGTATGTATGGTTGTTGTGTCAGGTGGTGCCTAGCAATTTCTAGTGTTGAACCTGTTTTTAAATTATCATTTCTGAATACATCTTGGTATACACAGAAATGACTAGTAAGTATAAAAATTGTGCGAGAACCACATACTGAATATGAATGGATGAACATGCTTTGTTTGATTATCGTCTCTGAAAGAAGCAAGCTTCTGGGCGTCCAACTTATCCAAGTACCGGCTTGTAACTGGATATAGAATACTCCAGTGATTCGTTCATTTCTGATTGCTATATTTGCACATTATGTTGTTACTGTGATCTTGATCACTCTTAGGACACTAGCTTGACAACCAATGTGTGCTTATGAGATTGAACTTTGCACCCCGTTCCTGCGTTTTATGTGTCTTAGGCAGCAATTCTATCTCGGAATAATCCGTTGTACTGTCCAATGTTATTTTTGTAACGATTGCTTTGCACTGTTGTTAGCTTTTTATAATCTTGATTGTCTAAATGGTATAACTCTCCTGCACTTCCGATTTTTCTTGTGAAAACATTCACTATGTGGTGATCTCCATATCTTGATGTTCGTTGTATGTTTGCCTTTTTGATTTGCAGCCTACAATATTCTGGCAATGTACTCGTTTAGTGATATCTTGTGGGCAGGCGTGACCTGGCTGCAACGGCTCTGATGGTGCTGCTTCTGCTAGGCCGGTCGTGGTCTCCTGAACCTCGCGCGCAGAGGTATGCTTGGCTGGCCCCTGGCTTCGACTGCTGCCGTGGTCGCCATGCGTTGGCGGCAAATTCACGAGGTCTCAGCCTCAGCTACATATCCTCTCTGGTGAGCTCTGCTTCATCACTTGATCTCCTCTACTTCTGTGGTACCATATCCATCGTGTCGTGGCTGTTTATGCTCGGGCGTTCAGCCGACGAGCTACTGGTTTAGGTCTAGTGATACGCTGTTTATTCTCTTTGAATGTGCAGATGTTCCGGCGTTGATGATAACGCAGCCCGGCGTCGCACGGCTCCACCTGGTTCACCCCCTCCCTTGGCTTCGACTACTAGCTCCTTTACCATCCCTCTCGCTGCCGTGCGAGCTACGTCTATGTGGTTTAGGTTGGTTTCTGTTTATTCCCGGTGTTCTACTCTTTGGCGCTGTTTGATACCATGACCAGTTAGCCCATGTACTAATTGTCGCAGATGGCGTAGCTGCTAGGCTTTAGTTATAACAAAGATGAGTATTGCTTCGGTTCATTGTTGGTGATGTTTTAGGATTGGTAATTCTGGTTTCAGTTTAGTTGCTAGCTGGTATCCTCATCTTGTTGTTCTGATTGCTTGTGTGGGTAGAATCTGCTATGCTGCTGGTAATGTTTAGAATAAGTTACTGGTGGTAATATTCTCTGATTGCTTGTGTGGGTAGAATTCGTTCCGGCTCTGGCGGTTTCAATTCTTCTTGTAATATTCAGTGGTAGCTAGAGTTGTAACAACAATCAGAAACTGTGGTGACTTGCTGGCATATTTCTTGTATACATTTCTAATCTGTATTGGTGACTTGCTGGCATTTTTCTTTAATTAATTAAGCTTGTGGTGGAGCTATATGTTTGATTGTTTGAATATCACTTGAGTTGTAGTTTTATCAATCAATATCTGCTGCATTTGTGCCCAAGAAAATGGGAATGGTCATGTCGCTCTTTATTGATTGACTAGGTTTGGTATGGTTGCTGCAGATGGTTAAATATGTTGCTAGTAGTGCTAACTAGCTGTAGCTTCCCTTAACGTTTAATTACCGTTGTTATGGTTGACTCGAGGTGTTAACCAGATATAATCCCTGTTAGTTACTTGCTAATTGTGACGGGTTATAGAACGATCTTGAGCCTCAAATCAATCAGGTTAGCAGATCTTGAGCCGACACACTCCAACGAGATAGCATTGAACAAGATCCTTGAAGCATACACTTACATCAGAAAAGCACAGTGTGTAATCTTCACCTCCTACGAATTCAAGAGCAATGCCAAGTGAGGCGAGAGCTCTGCTGCCATGTGTTCGCCGTTGGCCCTTGCATTCCCTTCATGGCACTCCAAGAACGCATGAACAATTCAGAAGAAGAACAAGGCTACATTGCCTGGCTGGAGGCACAGCCGGTGAACTCAGTGTTGTATGTCCCACTCGGCAGCTTCCTCACGGTGTCGTCCACTCAGCTCGACGAGATCGCCATTGGCCTGGCCCAGAACAACGTCAGGTTCCTGTGGGTTCTCCGCTCCCGCGTGCAGGATTTGATCCGTGGAAGCAATTGTGTGGTCGTTCTGCGGTCTGACCAGCTCAAGGTCTTGCGCCATTCTTCTGTTGGTGGGTTCTTCACCCACTGCGGGGTATGAACTCGACTCTCGAGGCGATATAGGATGGGGTGCCGATGTTGACTCTGCCTATAGCTGTCGATCAGCCAGCCAATATGCCAATATGCCTATAGCTGTGGAAATTGGGTTCAAGAACTGAATGAATGAAATGGATGGTTCCTTGCTTCATATGCGCAATGTGTTTGAATAGGTATTTTTGAAATGAAGTGTAATTTGCTTTCAGTTTGTATGATTTGGTGGACTGAAATTTGTATTGGAAAGTAATAATCCCATCGATGTCAGATTGGCGGTAAACTTTTGTCAGCGTAATTTGCTTCAGTTGGTGCAACACTTAAATGATCAAATAGCTTTTCCCTCCACAGCTTCTTTTCAGTACCGTGGTGTTTTCTTCAGAAAAGTTGCAAGTACATTATTGTTTGGTCCAGGAAAAATTTAGATAATTAAAAAATACCACGAAAGAAAGGCCGTGGAGTGGCTAATAACCGTGGAAACACTTCAGCAATGGCAGAAAATGAGTGTTGACAGGAGAAAAGTTGACCAATATGACCATGGCTAATAACTATCAAGGAGACGAGACATACAAAATTGACCAATATGACCAAGAAAAGTTTCAGCGTCATTTCTACAGATAAGTGACATCTATCAAAGTACGGGAACAAACAGAAACGTTTAGTTGTAAAAACGTTCAGAAACATGAACAAAGCAGGCAGATACGGAGATAAAAAGCCATGCACAACACCCGCAGAACATGATAACACTTGCACGAAACAGAAATCACAGGCACAACACATGTAAAATAGAGTACTTTAAATATGATTTGAAGTATGATCTGTTACACCCTGCTGTATCAAACACATGAATACTACTCCCCCGTCCACAAAAGGATGTCTCAAGCTAGACCAAATTTGCATGTATGTACACACTAAATTATGTATATTTACATACAAATTTTGACTAGGTTGAGACATTGTTTTGTGCACGGAGGGACTAGTACTTTGAACTTGATTCAAACACTAAGCCCCTGGTTTATAAAAGTAGCAGAGCAGCATGTTAGGTTGATCTCCTCCCGTGTGACCCAACGGTCACACCGGACCCTTGACTTGGCTCCCTGATCGGGGGAGCCCAAACCGTTCTGGGTTAGGGCCCCTGTCGCACCGGCTATAAAGGGAGGTGGGGACCACTGGGGCACGCACGCCAAGACAGTCGTGGCCACCCCACCTCCACCTACCGATCGAGGAAAGCCGGCAAGCGATGGGAAGCTCCTCCCACCTCGCTGGCCACCACCACCATGGCCAGCAGCTCGTGCTCTGCACCGCACACAGGAGAAGGTAGACACGCCGCTCTCTCTCTCCCTCTCGGTCTCTCTCTCTCTCATCCTCGTCCCGAAACCCTAATTCATGAGAAGAAGGGAAGAAACCCTAAAAGCATCCACCGTGATTGATCTAGACCTAGATGATCTTGTTGTTGATCTCAACATTGGTATCAGAGCCATCCTAGGGTTCTAGATCGTTTCGGTAGCAAAAGAAAACAGAAGAATAAAGAAGTTAAATCCAAAAGAACCCCTCCCTGTCAAACCCTAGATCGAAAAGAGATCGGAAAAAGGGCAAAGTAACTCACCGGATGGCCTTCGGGCTCGCCGGCAAAGGGGGCCGCCGCAAGGCCGCCCCATTTCCTCTCGATCCGGCGCGCACCAGTCGGGGCACCGGACGAAGAAACACTCCTCCGGGAGCAAAGTTCACCGCGGCCGAACCGTTCGACGGCGGCGCGCTCCCGCAAGGAGAACGCGCAACCGGCGAAGGGGAAGGCAACGGCGAAAGGAAGAAGAGATGGGGAGGGAAAGGTGCTGGATCGGCGCGGCACCGTGGTGTCCGTCGCCGTTTTCCGGCCGTCGGTTTTCTGCCGGAGCCGACAGAGAGTGAAAGGAAGAAGGGGAAGGTGCTGGAGCGGCGCACTGCGGTGGCGGTCGCTGTCTCCGGCCGCCGGAACCCTAACCCTAGATCACCGCCGGGGGCGGACAGAGGAGAGCGGGGGAAATGGCGTTTAGGGTTCGACCGGGGCGGCGGCGTGGCGTTTTTGATCGACCGATCGGCGCGCGCAGCCGTCCGATGCCATCGGACGGTCGAAACCGAAACCCTAACGCAGCTGGGCCGGTGGGCCGAAAGGGCAGAGGCCATGGGCCGCTGTGGCTGGCTGCGCGCCGCGCGCGCGCGGCGCGTAGTTAACTGGGCCTTGGGCCGAAAGTGAAAACCGTGGGCTGGGCCGAACAGATTCAGTCAGGGTTTTTCCTCTGTTTTTATATTTACAGAAGCTGTTTTTAGTTATTTTTTTGTCCATTTTTGGGCAAATTTCATCTAGTTTTCTATTCAAATTTATCCAACGATAATTTTTGTTTAGAGAACAGAAAAGTGACAGAAATGCTTCTGCAAAGTATAAAGTTCATGAATTTTTAATTCATGTTTTTCCGCTGCAAATAGAGAAAAGTGCTCCTTTTAAATTTAAAAAGGTCAAAAGAATTAAAAGTGAGAATTAAAATTTAAGAGGAGAATGTTAAAGTGATTATTGCAATGTTTATGATTTTGTTAAAGTTTTCACTGAGAAAATTTGTTTAGAGATCAAAAGAAAAGATATACAGATTCCTCTGTGAATTTGTTTAGATCTTCAACTATATTCTCTAGGAGAATTTTGTTTAAAGATCAAAAGAAAAGTCTTTTAAGACAAAGTTTTTGCTAAAAGGTGATCTCTTTTCAAATTCAGTGAATTTGTTTAGATCTATTAAATTCTCTAGGAGAATTTAATTAAAGGAAAGAAAAGTCTTTTATGACAAATAATTGCTAAAAGTGGATCTCTTTTCAAATTCAATGAATTTGTTTAGAGAACAGACCAGAACAGTGCAATGTTTGTGAAATACAGAGAATATTTTACAGTTTCTACTGTAAATTAAAAGGACTCTCCTCTAATTAAATTGGAACCAACGGGAAAATTTAATTAGAGAGGAGGAAAAAGAGAAATACTTGTTTTAACAGGTTAATTATGGTATTGTTATTTTCTGACCAACGTTGATGATAATAGTACTATAATTATATGAGTTCTATATTCAAAGGGCTAGATCTCTGATAATTTTGCATCAAAGTGATCAATTTCAGAGAAAAGATAAAAGATGCTACTCGTTTGCATCTAACAGATAAATTTTCAAAGAAAAGATAAAAGATCAAGAGATGCTCTTGAACCATAGAAATATGTATATTTCTTGTTTCCGCTGCAATAGAATTGATGATAATGTTATTCTCTGAACAGAGTTCTTTATTGCAATAGAAATATTATCATCACATTGTTTATAAGTTTTGTGCATTGATTCTATTTCTGCCCAACGGTGATGTAGAATTAGTGTAGAAAGATAATGTTTCATTCTAATTCTGCCCAACGGTGATTTAGAATATAAAAGAAAGTTTTAATGTTTTAATGTGCATATCTTTAACCAGAAAAATGTAGGGTTAATTTTATGCTCATTATTGTTCATTACTATTGAATATTTTCTCAGACAAAGATTCTCATGCTTTCATTCGTGAAAGCAAAAAGATGGGTACTTGTGACCCGAAAGATGACCAAGTAAGGTCATAAAGTAAGAGAGTATGTTCTCTCTAAAGAATGACTGCAAAAGGAAAAGAATTCTTGGATGTTAATCCAAGAATACAAATAGATCATCGAGAGTCTTGTTTGACAAATGTCTTTCATGTACTCTCCATGAAGAAAACAAGGAAATCATTCAGAGCTTTGTTTAACGAATTTCTTTCATGTACTTCATATGAAGAAATTTTTTAAATGAGCAACATGAAAGCTTAATTTGACCAACGTTGGATTAAGCATGTGTATAAAAGAATGTTCAGATTTATTTCTGAATTTGATGATTCAATATGTAGTCTAAAGAGCCTATTGTGGCATCTATGTCTCTTCGTTACCCGCATGATGGGAAAAGACGATAATACCCGCATGACGGGAAAAAGACGATAATAATACCCACGTGGTGGGAAAAGTCTGGGAAAATACCCGCATGGCGGGAGAAAATTTTGACAAAGGACTTATCCTGTATGACAGGAGAAAGATGTGACGACTCATGTGTTTTTATATCGATTGCATAGTTATAAAACACTTAATGAGTCAAAAGAGAATAAAGTTACAAATGAACCTCAAGCTAAGAATGGTATGCAAGTGTGACTTGCAAAAAGTATCATTGAGAAAGAACTCTTGTGAGTTTTGAAAAGGAATAAATAAAAAGTACTCCCATACGTTAAAAAGACAACTTCATTTTGAATGAAGTAGATCAAAGATAACTTCATTTTGAATGAAGCAGATAATCAAAAGTTTCGAAATTGTGGCAAAAGGTTCTTGCCACATTTCGAGGGGGAGATAGAGAGTGTTACAAAATAGACTCCCCTATACCTCAGATAATGTGATGCATATTATGTATCTAGGTGATCTATGATGAATTGTGATCGTCTGGGGGAGTACGACGATCACAATAATGATACCCCTAAAGTAAAAAGATAGATGTATTCTTGGATATTTTACAGCTCCGAAAGGAGACTAAGGACGGTACTCAAAGTGCCATAAAGAAGACAGATTGACAGAATAACAGAATAAGCCCAAATAAAAAAGATTAAGAATACACCATTTTCGAGAAAATGGAGTAATCTGGGGGAGCATGGTATGAACATACCTAAGGCTCGAATAGTTTTATCTGGGGGAGCTTGTTGCTTCATAAAAGAGATGAACAAGTAAACATGGATCTTGTGTTTTAGGTCCTTGTAACAGCTATTGCCTTTTGGAAATAGAAGACTACAGAATTTATTGCCTTTAGGCAATGACAGGGCAACAACATCCCCATATGAGAAAAACAGATGACTATAAAGTCTATATCAGAGAAATTTAAATGAAGGTTGATCCCACCTCATTTACAGAGATAAAAAGCTGCGCTCAATCGATTTTGACAAGTGTCTACTTGTCTTAATGATTAGATACTATGTGAATCCCGACCATGTTTGGGATTCATAAGTAATTTCCAATGGAGCCAAAACAGTAGGCTATAATGGGTCTACATCACCAATGTGACTCCAAAGGAAATATGTGAAAAGTGATTTTAGATCGAAAGATTTGCGCTAAGAGAATAAACAGATTATAATGAGTGCTAATGGCACATAATGATCTGAGTTACATCAGATGAAAGTAAAGAACACAAGGGATCTTATGGACTAGAGCAAGTCTCTAGAATCAAAAGTTATTTTGGGTTAAAGAAAATGAGAGGACAATCGCATTTGTGCAAACTCATAGAATGGGAAATTCATTTCCTAATCCCGTGTATGTGGATGATATCCTAGTTGCTAGTGGTGATATCAATCTACTACCGGCAGAGAAAAGAAGTTCTTGTCCTCAAAAGAGTATTCTCGATAGAGTGTCTCTCGTTATAAGTATCGAGATTTGCTGAGAAAAGAAGAAAAGGGGTATTAGAAATATCGCATGGACATGCTGAGAAGAACTCTCTAAAGCATGCATGTCGAGAAAACCTACGCCTGTTCTTATTGTTAAGGGTAATGGAATTGGGAACTTTAGTGTTCCAAGAGATAACAAAGAATGGATCAAATGGATATGGTACCATATGCTTCCGCTGTTGGTTGCTCAATATTACCCTGAAAATTCACGTATCCGGGTTGTTTTGGCAATGTCCAATCCAGATATAGATCACTGGAATGGAATCAAAGATATCGGCCTCATGCTAAAAGAAACATTGTGCTCTCAAAAGGTTGTGAGTACAAAGATAGATCTATAAGAGTGCTCTCAAAAGGTTGTGAGTACTCTGAAAGAATTTGTGAAATGTATAGCGAAATCCACAATTGTCGCTAAATTTTCACATTTGGAGTTTTTGTGTGGAAAATCTCCAAAGAATTAAAAGATTGACATCAGTGTGATGTAAAGACACTTTATAGCATCATATGAGGCTGAGGGATAGGCAAAAATGGTTAAGAAAACTTGTGCCCGGAATTGATAATGGTTGACAACAGCAAAAACCATTAAGTAATTCACTCCTAAGACAACGAGTCAAGTGTGGTGCCAAACACATTGACACAAAGTTATACGTTGTAAAGGAGAAAGTCCGGAATTATGTTGAAATGCTTGGAGCATAAGAGGAATAGATAAAAGAAACACACAAGTGTTTGCAGATATGCTAATTAAAGGCTTACCGCCCAGTGTGTTTTGAAGAACACATAGTCGACATGGGTTTATGGTATAGTCTATATGATTTCCGGACAATAAAGAGGCCCAAAATGTTAAATAATCTATTTCAAAACAAAGAGGTATATTGTAGCTGTCTGATTATATCGGCAATTGAGCTGAGACGATGAAACATGCTCTATGTATCGATTTGTGATGAAATGAGTAAAAGTAAAAGTTGAGATCAAGGGGGAGAATGTTAGGTTGATCTCCTCCCGTGTGACCCAACGGTCACACCGGACCCTTGACTTGGCTCCCTGATCGGGGGAGCCCAAACCGTTCTGGGTTAGGGCCCCTGTCGCACCGGCTATAAAGGGAGGTGGGGACCACTGGGGCACGCATGCCAAGACAGTCGTGGCCACCCCACCTCCACCTACCGATCGAGGAAAGCCGGCAAGCGATGGGAAGCTCCTCCCACCTCGCTGGCCACCACCACCATGGCCAGCAGCTCGTGCTCTGCACCGCACACAGGAGAAGGTAGACACGCCGCTCTCTCTCTCTCCCTCTCGGTCTCTCTCTCTCTCTCTCATCCTCGTCCCGAAACCCTAATTCATGAGAAGAAGGGAAGAAACCCTAAAAGCATCCACCGTGATTGATCTAGACCTAGATGATCTTGTTGTTGATCTCAACACAGCATTCAGTCACGTGAACCCCATAGTAAGTAAACCGAGCATTCTTGATTAATTCGAGAGACCTAAGATAACTAAAGAGTTAAATGCTTGAGGGGTCACGAAGTTGACACGGATGAGCGCATTAGTCATGAACTGAAAAAATGCTAAATATCGGTCACCAAGTTGTATGTTTGTGACACGTTGATCACTCCGTCATGAGGGACGTTAAGTCGCTGACGTGGCTGACTATTTTTTTACAAATACCCCCTAAATTTTTATTTCTTCTAATTGTTGTGTCCTTTTTCTCGTTCCTCTTCAGCAGGTTCCCGATATAGACCCGGGCGTACTGCAGCGTAGCGCCCGTCTGGTCGAGGTCGACCTCCCCTGCAGCCCCAACAGAGCATACGGCCCAAGAAATACTTAAAATAATTACAGATCGATCACATATGACGCGCGCGTCAACAGCGCAACGGATCAGAACGTCGAGGACGAGCGCACAACGGCAAGCCTGGAGGCGGCGGCGCACACGCTGCGAGTCGGCGTAGACAAGTCCCGCGCGCTGGGACAGGCGCTTGCCCGCGCGGAGCCCTGGAGGCTGCCGTGCGCCCGATCCGGGCGGCCATGGCCGAGCTCGCCGCGGTCGACGGCCGGCACATCGACCGCGCCGTCAGGCCCGCCGCCGTCGTGCTCAAGATGTTCGACGCTGTGCACGGGCTCGAGACGCCGCTCATGCTCCAGGGTGGCGCCGGCGCGGGGGACCACAACCTGACCATCGTCGAGGAGAGCCTGTGTGCGGCCGGCGAGCTGCTGCAGCGGCTTGGGCGCGCGAGGTTCCCTGGGAGCTGGCCGGCGCGCACCTCCTCAAGCTCCAGCTATCTTGTGCGTCAAGTGTTTGATAAAATGTGTGTTAATAATTTCTACTATAAGGACGAATAAATTCGAAAAAACAAAAATATAAGGTGTATTTTGCAAAAAACGAACTGCCACGTCAGCGACTTAACGTCCGCTGTGAGGGAGTGACCAACATGTCACAAACTTACAACTTGGTGACCGATATTTAACACTTTCTCAGTTCGTGACTAATGCGCTCATCCGTGGTAACTTCGTGACCCCTCAAATGTTTAACTCATAACTAAACCACCCACTAGGCGAGGCCTTGCCATCGAGCTTGTCAATGTCTTCCACGATCACCTTCAGCCTGAGACTGAGGCCATACGCTTCCTGCCATGATAAGAGCAGGCAAGCAGAGAGTCACTCGACAGTCACGACACTGGATTCGTATCATACAGTGGAAAAGAGCAGCACAGAGGTGGGTGTTGGATCGGTCAAGCTCACCTTGGAGCGGTGGGAGAGCATCGCGGTCAGCATGTTCACCACCTTTCTTTCTGGGGACCTTGTGGGCAGAGCCGGCGGCCGCCACCTTCTTGTTCTCGTCGGAGGCCTTGAGAACAGTCTTCCTGGCCACTGTCTTCGGAGCCGCTGCGGGAGGAGCAGGAGCAGCGCCATTGGCCTGAGCCTTCTTCAGGAGCTGAGCACCCAAGGTACGAGTGATTGGGCGATTGATCCCGCTGTTACAGAGAGCAAGACGGTAATCAGGTGACGGAACTGAAGTAATAAGAAACAAGATTGAGGATTCCTGGGCTGAATTTCTTACCCTTTCAGGACATGGGAACGCTGGCGATGAGAGCTGAGCGCCCTGCTGCCCTCGCTGGGCTGCCTGCGAGCATGCCCATGCGACGAACGGCGGCTGTGGTGTCGGCGCGGGGCGCGGTCGTCGCAACCATGGCGCCCGTGACGCGAACGGTTCCAGCGAGAGCTCGGGCGGCTGCGCCCAGAGACGCGACGATGCTCGTGCCGGTCCGCGCGCCCGTCGTCGTCGCCGCGTCGCCTGTCATCCGAGGAACGCCGGTCCTCAACATGGACTGGGCCCGGAGCGAGGACGGCGCTGCCGAAGACGTTGGCGGAGCGGCGGAGGAGGCGACGGAGAGGCGGATGAGTCAGGGTGATACAGACTTGTTCACACGGTCGGTGAGCTGCACAAGTGCAAGGTAGCCCAGCCCAAGCCCGACCAGTCCAACGAAGGCCGATCCGATGGCTCCGGCTCGCCGGCTCATCCCGACGACACTGGCCGCCCCAGCGCCGAGCAGAGCGAAAAGTATTACCGCGCTCCCGACTACAGCGTAGGCTCTGCCCGGGCCGGCGACGAATCCAGCGAGCAGCGCGGGGGCCGCGCCGACCAAGAAGGAGCCGAGGGCGAAACCCGCGTCGAGAGCAGCATGAATCAAGCGCGTTGAAGTGAAGCCTCCCGAAATGATTTCTGCCGCACACGTTTGCACAAGCCCCACTGTTGCCGCCGCAACCCCAGCTCCGAAAGTGAGCTTTGGCATACCGCCGAGGGCGAGCATGGTTATGGATGATGTGAGAACCCCTTGCACGAATTGGGAGATGAATGGTTTCAGGAGATCGCTGGGTGCCATAGCTCATGGAGATCGAGAGAGAGAGAGAGAGATCGAGGGGGAGGGAGGGAGGGAGGGAGGGAGGGAGGGAGGGAGAGAGCGAGCGAGCGATCGGGGATGCAGGCGAGGATGTGTTCGTGCTCGGCCTCAGTGATGGAGCAGAATTCGAGGTTAAGCAATGGTCGACGCCACCAACACGCTTGCAGATGCTTTTTACCACATTCGGCTAGACACTGCACAACTTTTGACGCGGCGCTCAACTAGTTGGAGCGATTATGGGAAGAACATTTGCCACAGCAATGTGGTTAAAGCGTGGCGAAATTTGTGAACCGTTAATTTAGAGTGATTTATCTACTAGTACATTTTTTACCAGCAACAAAAACTCAAATCCAAATATGAAAAATTCGAGTTGCAAATTATGAGCAACTATATTTTGTGTGCAAATTGTTTGCGTTTTGGAGGGGTCTCTGCAGTTTCAAGGGCGCGGACGGACGTGGTCGATCGGAGTATTCCTGGCTGCCAATCCATCCATCGATCCATGGGACTGAGTAGGTGCGTTTCCTTCCTTTCTTCTACGAGTAGTAATGAGAGTTGAGAGTACGGTAAACTCTAGCACAATCAGCTGCTTCCTACTTGATCGATCCATTGCTCTCAAAATCTCAGAAAAAATCTCCACTGGTTGTCACAGTCTAAATATAACAGTATGGTAGTCATAATTACAAAAGAAGAACTGAATACGGCTAAACTACAACGCAGTGCCATCGGAGTAGGTGATAACGTCGATCGCCCAGAATGAGGGTCCATGTGCGTTATTGTATGGTCACTTCATTCCTTTGGCGGGCGTTATTGTATGGTCACTTTATTCCATCCTGATCAGATCAACTGCCGATTCTACACGAGAGGTGTAATCTGGGGAATTAACTCGGGTTAGGGCAAATTAGACACCTCTGTCAGAAACATCGTATGATGATAATGCTCCGACTTTTTTTTTACGGAACGCAGTAAGCACTGCTCCATTTTCATTAAGAGGGAACCAGACAAATGCCGGCGAAGTTACAGGTAGACACAAGACATCAAAGAATAAGAAGAACAACAACATGGGGGGAGAAGAACAAGACACAAAGCAGCAACTCCGCAGGACGGGCCTTCAACACTCATCGTTTTCCGATTAACGTTGGACACTAGTGCGCAAGATAGTGCTCCGACTTGGATCCACAAAGCTCATGCTTGCAACTGATTAACGTTGGCAAGTTAGAACATGAAATGTCCTAGGCTTGATATATTCATCCTCTACCAGCTGAAGAGCAAAGGGCGCTGCCGGATAAGGCCACCACCTTCACCGGGATCACCATGGCGCCGTCTTCTCGATCTCATAGCATTAGTGCACTGATGACAATGGGGCGAAGTACTCGTTAATTAGTCGCTACTCGCTAGCTAGCTTCTTCTAGTACTATTGTAATTAAGTTAGCTTTCTACCTAGCTAGGTTACAACATTGTCTCAACTATGTACGTTGTACTAGAAATCACGAAGTTGGTATACGGTACTGTTTGGATCACTACTTCTGGAACTCTGTTTGTCAATTACCAGCCATTCCCTGATTAATAAGGTTTGAATCTGTGTGTGACCCAGTACAATCCCTAAGCTTACCGACTGGTAGAAATAGCAGAATATATATGGGCAATTGGGCACTAGGACGGTTGTTGGCTGTTGCAGCTACTGCACACGTTTAAAAAAAATTAAACGAGGCAAAAGATTTGCCATTTCATTAATTAAGACGAAGGTTTTTTAGAGGTGCTAAAGCCTAGCCGTGGCATTTTGCCACGACTTATGAAACATGTTTAATTTGTTTCTGAGTGTGTATAATTGGCCGTATAATAGGAAGTGTACAGGTCTACTAGGGTGACATATGGATATGACAAAACAATTAGGGGTGGATGTCATCTTGGCACTTAAGGAAAGACCAACGGGTGCTGATCTCGAATGATAAAATCAGGCAAGAACTAGCAAGAATACAACAACAAGAAAACAGTTTTGGTGATTGGCATAATATGGGGTCAAGATGTAGACAATATTCCTATATTCACTGATTTATTTAATCAATTTAACAATTGAACAAATATATGTCGTGTAATGCAGTTATGCATGCATATATAGATTGTTCTATAATAGCTAGATTTGCATGATTATGAGGGGAGCACTTCTGTAGTAGTAATTCTTATTTATCTAGCTCGTTAGAAGTGAACCTCTCATTGTGATATTCATTGCCTTATATCTTGGTTGTTTGAATCTGAATTTCCATCATGATGCTAGTTTTGTATGCTTAGCGGTGTCCCTCAACATTACCCCATGCATGGGTTTTTAATCCTCTAGCGGAAAACAATGAAGCCTATAAGCCGCTCTAAACAATGAAGCCTATAAGCCGCTCTAAACGTTTAATTCTCTCGAGTCTCCTCCACCACAAAAAACATGGCAACATGCATGCCACGACCCTCTTTTTCCTGGACAAGGCAACACCACATGACCACCTAAACTTAGCTAACTGACAAGGGTCACAAACATATGGAATAACTTCAGGAGTATAAGAAATTTTATTGTTTCTAAGAACTTGCTGAACCACAAAGGATGAGAGATGGCCTAAACGACGATGCCAGGTGGATAATGCCATGAATACAATGATATAGGTTGAATATTGGCATCAATATCATTGATACGGAGAGACAAAGTCCATGTGTTGGATTCAAGGTTGGATGCCATGAACATAAAGATATAGGTTGAATGTTGGCATCAAGATCATTGATATGAAGAGATGAATATGATATGATCAATTAAGAATTGATGAAAGGAGTTAGTGTATGGAACTCAAAGGAAGACATTCTGTACGTTATGTGTTATGCGCATAGTAAAAATGACTGGAGGTAGTACAATATAACAATGTATTTATTATGTTATAGACTTATCATATCTTGGAATCCGCTACATTAAGGTATCTACGTATGATACCATTATCATCTTTCTCATCATTAATCACAGTGAAACGTCAATTTTTGCCAACATGACATACTCTCACTGTGGCTAGTCTAAGTTACTCTCACTGTGGTCAGCCTCATCGCTTCCCGCATAATACTACTTATGATACCCCAGTACGGCTAGTCTAAGTTACTCTCATTGTGGTCAACCTCATCGCTTACCGCATCTTTGGCCCTCTCGTCTCAGCGGAAAGGCAAGTGAGTCAATATCCCCGATCAATGTATAGTACTGTATCCAGTTCAATGTATAGGTCATACATGTATCCCTAAATTGTCCGTTTGACCAACTTAATACGAGATATCTTTTAAGTTCTAAGTATCTCTTCTATTAAGCCCGACAATGCCATCATTCTCGATGTAGTTTTCTTTCGTCAATGAATACCACTTTGCTTGGTTAAGCTACACATGGTAGATCTACTTATATATACTATGTTTCTGTTTACTCAGACTACTTATTACCATTTAGATAATATGTGAAATATTATTTTTGGGCTTTGTGGACATTGTTTTTTTTACATGCTTTGTGGACATTGTTACGTAAAGATCGGGTGTGAACTTAATTTGGTTGGTTGTATCCAGGTGATAGAATTCATTTGAGCCAATATAATTCACGTTATCTTATAGTAGCCTAATAAGTACATGAATAGTTGTGTAAAGTCCTAGACAAATATCAATCAAGTATCAACGAGTCTTAAAGTAAAACAAAATGCTATGGAGAAAAGCAGCCGGTTCTTTTGTCAAGTATATTAACACAACATAGCAAACAGCCCTATCTAGAAACATATAATATCTGTGTATATATATCTTGGAAAAGAAAATAGACGGAAAATCGACCGAGCTTGTACACAAAGCCGCCGGCACAATTGTACACATAGCAAGCAGACTGCATTTGTGTTGTTACTAACGAGTATGTTCTTCTTTTTGTGGAGTATGTTCTGCATTTAACGATTTGCTTGCTTAGCAGCAGGCAGCAGCACGCCATCTAATGCTAGCTGCAATAATCAACCAAGCGCGTGCCTCTCGTGCAGGTTTTCACCGGAATGGAATGGCGCGTGGATTACAAGGCAGAGTTCACGTGGGAGCGTCGATGTAGGCCGGGCTCGCGCACGACATAGTTCACAGGAATGGAAATGTGTGATGTACACACCTCTCGACGCATCTCTCTTTGTAAGCAAAGCTACTGATGGATTTTTCCTTTTTTTTTTTGAAACTATGATCGAATCTCTTGGATGAGACTCTAATGAACATCATCGTTCCGGTAACCTGTAGGAGCAAGCAGATATGGGTTATTAGACTATAGAATTGTTGCACTAGCCAGTTATTTCAAAAGTCCGAACTGATGGAAAGGGACTAGGATGTATATTTATATTCAATATAACTAGCATATGCGCGTGCATTAGTGAAAATTTCCATCTTTGTCTATGTTGATGACCAATTTTGGCTTAGAAGAAATCATAAGACGAAACAGACCGCAACTAGTACATGTACTAGTCAAGTTTAGAATTTCGGCCAAATTAGGACGAAACAGAGCCTAACTAGTACATGTACTAGTAAGCTTCGGAATTTCAGCCAAAATCAGAAATAAAAGACAGACGTCAACTAGTACATGTACTAGTAAGCTTCGGAATTTCAGCCAAAACCAGAAATAAAAGACAGACGTCAACTAGTACATGTACTAGTCGCGTTCTGTAAAAGCTCACAACTTGGTAGAATCAGGTCCAATCCGAACAGTTTTGCTTACAAGCCCAGATAAGTGGTCAAGATGGAGTCGGATGAAAAAACACATAAAATGAAAGTTCTTCGTTTTTTGAAGAGGAACAACTTTGTCTTCTACGAGATTTCGATCCGAGGTCGGCTACTGCCTCAAAACCGACCCGCAAGGTGCAGACCGAACAGTTTTGAAAGGTTCGGGTTAGACCATCCGAATTGGACCCAAATTAGGGTTTTGGACGTGAATCCAAACCTTTTCCTTGCACGGGAAGTCCAGCCGCCCTTATATACGAGGGTGCCGGATGATTGGACAACACACAATCGTCAAACACAAAACCAATCTATAAACTTTTATCTCCTACCCTAGTTTTCTGCTTCTTGTTTGTCGGAGTTCTTCGTTTTGGAGAGCTTTGATCTACGAAGTCCTGGGGGCGGGCGAACCGACCTAGGGCAGCCCATCACCGCCGTGCGTCCAGACGGGGTCTCTCCTGGCCGCGTGGGGTTTCGGGTTCTCAAAAGAGCTCGCCGGATTGTCTTGCGTATCGCGCTTCCGGTGAGCCTCCTTCGACGACGTGTCCTGCGTATCGCGCTCGACGCCGAGGCTAACACGGTGTGCGAACAGTCTACCACTCAATTTCTTTCTCAGAGTCTCGACGTTGTTCACACTTGCTGCACGCCATCCACATTTTTTTTTTGAAGGTAACACACACACAACCCTTTGCGCCGGAATGGACAATGGAGAGTGGCATGCATCTGCAGTTCTGCATGCATGGGGCCATGACCCACAAAGCTATAGCACCAGGGAATACGTAGTAGCCGGCGATGCGCGTCGATGATGGAGACGGGTTGCTGGGTCATTGTGCTTTGCCTGACCACCTTTTGCCATTTGAGTCCATGCTGGCCGGACGGTGCGTACGCCTCTCGTGATGCTTCCAGGAAACGGAGCCCGGCTATAGCTTTCGTTTCGAAACGAGCAAGAGAGGGTCTTCCTCTCGCTCTGCTTGCAAGAAAAAGCCACCGCGCGAGCTCGCTCCTAGGTAGCTGCATCCTTCAAAACCAAGTTTTCTTCCCTAGCTAGTGATCCGTCTTGTTCCCTAGTTTGTTCTGCCAATGGAGCCGGAACCGGAGCGCCAGCGTTTCCACACCTTCTTTACGATCATGCGCCTGATCTATGCAGTCATCCTCCCTGGCCTCGGCGCCTACATGAGCGCCGTGTTCCTGATCTACTACATCGCCCAATGCGGCACCCTCTTCCACTCTGGCTCCGGCTCCGGCGTTCCCGGCAAGCTCGCCCATCTCTTCTCGTCACCGCCTTTCCTCACGACCCTCGGCCTTGCCCTCATCACCCAGATCTGCAGCACCACGCTCGTGGTCGGCGTCGCCACCTTGTACCGCGCCGACGCCCTCTTCCACCCCCGCGCCACGCCCATCTTGGCGGGCCTGCGCACCGCGTCCGGCTTCTTCTTCTACTTCAAGCCGGTCGCCAATCTCACAAGCAACATCGCCTTCTTGCGCGCCTTCCTGCTGCTCGATGTTCCTGGCGAGTTCGCCCTGCCGCTGCTGCTGCCAGCCGCCGCCGCGTACCTGGTCTGGTCGGTGTGCATCGCCGCGGCCTGCCACGCGGTGCCGGCTCTCCAGGCTGCCAGAGGCGTCGGCTTCAGCGCCACGCGCTGGAGGCTCGTGCTCGTCGCCGCAGGCATGTTCTACGTGGCGGCCGCGGTCATCTCCCTGCTCAACGGCTTCATAATTGCCGGGATGATGGCCTTTCCGTCGATGGTGTCCTCCGGGATGGCCATGACTGCGGTACTGTACACGATGGTGGTGGTGATGTTCGGGGCGCAGCCCGTGGTCTACCTGGTGTTCCTCAAGAACTTCCGCCCATAATAGCACGGTACTAGCCTACCACCACAACTACCGGAACTGGCGGCAGCACTACCGGCGGTTCGTCGTCGACGGCGACAATGGGGCGAAGCTGCAGCCTGCCTACTGCCTAGCAAGTACTCGTTAAGTAGTCGCTAGCTAGCTTCTTCTAGTACTACAGTAATTAAGTTATCTTTCCACCTAGCTAGCTTGAACATTATGTTAACTAAGTACTCTGTTTGGATCACCAAGTGGCTACGGTACTGTTTGGATCACTACTTGTGGGACTCTGTTTGTGATTTACCAGCCGTGCCCTGATTTATTAGGATTATATATACTAGTCATTAACCCGTGCGTTTGCACGGGCTAGCAATTAGAAAATTTACTGTTCAACTAAATTTTATCATTAATATTAGAAAAGTTTTAAAATAGTATGGAATGCATTATTCAGGTCTAGTCTACGGATACCTAACAGCGACTGATTTACCTTTGTGTTACAAAATCACATCAAGCAAATGCATATAAGAGGATTATCTCTGAATCTTTGACATATTTTTTTTGGTTTCTAGGCTGCCCTGTCTATTTTTTCCATGTTATCGGCATCTCCCATTTACTATTCTAGTTTGGTAGTAACCATGTAGATAAATTCATTGAGTCGAGCACTGCCCACTTTTGTCCCTAAGCGTCCCAGCTATACAGATGTCTAAATGCATCTACTCAGTCACATGTGGAAAGGGAATAGAGTTGTTCCATGTTCAATAGTATGGAATGCATTATTCAGGTTTGGTCTACGGATACCTAATCGATTGACTGATTTACCTCTGTGTTACAAAATTCCATCAAGCAAGTGCATATAAGAAGATTATGTCTGAATCTTTGACATAATTTTTTTTTGTTCCCAGGCTGCCCTGTTTATTTTTTTCCATGTTATAGGCATCTCCCATTTACTACTCCACAAAGTAGTGAAAAACTTTTGATATTCTTTCAGATGGACGTATGTCAAAGCAGTATAAAAATAATTCAGTCTCCTCCATCTGCATCCGTCTGGTCCTACAAAAACCAAAAGGAAAGCTAAGTATACCTCCATATCTGTATACTACATGTGAGATTGATATTAATTAGATGGAAACGACCAACAAAGCATTAATGAAGTTCATGATTCCATCCCACTGAAATCAACATTAATGAATTTATTTAGCCTGAAGGCAATTTCATCGTTTTCTATGTATACATGATAGAAAATCTCAGCTATGTCCACTTCTTTCGATAAACTTTGTAGTTGGAGTTAAACCCAATAACCTCTCTTTCTTAAACAATACGAAGCAATTTACAACATAGTTATCTCTTTTGGATAAAGGGAAATGTATTGATAGCTTGCTTATCGAACTTTTGTTTTCTCGAACGACATATCAGATGCTTTATATAGTCTAAATATGGATTAATTTTAAATACAATGCTTTATATTGGCCATTTGTTAAATCATTGGATGTCTCCGCAAGCCCATTTGTTGAAGTCTAAAAGTTCCTTAGCATATTACTATTGTGCGTGTCGGAGAGCAAAGGTTGAATTTCTTTAGCCAAGGCTTCAAACTTCCATCAGTAACATGTATTTAACTTGATTTGTAGAAAATGAAGACATAGGTAAAGTTCAGAAAACTTCCGTAGTTTCAAAAAAAATACTATAAAACCGAACACATAATTAATAGGCACAATGTTTTTTCAAAAGTATGTAACATAGAGAAAATACTTCACCACACTTCTCCACTAAGTGGGAATCGCTAGCTACCTCGCACATCTATCATTGCTCCATTTGCACATAAGCTCATTGGCACAATAAAAGAAGGGAGCATGTATAGTAATCTCTAGAAGATTGCATTGCCCAATTTCATTCCTAGGTGCACGAATTTTAGTATTCATAATCCAAGATACACACCACATATCAGTATTTGATCATAGATTTTGATATGTAGGCCTTTTACCCTTATTCCCAATCAGACATGGGAACATAAACTGGTATATCAAAACTTTAATAAGCATCCGAGGAAGGTCATATTATTTTTGTCAGTTATCATGGTGAGGAAGAACTGAAATATATCTTAGATGTTGACATAATTTAGGGAGACTTACAGGCGTATTGGCACATAAATGCTGCAAGGGCCTCAATACAACCTGAAGAATGGGAGGATATGAGGCTGGAGAACATACAATTTGATGAGTATAATTCATAAGATAGAGCAGTTCACTGCAGTACAAAAATGCAATACCCTATCAATTTTCGCGCAGTCATACCTGCATTTTTATGCAGTGCTCCGCGATCATCATGCAATGGCCCTTACGTATGCAACCAACTACAGTTAAAATGTATTGTACAAAGTAGGCCTAGTAGCAGAGTAGGTCTCGTAGTATATTGAAAGGAGTGAATGACGGAATATTGCACCAGTCTTCGTTTTGATTATTAACTACAGAATTCATTAGTTAGCCTACGTACGTTCAAGCATCTGAAGCCATACAACGGGACTCTATATTAAAAAAAAAAATTTGTGAAGCGCCTGACCTGCAAAAACCTACAACGATTGATCAGACTGAAAAGTAGGATATTTGTGCACTGCTGCTAAAATCACGGCCGCATCTCCTTGAAGCCTCACAGCACGGGACTTTCAGGCAGCTGCACCCTGGGCAATTCATCTTGATTAGATATTCTTGGCAACAACGGCGGCGGCAGGAGAACAGATTAAAAAATTGCATTCTAGTATCAGCCAGCGCCAGCGGCACCTAACTGCTAATCCTTGTGACCAACATGCAGCTTTTATGCATCAACAGCCTGATCCAAGCCTAGTCGCTCTCCAATTTTCTCTTCTCGAGGAATCATCACTTCAAGATGGTGGCAGCGCCTGCCGGCCGCCAAAAGACATGCACACAGTACATTGCGACTTGCGAGAGCAGCAGCGGAGGACGATGTAGAGGACAGGTTATTGATGAGAAAGTCTGGAGGACTGGAGCTTATAGCAGATTGAGGACGACGCTGATGGAAGAGGTGGCTGGAAGAGATTTGTTCGGCAAAGCCGCAAAGGGAAGAGGACTCCTACGCGTGCGCTTTACGGAGATCTTATCCAATGGTCGTATGTTGGCTAATAAGTTGATTGAACGGCTGTAATTATCTTTTGTTGAGGATTAACGTTGTGCCTCCTACGGTGCCTCCAATTAGTAAATATAAGATGTGTGACTCAGTACAATCCCTAATTAATTAAGCTTACCGACTGGTAGAAATAGCAGAATATATATGGGCAATTGGGCATTCGGACGAGTGTTGCCTGCTGGGGCTACTGCACATGTTTAATTTGTTTCGGAGTGTGTATACTTGGCTGTATAATTGGACGTGTACTAGCCTACTAGAGTGACATGGATATGACACTACCGGAAAATCTATCTTTCCCGTGAGTGCAGTTCTTTGCCTGTGTGCATATATTTTGCGGAACACGGCAAAGGAAACTTTGCCGTGCAAGAAACATGTAGGAGCACGGCAAAGAAATGACCACGGCACAGTACAGTCAGGGCACACGGCAAAGAAATACGCACGGCAAAAGGAACAAAAAACGCACGGCAAACAACCCAGTCTCGGCAAAGACATCTTTGCCGTGCGTCTCAACGCGACATCACGGCAAACAAGTGGGACCCGCAACGACCAGAACCCGCAATTTTCCCTCGCTTCCATAAATCTTTTTGCCGTGCGTCAACTAGATGCAATCATGGCAAAGACAATGTTTGCCATGTGCTCGCAGCGTCTGCACACGGTACATGGCTGAGGGTTGACCACGTCTGACAGATATGTGCCGTGAGGTACTCGCTTGGATCACGGCAAAACTCTTTGCCGTGCTGTTTTGGGAAAGAACACAGCAAAGACCCTTTACCGACGCGTATTAGGCCGTGTGGCGTTTGCCGTGCAGCTGAGAACGGCAAAGCCTTTGCCGTGTTCCGCATGTCCTTTGCCGTGTATAATGGCCGCACGACAAAGATCCAGTTTCCGGTAGTGTGAGAAAACAGTTAGGGGTGGATATCATCTTGGCACGTAAGGAAAGACCACGGGTTGATCTCGAATGATAAAAATCCGGCAAGAAGTAGCAAGAATACAACAAGAACAATAGTTTTGGGGATCGGCAAACCAATGGGGAGAAGAAGCAGACAATATTCCGATATTCAGTGATTTATTTAATCAATTTAACAGCTGAACAACTATGTCGTTGTAATGCAGTTATGCATGCATACCACTAGTATAAATGGGGGCAACGGTGCGCCCCCTTTAGTACCGGTTGTAGTAAAACCGGTACTAAAGGAGGCATTAGCACCGGTTGTGCTCGTGTGCTAGCAGCCGCAACCCTTTAGTACCGGTTGTTCTTAACAACCGGTACTAAAGAGTGGCCTTTAGTACCGGTTGCTATTAACAACTGGTACTAAAGGTCCTGGCCACTATATACCTTCTGCCACCCCGGGCCAGCACCATTTTGAGCTCGAACTCAACTCCATTTTTCCTCTCTCTTTGCTCTCCCAAGTTCAAATTCACCCATTTTTTCTCCAACAACTTCCTAGATTGGTGGCACCTACATATATAAGAGCAACTCCAGCCGTCCCCCCGAGAGCCCCCCCAGGACCCCCTTTTTGACGCCGGCGGCCCATTTTTCCCGTAGTCGCCCCCAGGCCTCTTTTTTCGCCGGATTTGGCCCAATTTTTATCCGGCGTCCCAGGCCGAAACCAGCGCGCCGGGTTTGGCCTGGGGGCGCCGGCGAAAGGGAAAATGGCGCGAAACGGCGCGGAACCGAGGGAAACCACGCGAAGCTCCGGCAGGCCCGCCCTGTCAGCGGCACACCGCTTTGTCGTCCTCATCGCCTCGCCTTCCGCGTCGCATTACTGCTCTGCCCGCCGGTCAGGCGGACCGCCGTCGTGTCAAATCGGACACGCGGCGGAGTTAGGCGCGCCGCAGTTACTGTCTCGCCCTCTTCCCGCCGGTATTTATTTACCGCGCCCTCCTCTCATAGCGAGCACACCCCCCCGCCGAGCACGAACACATCCTCGCCGAGCACGAACCCCTCGCACACACACCGGAATGGATCCAGCAAGCGGCGCGGCGGCCAACGGCTTCGGCCGGAACTGGCTCCAGGACCGGGAGGCGCGCCTGCTGCACCAGGCGGGCTACCCATGCCCGCCCGGCATGAAGCTCCCCGGAACCTGGCGGCTCAGCCAGATGGGGTTCCCGGCCCCCCCACCCCCACCGGCGATGAGCAGCTGGCGGAGATCTACGCCGCCCGCGAGCGGCTGACGGAGGAGGAGCAGGCCGATCCCATCTGGGATCCGGAGAACAACGTGACCTGGAACACGTTCTTCTCCGACCGCCGCCAGCGCCAGCTCAACGACTACCCCGGCCCGGCGACCCACGCGCCCAAGCGCAACAACAGCGAGGGCCGGAAGAAGTGGTGGGGCATGCCCGGCCGCTCGCTGGCGTACGTCCTCGACTACATCGAGGACGGCAACGAGCCGCGCCTTCAGGGCCCGTCGGCGGCGCGACAAGGATGGACGGCGCGGAGGATGTCATTCTCGTCGTCCTCCTCTTCCGACGCCGCCCGCTCCTCTTCGGACGCCGCCCGCTCGACCCCGTTCGCCCGCGTCAAGGAGGAGACGGACGAGCCGCCACGAAGGAGCGGCTCCCGCGGCATCGTCATCAGGGAGCCCGGCGCCGGCGGGAGCTCCTCCCGCCTGCTGACGCCGAAGAAGGAGCCCGACACCGGCGGCCGCGCCTTCAAGAAGGCCTTCAAGAAGAAGGCCGTCGTGAAGGAGGAGGCCTACGACGAGGAGGCGGCCGTGCGGGCCGCCATGGCGGCCAGCCTCAACGACGTGCCTCCGGCGCCGGTGGACTTCACGCTGCAATGGTCGGCCACCGAGCATGAGCGGGAGGAGGAGAAGCGGAAGCAGCGCATTGCGGCCGAGGAGAGGGAGCTCCTCGCGCGCTACAAGCGCCGCCGCCGCCGCCGCCGCCGTCAGGAGCCCCTCCCGCCTGCTGACGCCGGGCCGGCTTACGTCGTGCTGGACGGCAGCGACGAGGACGACATCGGTACCGGCGCCGGCGGGAGCTCCTCCCGCCTGCTGACGCCGAAGGATGAGCCCGGCACCGGCGGCGACGGCGCTGGGTGCAGTGCTCCTGCTCCTCCGACCGGCAGCGACTCCGACGACTCCAACGGCGGGGACTACACGCGGTTCTACCGCTACTTCGACATGTAGACGCCGCGCCCCCGTGTTTTAAATTTTTTTCTTTATTTTAGTTATCTTTGTATGATATCCTCCGTGTTCGACGAAAAAACCGGCAAGTTTGAACAAATTTCGTCGAATTCGCGTTTTTATGTCATGTTTTTGCCGTTCCGCCTGGGGCCCGCGGCTGGGAATCGGCCCGCCCCCAGGCCGTTTTTTTCCGCCGGCGCCCCCCCAGCATGCCCAAAAAAACGCCGGCAATTCGGCCTGGGGGGGGCCAACGGCTGGAGTTGCTCTAAGGGTTAGCAACTTCATCTTCTCCTCCGGCATTTCAAGTTTAGCTCATTTTCGTGCAAGTTTATCTAGTTTGATTTTTGTAGTGCTTGCAAGGTGTTTGATGAAATGCCTAAGTTAGGATTTCATTTAATTTATATGCATTTTGATCTCAAATAAAGTATAATTTGTGGTTTTATATAGTTTCGTCCCGTCCCCTTCCTGACCGCCGTCGATCGCCCGCGCCGCTTCGTCACCGACACCACCTCGGTGAGCCTCTTTTTTATCTTTTATTTAAAAAATGTAGTTATATGATTTAAATGCTTAATTATTTCTTGTATAATTTTCTTATGTGTTTTTTTTATGTATAGTGTCATGGTTTTGATATCCGTCCCCGTCGGCCCTCGTCCGGTCTATGATTCTGATGCTGGTGTAATGGTTTTTGATGTATTTATGTAATGCAGATGAGCCGAGAATGGATGTACGGTGATCGACGCTGTCCCGAGTTCATTGATGGCATGCATCGTTTTCTCGATGTGGTTAAGTTAAACAAGCTGAAGAATGGTTTTATGATTTGTCCATGTGATGAATGTCGGAATACGAGGAATTACCCGAGCGTAAGAACCATACACTCCCACTTGTTGCGACAAGGCTTCATGCCCAATTATTTTGTTGGACCAAGCATGGAGAAAGAGGGGTTATAATGGAAGACCCTGAAGAAGAGGATGATGACAACTATCCTGTGTTCTCTAAACATGGTGATACTACAATGGGGGAAGACGAAGTTGAGCTCGAGGTCATTGTTGATGAGTCCGATGATGATGATCTTCGTCGGTCATTCTTGATGAACAGATGAAGTGCGGAAGTGAAAACGAGTGGTCGAAGTTGGAGCGCATGTTAGTGGATCACAAAAAATTATTTTACCCAAATTGTGAACATGGCCAGAAAAAGCTGGATACCACCCTGGAATTGCTGCAGTGGAAGGCAAAGAATGGAATATCTGACAAGGCATTTCAGGAGTTGCTACAAATATTTAAGAAGAGTCTTCCAAGGAATAATGAATTGTCGCACAATACATACGAAGCAAAGAAGATTGTCTGCCCTCTAGGATTAGAGGTGGAGAAGATACATGCATGCATCAATGACTGCATCCTCTACCGCGGTGAGAAGTACGAGAATTTGAATGCATGCCCGATATGCGGTGCATTGCGGTATAAGATCGGGCGAGATGACCCAGGTGATGTTGAGGGCGAGCCGAGCCCCAGGAAGAGGGTTCCCGCGAAGGTGATGTGGTATGCTCCTATAATACCACGGTTGAAACGTTTGTTCCGAAACAAAGAGCATGCCAAGTTGTTGCGATGGCACAAAGAAGACCGTAAGGAAGACGAGATACTGAGACAAACCCCGCAGATAGGTCGCAGTGGAGAAACATCGACAGTGAGTTCAAGGATTTTGCAGCTGACGCAAGGAACTTAAGGTTTGGTCTAAGTATAGTTGGCTTGAATCCGTTTGGGGAGCAGAGCAGCAGTCATAGCACCTGGCCCGTGACTCTATGTATCTATAACCTTCCTCCTTGGTTGTGCATGAAGCAAAAGTATATTATGATGTCAGTGCTTATCCAAGGCCCGAGGCAACCCGGCAACGACATTGATGTGTATCTGAGGCCATTAGTTGATGAACTTTTACAGTTGTGGTCTGACGAGGCGTACGTGTGTGGGATGAGTACAAACAGGAGGAATTTGGCCTACGAGCGTTGCTGTTTGTAACCATCAATGATTGGCCTGCTCTTAGTAACATTTCAGGACAGTCAAACAAGGGATACAATGCATGCACGCACTGTTTAGATAAGACTAACAGTATATATTTAGGTAACAAGAATGTGTACCTTGGTCATCGTCGATTTCTTCCAAACAGGCATCCCGTAAAAAAGGCTGGCAAACATTTCAAAGGTGAGGCAGATAACCGAACGAAGCATACACGCCCTGATGGTGATGTTATATATGCATGGTTAAGGATTTGGAAGTAATATTTGGAAAGGGTCCTGGCAGTCTAAATGTTCCGAAAGACGCTGATGGACACGTACCCATGTGGAAGAAGTGCTCGATATTTTGGGATTTGCCCTATTGGAAAATCTTAGAGGTTCGCTCTGCCATCGACGTGATGCACGTGACGAAAAATCTTTGCGTGAACCTGCTAAACTTCTTAGGCGTGTATGGGAAGACGAAAGATACATCGATGCACGGCAGGACCAGCAAAGTACGCACGAACGAGACAAACTGAATCCAGAGAAGTACCAAGGTACTGCCAGCTACGCTCTTACCAAGAAGAGAAGGAGATCTTTTTCAAGTCCTGATCAGTATCAAGGTCCCGTCTGGCTACTCGTCGAATATAAGACAATAATAAACATCGCAGAGAAAAAGTTCCAAAACCTGAAGTCTCATGACTGCCACGTGATTATGACACAATTACTTCCGGTTGCATTGAGGGGGCTTCTACCGGAAAATGTTCGAGTACCCATTGTGAAGCTATGTGCATTCCTCAATGCAATTTCTCAGAAGGTAATCAATCCAGCAACTCTACCAAGTTTACAGACGGGTGTGGTCCAATGTCTTGTCAGCTTCGAGTTGGTGTTTCCACCGTCCTTCTTCAATATTATGACGCACCTCATAGTTCACCTAGTCGAAGAGATTTCCATTCTCGGTCCTGTATTTCTACACAACATGTTTCCCTTTGAGAGGTTCATGAGAGTCTTAAAGAAATACGTTCATAACCGTGCTAGGCCAGAAGGAAGCATGTCCAAGGGCTATGGAACAGAGGAGGTCATTGAGTTTTGTGTTGACTTTATTCCTGATCTTAAGCCAATCGGTGTTTCTCAATCGCGCCATGAGGGGAGATTGCATGGAAAAGGCACGCTAGGAAAGAAAGCAACAAGAATTATGGACGGGCATTCTTTCACTCAAGCACACTACACAGATCTACAAAACTCCAGATTGGTGGCTCCGTATATCGTGGAACACATGGATATTTTACGCTCCGAATACCCGGAGCAGACTAACTTCTGGATTAAAGGAAAGCACGTGGAAACTTTTGGCAGTTGGTTGCGTACACATCTCATTAATAACACCACTGTTGGAGATGAGCTATACTGTTGGCCAAGTCACCATCTTCGACTATATTGACTTTCCAAGGGTACGAGATAAATGGGAATACATTTTACACGGAAACCCAAGACAAAAAGAGCACTAACCAAAACAGTGGTGTCCGCTTTGATGCAACAAACGACGATGGGACAAAGGACACATATTATGGTTGCATACAGCAGATATGGGAACTTGACTATGGACCTTCTTTTAAGATCCCTTTGTTTCAGTGCAAATGGGTCAACCTGGCAGGCGGGGTAGAGATGGACCGGCGGTACGGAATGACTACAGTGGATCTCAACAATCTTGGGTACCACACCGAGCCATTCGTCCTAGCCAATGATGTGGCTCAGGTTTTCTATGTGAAGGACATGTCTTCCAGACCGAAAAAAAGAAAAGATAAGCAGCCGATACATCATGATCAGCCAAAGCCACATAGTTCTTTCAGGGAAAAAACATCGTGGGAGTGGAGGACAAGACAGACATGTCAGAAGATTACAATAAGTTTTGAAATTCCGCCCTTCAAAGTGAAAACTGACCCAAGCATCGTGTTAAATGATGAAGATTGTCCATGGCTACGGCGCAATCAGAAGAAAGGGACACACACGAAGAAAAAGTGAACACTAGATAGGGATGTTGTTGGTGATGTGTAATAATGTATTAAACCTTTTATCAAAATGCACACGGTTTCTATGTGAAGATGCTCCATGGTTAAACCTTTATGTGATGTGTAGTAATGTATTAAACCTTTATGTGGTGAAAACCATAATACATAGCTCGGATCCATTTTTATTTAACCATAATACATCACGAATAATGTCACTAACTTTTGCCGGGTCCTAAGCCACGGGGTCCTGAGCGGCCAGCGCTGCGCACCCAAAGAGCAGGAACCATCACAGGGGCAAAACTCACGTGAGAAGGATCCCTCTGAAGAACCATCCATCTACTGTTATACACCGCTGGCGTATCCAACATAAACATATAGCGATTAACGTGCTCGTCCTCCTCCCTGATACGGCGACGTACCACCTCCTCGGGGGCCGGCTCCCTCTGGAACGAGAGTGGCCCACGTGACTTTCACCAAACAAGATCCGAGTCGACGACGTCACCCGGATTCCTCACCAAGAGACGCATCCCGGAAGATACCACCTCCCAGTGCTAGCCCGGCGGAGCCCAGTTCCGGACATCGCCCCTCGCATCCAACAGGCCGGACATTGTCGCCGAGATCTGAAAAAATAAGAGGGGAATTTGATCAAATCGGAAGCTTGCGCATCCATCTCGCGTCGTCGTGAGCAGCAAATCGACCTTTGATCCACAGCGGCAAGACGTCTCTGATGATCTACGACCGTCCCAAAAAGTGTTGGGAATGTCGCAGATCATCAGAGCGCCTTGCCGCTGCTTGGATCGGACCGAGGGGCATGGCTACCACTTCCACCACCACCACCACTCCCACCTCCTCGGCAATTCATCATTGCGTCACCCTAATCCAGTGGCTGGATTCAACCTACCTGAGGGCTTGTGTTTCCAACAGGCGTTGTGTTGTCATTGTTCACCGACCTACAGGGAACATGCCAGCAGGTAGGCTAAATCCAGCCATTGGATTCGGTGGCGAAGGTAGACGCTCGTTGTGTGCCGTTCGCTGCAGGGACGCCGCTATTTATAGGCGATTAGAAAGTGTACCTGTGGATGAGGTGGGTGTAGAGCCCCGACCTCGGAATTATACAGAGAAGCTATGTAACCCACAGGCCATGCTACACAATCGAAGGTTACTGGGTTTACCACTCCCAGGCCAAAACCTTTGGCAGGCGTGCTCGGAATGGATCATCGACAACGCAACACCTCGATCATGCCATGAACACTGGCATAGCTATCAATGCATAATACTGAGACCAAGACTGCGGAACAACTGGCACATCACAAACTCTACGACACAAAGATATCATAGTTCAACTCATATATGAGAAAGATAGCAAATGACACATCAGAGGTCACAGACCCATCATTACAACAAGCGGAAGCAAATAAAGTTGTCTAAACAACAAGATCCAAATTATGGCCTAAGAGGCCTACAATAACATATCCCAGCCAGCCTGTTCCGTGAAGTCCCAAGCTGCCACCTGGGAACCCCAGACTACTCGTCGATGTCAACGTAGAACCCACCTTCCAGTTCGGTGACGTCCTCCTCTGAAACAAGTAATAATCAACAAAGCAAGGCTGAGTACGACGTACTCGCAAGAATTAGTAGGGCGATATAGGCCCGATGTTGTTTGGCTTCAAAGCTGTAAAGTAGTTGTTTTGCATAAAGCTAGTTTTTCCCTTTCGAAGACTAAGACTCATGCCATCGACTACTCAGAAGGTTTTTCATTTGGGGATAAGATAGTAAAACTTTCTTCTTCGGTTCACCAGGAACCTACAGTATTCAGAAACACCACTTATCTCCATCAAGGCACTCCCTCGAATCACCCTCGAGGAAATGAACATTTACCACACGTTGATTATGCAACCTCTAGCTGCCATTTAATTAAAGGTTCAGGTTCTCTATGATCTTATCGTCTATTCGAAGTTGTCCATAACCACGGACACGGCTTTTCGAAAAGATTAAACCCTGCAGGGGTGTACTGTTTTTAGCCATTGGTACCGTCCGACCCCTTGCCTGATCATTTAGCTCTCTTCCTGGGAAAGCCGGCAGGGCGGGCGCGGTTAAACCTTTACAATGCATGGGACTATCCAAGGGTCATCGTGACGACAGGACAAGTTCAGCGCCTATTTCAACACCCTGCCCCATCGCCACTCCTATCACCACCCATCATCACATCATCATCATCGTCATCCACCTGCAACTCACACGCAAATGGAAAGCGCAAACTAGAGGACCCTTGGATACGCCCGCACAAATTATTCGGTTAAAGGGGATTCCATATGTCCCCACCGTTGGAAGCACGCTCGTCTTGGTTCAAGAGGTAAAGAACTCGCACCTAGGCGGCAGGAATGAGACAAAACACCACCAACCTTGATGGCAACTCATCCCAGCCTTTAAGCGATTATTAATTAACACAAGTATCCACCACTGTCCAAACATTCCATCAGCTTCACAAGTATGGAAATAATCAACAGACAACTTAAGCATTCGACTAAGCATGGCTAAGCATATCTAAGCATGACATACAACAGACATGAATTATCTCAGGCCAACACATCAACCTATGGTTAGTAGGAGGGAAAACAGGTAATGGTTCAGGGAGCATGCAAGTGATAGGATACTCGATACACTGACCAAAAGTTGTTGCGAGAAATGAATGCAATATTATGGTGGAGAAAATACTTGTACTAATAGGATGAGATATGCCAAGAAGGTTAGGTTAGCTCTTGCCTTGCTGATAGAAATAAATAACACGAATACAAGGTGCAATGCACATTCATGATGAGATGGTCATATTATGCACTGAAATTATATTGGGCATCTCCCACAAGTTAAATGGAACCCCTAAAATATTTGCAATTAATGGGTTAGAACTCCATATTTAACTTAGTGAATTAATTAATTACCCAAAATGTTCAGTACTGAAATATGAGGTCTACATGCATGAAAATGACATTATTAGTTAGGTATTATTCTCCTGATCATTTTGGTACTTCGTTTGCAATTTTCTGATTAACGATGAATAAATGGGAATTTAAACGGTTATGCAATTTAAATTATTTTAAACCAATTCCAAAATGACATCACAGGAAAAGTTATTTTCATACTGTGATTTTGACATAGGTAGATAGCATTTGAGTTGCTGATCACTTTGATATTTTATTCACAATTTTTGGATTAATATTTATCAAGTTATGATATTTTCAATAATTGATTTAATTCTGCCATTTTATTTATTTTTATAAACTGCACCAATATTAAATCTAAAATTCTCTCAAATGACAGAAACTTGTAGATCATTGTTCACTGAACATTTTGAGATATTAAACATAATTTTTGAGTAAACAAAACTCAAGTTATGATTTTCCCAAAATTGTTATTAATTCTGCCATTTTGGTAATTTTAAATAAACAGCAGAATAAACTATTTAGTTGATCATAGAAATGATACTAATAGTTAGATATGATTTCTATGAACATTTTGACATATCATTTGTAATTTTCTGAGTTATAAACAAAAGATATTGAATTTACAAATTCATTTCAAAATCTGTCATTTTAGTTATTTTAATTTAACAGCAATTCAGAAAATTCATTTTAACATGTAAATGTAACTAGCATGTAGATATTAATTCTCTGAACATTTAGAGATCTTATTTGCAATTTTTGGAGCAAAATTCAAATTGTTATGAATTTCCCAATTATTAATTTAAATTTGCCCTTTTTATATTTAATCAAAACAGGCAATTTAATTTAACCAAATAATTCAACTAAGGGCACTAACATGTAGAGTTTATTTAGCTGAGCATTTTAACATATTATTTGCATTTTTCTGATTTGTAAAACTCTAGATATGAATTTCCAAATTTTGAATAACTCACAGATGATTTGTATTTCACAATTAAATTCATATTCAAAAATTCATTTGCATGTGCGAGTTTCAAATTTGGATAGGTTATGAATTTCTGAACATTTTGGTATGTCAATTGCATTTTTCTGATTTACCATTTAATAGATATTTCAATCACCAAAATCGGTTTAATTTCAGGAAATTCAAAATACATGAACAGATGACATCATTATGACGTCATCAGGGGGAGGCGGCTCTATTGAGCATGAGTTCGTCCGAAATCGGAGGAATTGGCCGGGGTTGTTTCCCTACGAGCTAGAGGAGACGGAGGGGAGTAAGGGGAGCGGTGGCAGATGACCAAATGGTCGCCGGAGGGCCGGCGGCGACCATGGCCGCGGCGGCGGACGGCGGTGCACAGTGAGAGCACAGCACAGAGGGTTAGGGAGAGGGAGAAGAGGACCATCCGGTCGAGGAGCTCACCAGGAGCAAGCAGGGCAGGTCGGCGAGGCAGGGGGAGGGACGACGGCGACACGGTGGAGCTCGACTAGGGCGACCCGAGGCGGAAAGGAACGGCCTGATTCCGGCGAACCATGGCGTCCTAGCACGCACGAGTCGACGGGGAGGCAAAGGAGAGGTCCGGGGAGCTGGTGGCTGCGTCGGCTTGGCTCCGGGCGGCCGGAGTCATCGGCGGGCACGGCAATGGCGAGCGGCGGTTGCGGGCATCGGGAACCGAAATAGGGATAGGGTTTGGAGGGAGCTAGGGTTTGCGGGAGAGTGAGCAGGTAAGGGGATCGGGGTGCTCCACTTATTCAGCAGGTGGGGCCGCAGCGAGGCGCAGGGGAGGAGGACACGGCGGCACGGCGGCACTGCCATGGCACACAGGAGAAGCACTGTGGCGACATGGAAGAGATGGCATATTTGCAAAAAAAACCCTGCCCCATTTCTTCTTTTTTGTTTTTCTTTTAAATTTGAAAATAGCACCCTTTTGGAATTTATTTGAGGCACCAAAACATTTTCATAAATTATAAAAATTTTCATGGAGGCTCAGAATAACATAAGGGAGCTCACCATATTTTTTTTGTGAATTTTTGAAAGGTTTAACTTGGTTTCAAATTCCAAAGTTGATTTGCAACTATTTGAATTCCTCATTTTTAATTGAGGCCTTTAAACCTTTTTATAAAATCTGCAAAAATTCATGTATCCTCCCCATGACATGTAGAAGCTCCACAAAATTTGGTGTTGCAAAATAAAAAGTTTTTCATAACATTTGTTCATAGGGTTTACATAATTGCACTTTGGAACAAAACCAACTATCATTTTTATAGCATTATAAAAGCACAGAGCAAGAAATTATTTTGTACTCTTGGAATTTCCTGGACAAATATGGAAGCTCAAGGATATTTTGTTTTGCCAATTTGAGCAATCGCACTTGGTTTGGAAATTTTGGGATTGGATTTGTTTCCTTTTAATGTTTTCCAATCTTGCTTTATTTTTATTTAGCAATTTAAATATGTATGCCATGATGCAATGCAAAGAAAAAAGTGAAAAATTGGCCCATATTTTAGGGTACCAAATCTGGGCTGTTACAGTGGGAGTGGTGGTGGTGGTGGGAGTGCTGATCCAACAGCTCACAAGCCCTCAAAAGAAACACACCCCTGATCCAACGGCTCACAAGGGTTTGAAAAAAACACATGATCCGTGTGCTTCTTTAGTCCCGGTTGGTGTTACCAACCGGGACTAGTTTAAAAATCCAACGGCTCACTAAGCCCTCAAAAGAAACACACCCCTGATCCAACGGCTCACAAGCGTTTGAAAGAAACACACAATCCGTGTGATTCTTTAGTCTCGGTTGGTGTTACCAACCGGGACTAGTTCTAAAAATCCAACGGCTCACAAGCCCTCAAAAGAAACACACCCCTGATCCAACGGCTCACAAGCGTTTGAAAGAAACACACGATCCGTGTGCTTCTTTACTTCCGGTTGGTATTACCAACCGGGACTAAAGGCGGGCTTCGCGGTCACGACTCGTGTCAGACACGTGTCCTACCCAGAGGTCAGTGAGACATATTCATATTTATGTTTGTATGACACATATTAAACAAACCATGCAAATTACATTGACAACATAAATTACAGAGACAACAAAACACAACATAAATTGAAGATACATGGTACTCTGCAAATTAGAAAAAGAAAATTCATCTACCATCGACGCAGCCTCCCGCATCACTCTTGCCTTTCGACGACGCAACACGCTTGCCCTTCGACGACGCAACACCCTTGCCCTTCGACGACGCCGCCGCCGCTGCTGCAGCTTTCTTGCTCGCTTCACTCGGCATGAAGATATCATCTTCATCCTCGCTCTCCTCGACCCATAAAATCGGTTTACGAAAAGCACTCAACATATCTGCTTCACTCCTATATGTTAGTTTCTTCCTCTGCCACCTAGCATACAGCCTCAGAAGTTCTTTTTCTATTTCCTTCGAATCCCTTCGTGGCCACCCATGCCTAACTAGCTTCGCTGATAGCTCACGGAGATAAGGTGGATGACTAACAATATCTTGGAATGGGATCTTCTTATTGTCTACCTTGAAGTCGAACGTAAACTGCAAAAGTAGTGCCGACATTCCTACCGGGAAACTACCATCTGAAGGAAAGCTCGACATGTTCGAGTGAGTGGACTAGAATGCTTACCAACCTCAGTGAGAAGGGGTTCTTATAGGCCGAGATGAGAAGAATTGGCGGTAGAAATAGGCGGGAGATACGATGGCGGGGAAAAAAGGGCAGGAAGAAAGGGCGGGAAAGAATTTGGCGGGAGAGAGAAAAAATCAAATTGAATTCTTGCATTTAAATTCTTTTTTTAATGCTTGCATTTAAATTCTATTTTTTTAATTCATATTAAAAGCTAGAGAAAAAGAAACTAGAGAAAACATAAGTAATAAAACAGAAAATCAAAAAGAAAAAGAATGAACCAGAAAATTCCCCGGCCAAAAAATGGACCTTTAGCACCGGTTGCTAATAGCAACCGGTACTAAAGACCCTTTAGTACCGGTTGCTATTAGCAACCGGTGCTAAAAAGGTTTTGAACGGTTAAAGGCATCGCAACGCTCGCTCCCCCCAAAACCGCTAAGTCCCTGCCGCCCCTGCTCCTGCTCCGGCGACGCCTCCGCCGCCATCGCCTGCCCCTGCTCCGGCGCCCCCCTGCTGCGGCCCGCCTCCGCCCTCCTCCCTGCTCCGGCGCCGCGCGCCGTCGCCTCACCGCGCCATCGCCGGCCTCCCCCTCGGCCTCCACCCCCGCATCGGCGCGGCTCTCCCCACCACCGCCTCGGCCTCCACCCCGGCCGGCTCCCCACCATCGCCGGCCTCCCGCAGCGCGCCCACCCCGGCCGGCCTCCCCACCATCGCCGGCCTAGCTCCACCACCGCCACCGGCCTCCACACCACGCCGCCCTGCTCGGGCTGCTCCGGCCGCCGTGCGTGGCCCCTGCTCCGGCCTCCATAATCGAAGGTTTGCATTTTTTTTCAATGTTTGCATTTTTTTTGTGTTAGCAAAATTAGCTGCAGCAGGTACTGCTCTTTTTTTAGTGAGTAAATTTGAAAGTTAGCAAAAATTTAAGTTAGCAAAGTTAGCAAGTTTAAGTTAGCACATTTAAGTTACAAATTTTGTGTTTAATTAGCAAAGTTACAAATTTAAGTTAGCAAAGTTAGCAAATTTAAGTTAGCGCATTTAGGTTATTAGCTATGTTATTTGTGTTTAATTAGCTATGTTATTTGTGTTTAAAAATATGTCTAGTAAATTTTAGTGTTCATCTTTTTTTAGTAGTGTAAATATGTGAGTAAATTTTATGTCTAGTAATTAAATATGTGAAAAATTATTCTAGTAAATAAGTAAATATGTGCAATGTCATTTTTTTATTCTAGTAAATATGTGCATTGTCAATTTTTTATTCTAGCAAATTAGAGTTTATTTAGTGTAGCAAATTAGAGTTTATTTAGTTAGAAAATTAGATTTTAGCCCAAGATAGGTTATTATTGTTTATATTATTATTAAAGTTTATTGTGTAGTAAAGTTTAGTGTAGCAATTTTTTTCATTATTGTTTAGGTTGTTATTAGTGTAGAAATTTAGATAATATTGCTATGTTAGAAAATTTTAGTAGCAAAGTTTGAAAATTTTGCTAAGTCATTTAGATAAGTTTTAAAATAACATTACTAAAAATAACATTGTAAAGTTTGAAATATTGCTAATTTTGAAATGTTGCTAAGTTTGAAAATTTTGCTAAGTCATTTTAGGTGCAATATTGTTATTTTAGTAGCAAAATATTGCAATATTGTAAAGTTTGAAATATTGCTAATTTTAAAGTTGTTTGCTATGAATTACAAATTTGCAGTGACATTGAGCTATGGAGGACGACGCCCCCATCATCCGAGATGACGCCCCCTTCATCCGAGACGAGGAGAATGAAGACCGGATGCAAGCAATTATATATGATAAGGCTGCAGGACCCAATTCCGATGGAGAAGATTCCAGCGAGGAAGACGACGAAGATTTCAGCGCGAAATGTTTGAACGACTCCGGTGAGGGACTAGAGTTAGAAAATTTCAGACACGACGACGACTACGAAGAAGTGCCGTTAGAAAACTCTGTAGAAAAATCCGGCGAGGTATATATTAAGTCTTGTTGATCACTAGCTAGATGCATTAATAGATTTATATTGCACTTATTAACGAAACATTTTCTTTTAGCCCTCTGGATCTAAGTCAATCCCTACACGAGGCCCGAACCAAGGGGTAAAGCTGCCGGATGGTGCAAAGTTGTCGATCGACGAAGTTAGTATAAAAGGCAAACCGGAGAAACCTGAAGGAATCTACACTAAATATGTAGCTCAATGCGGTGTTCTTGTTAGGGGCATGGTCCCGATCACCGTTGCGAATGGAATGAGCCGAAGAAAGCCAACATTGGCGCAAAATATCTCGAGCAAAGAATTAAAATACCCTTTGGGACTCGATGTTGGCTTCTTTCAGCCTACCGGCAGATCTCCCACAGAAGAGGAAGGATAAAGTCAAGGAATGGACTCTTAGCAAGATGGCCCAGCAATTCAACAACTGGAAGAAAAAGTTGTGGAAAAAATATGCGAAAGAACCTCCAAATTTCACCGGACATCTAGTGAAGATAAAAGATGACTGGGCTGAATTTGTGGCGTATAAGAAATCGGCCGTCGATGTGGCCCGATCGACCCAAAACAAGTTGAATGCTAAGAAGAAGAAATATCACCATCGTTTGGGCTCAGGTGGCTACAAGACTGCCTTGCCTAAGTGGGAGGCCTATGAAAACGAGCTGTGTCAAAAAGGGATCCGTCCACAGACAGATGACTGGCCCGACAGGTCCAAGTTCTGGTTGTTCGCGCATGGGGCAGTTTTGGACCCAGACACAGGGCTGATTGTTGCACAGGGAAAATGGAAGAAAAGAATTAAAAGAGTCGTCAAAAAACTAAAAGACGCAATAGCACAAGTCAAGAAGGGAACATATGTTCCCGATAGAGAGGACGAC